>CM063497.1:102297382-102302382 GCA_032207245.1 Pardosa pseudoannulata | reverse complement strand
GTAATTAATTTCTTAAACATTAAAAAACATAAAAAAATTATGTTTTTTAAATAATTTTTCAGTGTTTCATAATTTCTATTTTTAATGTTTCTCAAAATGTGTGTATGTTTTTTTATATTTGTTCTAACAATATGGGGGTGAAGGGGGTTTTCCCCCCTCAAAAATAAAAAAATTAATATTTTAATCTTTCAGAAAATGCCATTTCTGCCGCCATTTTTATACAGGGTTTCTTAAAAGCCATGTGGTGGCGTCCATGTTTTTTTCTTGGTGATCTTTCAGAAAGCGCCATTTTCTGCCGCCATTTTTGTTTGGCGACTTTCAAAAATGGGGTTTTTTGCCAAGATCGCCAAGAAAAAAACATGGCTGCCGGAAGAGCATAGATATCACATCTGTTCCAAATATAAAATTCTTTCTAAGTCTATCCAAATTTTCACTTTGTTAAATTACTTTTTGTAAATGTTACTTTTAGAAAATGTTATCATTAAGTAAAAGAGTTTAAAATTAATTTTTTTAACACTAAAAGTATAGTGTTTTTTTCCATAAGCCTTTCATTTCTGTGAATCACATGAAATCAAAGTGGAAATTTAATCTCGCGGATTATACCCCGCTGAGGGTTATATGTTATTTTTCTCTGAAAATATCGCGGAATTCGTACATGCGGATTATAGGCAGGAAATCAGGGTAATCTAAATGAAGAAATGTTTTAGGAAATATGATTTGATTTAGGGACGTCAGTACTAAATATATGAATTGAAATTAAAGATACTACGCATACGAATGATCACTGTCGTAGATCAAGAGTTCTCAAGAATTGTAGAACATGAAGGTAATCCTTCTGCATGTCTTCTATACTACTGGCCCAATGTTCATGGGAATATGGCCCTAAATGACCACCAAACTCTTCCGTTAAAATTTCTGGAGGTATGCGCCGGTGGAGGCTGTCCCATTTCTCAGACTTGTAGAAAGTAATCTATAAATGGAAAAAAATTAAATAGTATAGTATTAATTCAAGAAATTCTGATTGGTTAAAAGTAAATTAATTAGATTAGAAATTGGAATCGCAGGAATTTTTTTACGCTAATACCAGAAAACGGTAAAACATTTACTTCTAGAATCGTGAATTTATATACATAGGTTATTCTCATATTTTTTAGACGATTTTAGTTAGCGGTATTAAAAAAATCGTTTGTTGTAAAATAAATAACTGCAATTGTACCATGTTTTTAAAAGTCAAAATTATCGTCTGCGAATTGAGAGGTTTGTTTTTATTCAAAATGGCATTTTTAACGAAACAGTGGTTCGAAGGCTATATTTATGCTCTTTCCGAAGAGAAGTATTCATATTCTGTTATTAAAAAACGATGTGAGAGTCGTGATTTTGTGATATCTAAAGCGTCGATAGGTAATATCGGCAAAAAGAAAGAAAAACAAACGTCAAATTGGAACCTCAAGTGGGACAAAAATTTCAAACAAGTATCCAAGGAAAAACGAACATCTTCGACTACTGCAAAAGGTACGTTGTTTAATGTTAAAAGAAACTCCCCCTAGTCAAAGGACATTTGCAAAATCATTAAAATGCTCGGTGTCCACTGTAAACAAAATAATAAACGTTGATTTAAATCTTAAAAAAGCGGATAAACGCAATGTGCATCGTCTTTCTCTAAAGCATATCTCTGAACGCAGAACACACTGCAGAATTCTGTATAAAAAATATTTATCCAAAGAAAAATGGAAAAAAATTGACACAATAGATGAATTATGGGTGTATTTAAATGATTGAAACAGAAAAAGAGCCATTTATTATCATAAAAGGAGAGAAAAAATTTAAGTGCATGGTTCAAAGAATCGAAAGAACGTTTTTAAGGGATTCATGATTGTTGCTAGTTTTTCATTAATGGCAAGTTAAAAATAAAGAGAGTTGAAAAAAATGTCAAGATTAACTCCAAATACTATCAGAAATATGTTTTATCGCTAATTTTTCAGAATTTAGTTTTGTGACTACAATATACATCGTCTAAAAAATGTGTGCACAACCTCTGTAGGTCAGGGGTTGACAGGCTTTCTAGGTAATTAAGGTTTACAAATAAAGTTTTAAAATAACTTCAATATATAAAAGTAATATTAGAAATCTTAAATAAACCTCGTATGTTGCAGATTGTCGACGAATATGATAGTTTAATACTAATAGATCAGAGGTTCTCAAACTGACGGAGCATCTTTGAAATTGAAAAATCACCATGGAACCTTAAACTTTATCTCGCAGCTATATATCATATCTACAGAGCACAGTTTGAAAAAATCTGGAATTGATAATCCCAAATGTAGCAAACAGTTTTTGAACAACTGTGCCGTTAGATGGCGCGACTTCTATAAAAGACCTTACTTGAGCTATTGCAAGATACAATTCTGGTTCTAGAAAATTTACTTAAGATGTAAGATCCGCTGGACTGAACCATACCGGTTCCATTCCCCTGACATGGTTAAATTGACGTCTGTCATCTATTCTTTTCTTTGTTTTAATTTAATATTCTTTGTTATGTAAATATTTGTAAATAACTATGACGTAACTAATAAATATTTATTATTATGACAATTCATGTTCTTGCGTCTTGCACAATTACTAATATGTATGTAAATGTATAGTTGTGACCATGAACTACCTGTTTATAGCATGACGTTCAATACCACGACTTTAAGGTTATTAGGTTATATGATATTCCCGTAATTGAGGAAACCAAACCCATAAGGTTGAAGCACGATACACTAACCTGGAACCTAACCTTTGACAAACTCTGGAATTGATAATCCCAATTGTACACCCAGTTTTGGAACAAATCTGCCGTTAGATGGCGTGACTGCTATAAAAGAGCTTACTCGAACCATTGCAAGAGATAATTCTGGTTCTAGAAAATTTACGTAAGATGTAAGATCCGCTGGACTGAACCATCCCTGTTCCATTCTCCTGACATAAGTAAAATTGACGTCTGTCATCTATTTTTCCTTTAATATTCTCTGTTGTGTAAATATTTGTAAATAACTATGATGTAACTAATACACATTTATTGTTATGACAATTCATGTTCTTGCGTCTTACCCAATTATAAATATGTATGTAAATGTATAGTGTTGATCATGAACCACCTGTTTATAGCATGCCGTTTAATTCCACGACTTTAAGGTTATTAGGTTATATGATAATCCCATAATTGAGGAAACCAAACCCATAAGGTTGAAGCACAATACGCTAACCTGGAACCTAACCTTTGACAAATTCTGGAATTGATAATCCCAATTGTACACGCAGTTTTGGAACAAATCTGCCGTTAGATGGAGTGACTGCCATAAAAGAGCTTACTCGAACTATTGCAAGAGATAATTCTGGTTCTAGAAAACTTACGTAAGATGTAAGATCCGCTGGACTGAACCATAACCAGTTCCATTCTCCTGACTTGGGTAAAATTGACGTCTGTCATCTATTCTTTCCTTTGTTTTAATTTAATATTCTCTGTTATGTAAATATTTGAAAATAACTATGACGTAACTAAAAAACATTTATTATTATGACAATTCATGTTCCTGAGTCTTACACAATTATAAATATGTATGTAAATGTATAGTGTTGACCATGAACCACCAGTTTATATCATGGCGTTCAATTCCACGACTTTCAGGTTATTAGGTTATATGATATTCCCTTAATTGAAGAAAAAAGAATGTCCTGAATTATAAGTCTATTCTAGCATCTAATTAATGCTGAGATGAATTGAGAATAGTCTACTAATGATGTTCCGTCTGCGTTACTAAAGAATATGAATTATTTATCAATATCTTTTTAATTAAACGGAATCTGGTATAATAAATATCAAGGTTCTGATATGAAGGACATAAGATCTTTATCTGAAGAGTCCAGAAGTAAAATGTTTCCTCAATTGCCAGAATGCATTGCTTCTATCATATAAAAAATACTTAAAAGAATCTAAAATATAAAATAAATATTTGTTGAAGGTAGTGTATGTTTTACAAACATAAAAAATATAATTGTTATCCGGATAATTTAAACTGGTTGATTCGTGTCCAGTTTAAGATCTCGTTAAACATAATTAGTGACTTCATGTAGTGTTTTGAAAATATTATTACTGGCTATTTCAACTTCAAATAGATTAGATTTTTGTTTCAGAGAAATGAAACTATTTGCATTACAGTATTAATGAAGATATTTGATTTTTACTAAATATAATTGTAAAAAATGAGAAAACGTATAAAAATTAAGATATTGTAGTCTTTGCAAAATTAAATATTAAATTTAAAAAGAAATGCATAGCCTTATTTTTAAAATGTTTGTAGTTGGAAGAACACTGGGGTCTGAAATTTAAGAACAATTAGTAAAGTATGGAAAAATTTGAGGAGATATTGGTCAAATTATTTAAAATTACAGTGAACCAAAAAGAAAAAAATTGGACAGTAAGGTTACAGGATTTTATCGTTTAATAATTTTGCATTACATTATGTTTTTGAACTAAAATAGAATTCCGAAAAATACAATTTCAAAAATAAATCAAACAACTTGTTTTAACTTCAATAGCACATAAACATAAATTATAAATTTAAAGAACATTATAATTATATCACTTTCGAAAGTTAAAAAAAAAAAAAAAAAACTTGGACATTTATTTAAGGTAACAAAAAGTAACTTTTAAATTTTAAACTGATGCATATAATATTTCATGTGATATTCTTTGACTGCTATAACAGCTTCTAATCTTTTGTTCATCGAAAGAACCAACTTTTCAGTAAAGTCTGTTGATACACTGTCCTATATATTCTGAAGAGCACGTTTTAGTTCATTCTTATTTTTTATTTTCTTCTCTCGCAAATTTTTTTCATAAACTTCCATAAATGTTCTATAGTGTTCAAATGTGAACTTCGTGGATGATAAGGCAGTAATTTTTTTACATTATATAATGAATATTCCTTTACAATCCGAGCGTTATAAGTAGGATC
>CM063497.1:102284882-102292382 GCA_032207245.1 Pardosa pseudoannulata | reverse complement strand
AATGTGATTATCTTTCCGTTTGTATGTTTTCTCTAAGGAAGAGGTAATTTTCATAAGAGACCAGGAGATTTCTGGTACTGTGAGATCCTTACTCACTATTAACTTCAGAATACAGCCCATCTAGGGCCACCGTAGCTCCTTGGACTTTGTTCCGAAAGACGATCCTACGCACCTAAAAGGGGCAGATTCATCGAAATCTCCTCTGTGGCAGCATAATGGGATTATCATTAGCATTACGGTATACAAATACCCAAAAGCTTATGACCGTTTCTTCTGACTTTGGCCGATCGTCCCATGCCACTTCCCGCATTGGCCGGCCAAAGAAATCAAGGAAAGATCGGACATTGGCCAGTCATTGCGAGGTGATATTGGCTATTTTCGCGACTTGCCGGCCAATTCGGGAACTGGTCAACTTCGGGCTTTGGCCGTAACATATATACATATTATACATTTTATATTATACATATATTAAAAATACATTATACATTTTATATATTTTACATATTTTATACACTCTATACATATTATATTTTTGATATTTAAAATATATAACAGATGATAGTTATACGTTTAACTTATTTATTTCTTTTTCTATTGAAATATATGTATTTAAACTTTCTGTACTTGGAAGTCAGATTCAATTTATCTTACTTATGACCTCAAATAAAAGTATCTGTACAAACAACACTTTTTAGTTGTTAAGCTATTTATTTATTATACCAGTTTAAGGATTATCATTTATTGTTCTTCCAGTGTAGTTAAACTTCTAAAAAGGTATAATGTTCAAGCTGTATAAGGGTAGAGGTTAGTCAGTTAAACCATTTCTCAAACCCTAATTTGGTATCCTTTAAGGCAAACTCTTCTAAGGAATGTAAAGAAAATTTATATATTTTACATATACAAGGCTTATAGGTAACATTTATAAACAAATTACATTAAATTCCCATGAATTTATTTTGGTGACCTTTAAAGGGTTAATGCAATTATTTCAAGACCAATTTTACCCGGTTAAGGACAGGTGATGATTAAATTGATCAATTTATCACATTACAAGTAGATGAAAATAACATTTTTTTCTAGCATTATGACGTCATTCCTTGGACCATATCATTTAATGATTTCTTTTTTTAAATTATTTAAAAATCAAGAGTTTTGCTGCAATTTTGTCTCTTCAAATTTGTGATGACAAGATATTATCGAGAAAAAAATCATACTTGCTGCAAGTATGCATGCTATCTGGGGAGCCGCCTATTCCATATTACCTATTTCATCATCTATTCCATCTATTTCATCCATCTTGTAATGTATTATTAATTTATCACATTACAAGTAGATGAAAATAACATTTTTTTTCTAGCATTATGACGTCATTCCTTGGACCATATCATTTAATGATTTCTTTTTTTAAATTATTTAAAAATCAAGAGTTTTGCTGCAATTTTGTCTCTTCAAATTTGTGATGACAAGATATTATCGAGAAAAAAATCATACTTGCTGCAAGTATGCATGCTATCTGGGGAGCCGCCTATTCCATATTACCTATTTCATCATCTATTCCATCTATTTCATCCATCTTGTAATGTATTATTAATTTATCACATTACAAGTAGATGAAAATAACATTTTTTTCTAGCATTATGACGTCATTCCTTGGACCATATCATTTAATGATTTCTTTTTTAAACTTATTTAAAAAGCAGATGTTTTGCTGCAAGTTTGTAGCTTCAAATTTGTGATGACAAGATATTATCGAGAAAAAATCATACTTGCTGCAAGTATGCATGCTATCTGGGAAGCCGCCTATTCCATATTACCTATTTCATCATCTATTCCATCTATTTCATCCATCTTGTAATGTATTATTAATTTATCACATTACAAGTAGATGAAAATAAAAAAAATTTCTAGCATTATGACGTCATTCCTTGGACCATATCATTTAATGATTTCTTTTTTTAAATTATTTAAAAATCAAGAGTTTTGCTACAAGTTTTCGCTTCAAATTTGTGATGACAAGATATTATCGAGAAAAAAATCATACTTGCTGCAAGTATGCATGCTATCTGGGAAGCCGCCTATTCCATATTACCTATTTCATCATCTATTCCATCTATTTCATCCATCTTGTATTATCAATTTATCACATTACAAGTAGATGAAAATAAAAAAAATTTCTAGCATTATGACGTCATTCCTTGGACCATATCATTTAATGATTTCTTTTTTTAAATTATTTAAAAATCAAGAGTTTTGCTGCAAGTTTGTCTCTTCAAATTTGTGATGACAAGATATTATCGAGAAAAAAATCATACTTGCTGCAAGTATGCATGCTATCTGGGAAGCCGCCTATTCCATATTACCTATTTCATCATCTATTCCATCTATTTCATCCATCTTGTATTATCAATTTATCACATTACAAGTAGATGAAAATAACATTTTTTTTCTAGCATTATGACGTCATTCCTTGGACCATATCATTTAATGATTTCTTTTTTTAAATTATTTAAAAATCAAGAGTTTTGCTGCAATTTTGTCTCTTCAAATTTGTGATGACAAGATATTATCGAGAAAAAAATCATACTTGCTGCAAGTATGCATGCTATCTGGGGAGCCGCCTATTCCATATTACCTATTTCATCATCTATTCCATCTATTTCATCCATCTTGTAATGTATTATTAATTTATCACATTACAAGTAGATGAAAATAACATTTTTTTCTAGCATTATGACGTCATTCCTTGGACCATATCATTTAATGATTTCTTTTTTTAAATTATTTAAAAATCAAGAGTTTTGCTGCAAGTTTGTCGCTTCAAATTTGTGATGACAAGATATTATCGAGAAAAAAATCATACTTGCTGCAAGTATGCATGCTATCTGGAGAGTCGCCTATTACATATTACCTGTACCTACTCTAATTAGTTAATTAAATAAATATTCTGTAATGTCGTAGAAAAAGTAAGCGTTAAGACATTATGGCATTTACGGAACGTCTAAATATTGGACGTAGGCTGCTTTAATGAAAACGTTTCTTGTGAATCATTTTAAATATCACACAACCCATTTTGTATTTCTTTGACAGTCAAACAAAGAGTTACATCAATAAACTCCCTCCTGTCATTCTGGATATTTACATAGAGAATCCTGGAAGTGATTCCAGCTTCTTTTAGCTCAGACCTTTACTGGACAGGACGAATTTGCCACTCCCAGCCCCATGAGAGGGAGTGAAAATCAGCAACAAGATTTCGTTTTCATTCTTTTTTAACCTCTTCCAAAACATGGCATAATAAACGGAGACCCCATTCTGGTCTATATACATCCACATAGACCACTTTGGGAATATACGTATTATGTTTAACAAAAGAAGTTAATACGAAGTGCATCCAGAAAATAAGATTCCCGATGTTTTCCTCTTTAAAGTAAAGTTAATTAGCCATGTTAAATGCCCGTGCGTAATAGACCTATGACGTATTAATCATATGCCAGTTGGTCAAGTCCCGATTCGAGCCAGTAGCCGGGTAGCAGTGGTCCGAAATGTAAACTCTAATTCCTTCTCCCGCCGCCTGCAAGGTTCGGTCGGTGATCTTGAATGCACAAAGCATTGAGCCAATTGAAATTCATCGTCAGCTCTGTCAGGTCTATGAGCCGAAACTGACACCTGAACACAAAATTCAACGCTTCGATGCAGCACTGACATTTCTGCTACGGTATCAAGATGGTAGCGACATGTTCCTGGACGGGATCGTCACGGGCAATGAGGCTTGAATTTCGCACTTTACCAAGCAATGCATTGGCATCAATGGCAAGTCAATGTATTGGCATCATATTGGATCTTCGGTCAGGACCAAATTCAAACAGACGATGTCGGTACGGAAAGGGATGTGGACGGTTTTCTGGGACAGGAAGGCTGGTTCCATTCACAGGTGGCAGAGTTCTACGACAGAAGTCTACAAAAGTTGATCCCACAATACTGCAAGTGTCTCCATTCTGGTGGTGGCTATGTTAAAAAATAGCTGAAACATTGCTGTACTTGTTGCCAATAAATATGTCCGTGAAAGTGTGAGTTCTTTTTTTCTTTTAAACAGAGAAACTTACTTTCTGGATGCACCTCGTAAGTAATTAAGAGCAAACATATATAACACAAACAAGCATACATGTAATGATATTTTAATCAAGCTAACCAGCTGAGTTATAATTACATTCTATAATACATTTCTAACGATTCTATACCTAAAAACGCACCATTTGACGAAATGTCTTTGTTCCTCTTTTAATTCCGGCAACCTTTGGAGAAAACCATATTAATTTCTGCTTAGCCCAATTAATATTATTTAACCTTTTTACGCATCTTACTTTTAATTATTACCGAAAAACAGTATCGGGGATATATTGGCAATGCAAAATTTTAATATTGCTATCGAGATACTTAAAGTATATCAATATTTGACAATAAATTGATAAACGATCCAGCCCTACTGTATACTGCTCGTCTTATGAAAATTTTACTACAATCTAAATCTTTGTTTTTATCTATTGTTTTAAATTATAGTGTAGTAAGAAAGAAACACAATTATTGGAATGTGTACAGTAACGTCAACCGATTACTTAAAGTATATCAATATTTGACAATAAATTGATACACGATCCAGCCCTACTGTATACTGCTCGTCTTATGAAAATTTTACTACAATCTAAATCTTTGTTTTTATCTATTGTTTTAAATTATAGTGTAGTAAGAAAGAAACGTAATTATTAGAATATGTACATTAACTTCAACCGTTTACTTAAAGTATATCAATATTTGACAATAAATTGATAAACGATCCAGCCCTACTGTATACTGCTCGTCTTATGAAAATTTTACTACAATCTAAATCTTTGTTTTTATCTATTGTTTTAAATTATAGTGTAGTAAGAAAGAAACACAATTATTTGAATATGTACAGTAACGTCAACCGTTTACTTAAAGTATATCAATATTTGACAATAAATTGATAAACGATCCAGCCCTACTGTATACTGCTCGTCTTATGAAAAATTTACTACATTCTAAATCTTTGCTTTTATCTATTGTTTTAAATTATAGTGTAGTAAGAAAGAAACGCAATTATTTGAATATGTACATTAACTTCAACCGTTTACTTAAAGTATATCAATATTTGACAATAAATTGATAAACGATCCAGCCCTACTGTATACTGCTCGTCTTATAAAAATTTTACTACAATCTAAATCTTTGTTTTTATCTATTGTTTTAATTTATAGTGTAGCAAGAAAGAAACGCAATTATTGGAATATGTACAGTAACGTCAAACGATTACTAAGTATGAAAAAGAATTATACCTTCAAACTTCAATGTCACTGGAAAAAGTTTCTTCCTGCAACAATTTTTCTAACTGCGAAAATGTGAGTTCTTTTTTTTCTTTTAAATAGGGAAACTTACTCTCTGGATGAGCCTAGTACATCCCCATAGAGCACTTTCGGAATATATGTATTAAGTTTAACAAGAGAAATTAATAATTTTAGTAAAACCCAAATGCAACTCACCTGCAGAGCTTGTACTATGAACACCAACCAATTGGAAGTGGATATGATTTGTTGCAAAGTCAGGTTTTTAAAATCCAGGATGGCCACGTATCCTGCCACTTGATTAACTGGATTCTTGAGGTTGAGATGCAAGGAAACGATTGAACCGTAGAACATATCTTCGATTTTTATTTCTTCTGGATCCCAGCACTCTGTTAGAGAGTATAAAATGCTATTTAAGGTCATTTAAGGGAGTTTTTAAAATCATTTAAGGTGAATTTTGAAAATTTAGTAAAATACGTTTTATTCTGTAAATCAAAACTTTGCATGTTTATATAATTTTAAAATTTAATTTTTTAAGTATTAAATTTTGTTACGCTATAAGATAAAATATATGTTCCTATTAATAGAATTACCGTAATTTCGCATGTATAGTCCGCACCATCGTATAGTCCTCGGTTGCCATTTTTTATTTAAAAAATTTCATAAATCCCCAGAGAGTCCGCACCACTAGATAATCCGCGGACTATAAGTGCAAAAATATGTAATTTAGTACGAAAATATTAAATCATTTTAAGAATAAAAACGTAAATACTGCACAGTGCCGAAAAGTCTGGTTTAGACTCAATTCCATCTTTAAAATTTGAAATCATTTCTTCTGCCATAGCCTCGGAGACGAATTTTAACAGAAGAAATAGAGTGGCCTCCATTTCTCTGTTAGAGAACCAAGTTATGTAAAACGTCTTCTAATGCAGGCCATTGTATTTTTCCACGACGATTGGATCACTTTAATCTCATTTTTAATGTTTCCTTTTGCTTGGGTCAATTTCTTACTGCTTTCTTGTCGACCGCAATGTTGACCTTCTGAATTACTTTCAGCTTGAAATCAGCAGTAAAACTCTGACGATGTTTTAAAGATATAATGAAGGACCGATATTACCTCCAAATCAAAGCTCTGAAAACAAAACAGTGTTACGAGTTATCCTCGTGGTGAAATGACCTTCGATCTTGAACCCATCCACTCGGTGTTGTCAATCGGAGCTGTAAATAGTGACTATCGATATTTTCCCGTACTCTAGGACACAATTTAAGATTGCGCTATTGCTACTACTGATTCGTTCTGCTTTATGGGATGTATTTTTTTTCATGGTTTATTACCGATACGATACCGATACGATACTTGACGTCTCGTGAGTCGTGCTTTTAGTTACATTTTGATCATCGGTTGTTCGCGCGACATGTTTTTCCCCCTTCTTCCGATTTTGATGATCTGAGCAATGAACAACCAGCAGATAGTCCGAGACTGAAGAAATTTACTTTTTAAACGCAGATAGTCAGCGGACTATTTGTGAAATTACGGTAAAATCCGAATATAACCAATCTATACTTGAAGGAGGCTGTTATAAATTTGAGGCTGTTGAAAAATTGCATATCTAAGTTCTGAAATTAACAAACAAGATAATATATGAGTTGAAACCCATAAAAGAATTTTTTTTATCGTAACCGATGTGTTTTTTCTTTCCTTTTTTATTTAAAAAAATACTTATAGTCCAATTTTATTAAAAGAAAACCAAATTAATAATATGCAAGTGTTTAATAAGACCTGTTTTAATATATTCAGCAGAAATATTGACGATGAGAGAAAAAAAAATAAAGAGACCCTAGCAGTTTTCGAAAGAAAGATTTTAAGAATATTTTGGAGTATCCAGGTAAATGGTGTATGGAGAAGAAAGGCAAATAATGAATTATACAGGATTTATAAACATCCAGATGTAGTTAATTTTATCAGCAATCAAAGATTAAGATGTGCTATACACATAATCAGATTGAGTGACTACTAATCCACAAAACAGTTGATGGCTAAACCAATAAACATACGAAAAAGACGACCAAAACTTAGATGGTTGTACTCTATTAAAAACGACTTAAAGACCGTAAAAATTATTAATTGGGGATCCAAGGCCAAAAG
>CM063497.1:102277382-102279882 GCA_032207245.1 Pardosa pseudoannulata | reverse complement strand
GCTGGGATCTACTGTTAAGTGCAATTCTCCTGCAATGAAGTCGGATATGTCAGGTATGAAGGACAGATAATTCTATTTACATTTTACAAATAAGTAACCAAGAACAAACATACAGTCTGTTACAGTTAACAGTACATTTGTACCGTGTAGTATACATATTAAACTGAAATGCATTTCCCCTAATAAGTTGTCCAGTTAGCATTATTATCGATTATGCAAGAATCACTTTATCATTCGATTTCGACGTTCCGGTAGGTCGTCAACATTTTGTACCGCTTTATAACGTGCTACCCACTTCTTGACGAACAACTCCGACTTTCTCATGTACCGGGCTGCAGCTGCACAAGACATTTTTGGTCCTTTTGGATGGTTACACAGAAACACTGCCTCAAAACGGCTCGCATACCCGGCACTCATTTTGGAATTGTTGATTTAAACACAGCAAAACAAATCGAATAAAGAATATAACCATAAAGTATTCTTCTCTAATGTTTGAAGAACACGTGCAATTAAGCCGGTATCTGCAAACTATCTATTGACGAAGTTATGAGCAACACGCTCTTATGGAACACACTGTAAGTATATATACACACACGAATACATGTAATGATATTTTAATCAAGCTAATCAGCTACTTATAATTACATTCTATAATAAATTTCTAACGGTTCTATAACTAAAAACACACCATTTGAGGAAATGTCTTTGTTCCTTTTTTAATTCCGGCAACCTTTGACGAGAACCAAATTAATTTCTAATTAACCCAATTAATCTTATTTAACTGTTTTAAGCACATTACTTTCAATTATTACCGAAAAACAGTATCGGGGATATATAGGCAAAGAAAAATTTTAATATTGCTATCGAGATATTAAAGTACATCAATATTTGACAATAAATTGATAAACGATCCAGCCCTACTGTATACTGCTCGTCTTATGAAAACTTTACTACAACCTAAATCTTTGCTTTTATCTATAGTTTTAAATTATAGTGTAGGAAGAAAGAAAAGCAATTATTGGAATATGTACAGTAACGTCAACAGATTACTTAAAGTATATCAATATTTGACAATAAATTGATAAACGATCCAGCCCTACTGTATACTGCTCGTCTTAAGAAAACTTTACTACAATCTAAATCTTTGCTTTTATCTATAGTATTAAATTATAGTGCAGGAAGGAAGAAAAGCAATTATTGGAATATGTACAGTAACGGCAACCGATTACTTAAAGTACATCAATATTTGACAATAAATTGATAAACGATCCAGCCCTACTGTATACTGCTCGTCTTAAGAAAACTTTACTACAATCTAAATCTTTTCTTTTATCTATTTTTTAAATTATAATGTAGGAAGAAAGAAAATGAATTATGGGAATATGTACAGTAACGTCAACGTTTACTTAAAGTATATCAATATTTGACAATAAATTGATAAACGATCCAGCCCTACTGTATACTGCTCGTCTTAAGAAAACTTTACTACAATCTAAATCTTTGCTTTTATCTATAGTTTTAAATTATAGAGTAGGAATAAAGAAAAGCAATTATTGGAATATGTACAGTAACGTCAACCGATTACTTAAAGTATATCAATATTTAACAATAAATTGATAAACGATCCAGCCCTACTGTATACTGCTCGTCTTATGAAAATATTACTACAATCTAAATCTTTGCTTTTATCTGTAGTTTTCAATTACAGAGTAGGAAGAAAGAAAAGCAATTATTGGAATATGTACAGTAACTTCAACCGATTACTTAAAGTACATCAATATTTGACAATAAACTGATAAACGATCCAACCCTACTGTATACTGCTCGTCTTATGAAAATATCACTACAATCTAAATCTGTCCTTTTATCTATTGTTTTAAATTATAGAGTAGGAAGAAAGAAAAGCAATTATTGGAATATGTACAGTAACTTCAACCGATTATTTAAAGTACATCAATATTTGACAATAAACTGATAAACGATCCAACCCTACTGTATACTGCTCGTCTTATGAAAATATTACTACAATCTAAATCTTTGCTTTTATCTATAGTTTTAAATTATAGAGTAGGAAGAAAGAAAAGCAATTATTGGAATATGTACAGTATACACCTTATTAACTTCAACCGATTATTTAAAGTACATCAATATTTGACAATAAACTGATAAACGATCCAACCCTACTGTATACTGCTCGTCTTATGAAAATATTACTACAATCTAAATCTTTGCTTTTATCTGTAGTTTTCAATTACAGAGTAGGAAGAAAGAAAAGCAATTATTGGAATATGTACAGTAACTTCAACCGATTATTTAAAGTACATCAATATTTGACAATAAACTGATAAACGATCCAACCCTACTGTATACTGCTCGTCTTAAGAAAACTTTACTACAATCTAAATCTTTGCTTTTATCTATAGTATTAAATTATAGTGCAGGAAGGAAGAAAAGCAATTATTGGAATATGTACAGTGACGGCAACCGATTACTTAAAGTA
>CM063497.1:102264882-102272382 GCA_032207245.1 Pardosa pseudoannulata | reverse complement strand
AACAAGCGTAATTAGATTGAAATAAAAGTCCCACATCGCCTGTACGGGGATTCGAATCTGGGACTTCGAGTACGGACGCCCGTTGTGCTGACCACTGCGTCACAGATACGTTGGCAGTGAAGAGTTTCAAGCGGCATTATAATAATCTCAATAAGAGCGCAATTCTGGATTTTTAATAAAAAAACATTTTTTGTCGGATGAAATTGTGAATCTAAACCATTCTTGAATCCATTTAATTACAGACACAAAATTTCATTAAAATCAGTCCAACCGTTTAGGAGGAGTTCTATTACAAACATACAGACAGAAGAATTTTATATATAAAGATGTGTGTGTGTGTGTGTGTGTGTGTGTGCATGATGCTCTTTCTGTAAAAACTCTAAACGATATCAAAAACATTTGGATGTTACCCTGTTACAAATAAAAGAAAAGAAACTTTTTTTTAATAAAATGTTTTTAAATAAATGGTAAATTGGACCGTTTTGATGGAAAAGTAAAGAAGAAATTACTTTAAAAATACTCGACACCACCAAGTGTACAGTCATCACACACGCAATTAGATTAAATTAAAATTCTCATATCGCCTGAAAGGGGTTTCGATCCTGGGACTTCTCATATGGAACGTTCGTTGTGCTGACCACTGCGTCACAGATACGTTGGCAGTGAAGGGTTTCAAGCGGCATTATAATAATCTCAATAAGCACGCAATTCTGGATTTTTAATAAAAAAACATTTTCTGTCTGATCAAATTGTGAATCTAAACCATTCTCGAATCAACTTAATTACATACACAAAATTTCATCAAAATCAGTCAAGCCTTTTAGGAGGAGTTCTATTACAAACACAAGGACAGAAGAATTTTATATATAAAGATATATATTATAATGTGAACTTACAATAAAAAATAGAAAATTAAAGATTTAGTTAAGACGTTGGTTACCTATTATTATATATAAAAATAAATATCATAATAGCTATCAAATGAAAACACATGCTAGATTTCTTACAAACAGATTTATATAGAAAAAAACTGTAATTTATTATCCAATTGTTTTGGTATTAATACTATTATAAAAATTGCTAAATCAAGCACGAAACAGGAAAAGTTATAAAAATGCCCTTTCAATTTAAAATAAAAGTGCAGTTTTCGAGTAGCTCTCATTAAATTTAGGTATTTACCTATGATCAAATTTATAGTGACGCGTAGTCCTCGTTTGAGTATTAACCTGTGATCAAATGTATAGTGTGATTTTATTTTGATTGCGTTGTGTAAAAGTATTTTTGTACTAAATTTAACCACAGGTTCTGAGAAACTACAGACATAAGATAACTAAACTAAAAGCTAAATTAACAGCATCCGAAACTAGCTTAATATAAAAAAGTAAATATATTATAATATATATACATCTACGTACATACAAAACTGATGCTAATTTTCATAAATTAAGCTTTGTCAACATCTTCTAAATTAGTTCTGACAATTTTTTAATATTTAAGTAATTTTGTAAATAGAGAGAGGACCTAATCCCAATTTCAAAATGTATGTCAAAGCGGCTACCTTTGGAGAGTAAAGATGGTGGTTGATGGGTATCTATGGATCTTTCGTTGGTCTGGTCAGGGGCTTCCTCCTGAGTGTTTGGGGGTGCTATTTGATGCAGGAACCCTTCCTGACGGACTTTCGAACTCGTTCAGTCGGACTCCTCTCTTCTAGTCTAGACTATCGAACACCTTCTGTGGGAATCTCTCCTCGTCTTGACTATCGAACACCTTCTGTCGGACTCTCCTCTAGTCTCGACTCTCGAACACCTTCTTTCAATTTTTAGATTTTTCTTATTTTATTAATTTCAACCTTATTTCCTCTTCCTTCTTATCCTCCAATCGGGGTAGTTGTAAGAATCTCATTGGTCTGCTTAAACCCCGCCTTGAGACCGCCAATGTGAAAAACCTTATCCCTTCTAATTGGGCACTGTCCCTTAGGGACTCATAAATAACTCCACAAAGGTACTTTTTATTTAATGTCAAGTACGGAGGCGGGATTCTAATCTGGGACTGGGATCAGAATCCCGTCCGAGACCACCGTACAAGACAACAATATCCGTAAAATATAAATTTATGGTCCTCTGTCTCTTTACAAAGATGTGATGAGGTCAGATTTAGATCCCGAGCATTTTACTTCTTGTATGAATGAATCAATTATATTACTGATCTAAATCGCCTCATCACATATAGTGGTTATTATTTTGTTAGTCATAAGGACTAAATATTATTTGGGTTGCGTTGTGTAAATTATTTATGTTCTGAAAATTAACCAAGGTTCTGAGAGACTACAGACTGAAACTTAAAAAAAACTAATCAGCTAAATTAAGAGTTATTAAAATCAAATATTGCACTCTTAAATTAAACACAAACAAGGTTGATAGTTTAAAATAAAATTAAGCAAATTTATTATTATGCTATATACATGTCTATGTACAAACATTTAATTTAAACTTCATAAAATTTGTTTTTCTAAACTTTTTACTAGGTGCTACATTATTCAAGACTAGCAAGTTTGCCCGTGCTTTGCTACGGTGAACTTAATGTATTACTTTTAAACAAAGATTTATTTTTCGTGAATAACTCTCTAAATTCGTCACAGTTCAGTTCGAGTCATTGGCATATTTATATATTTCTATCATAGGCGTATTATAACATTATTCAGTTTTTATAATCGAATTTGTGTCTTATATTAAATTTGCTCAAACTTTTTTTATAGTAAAATATAAGTTTAACCCTAAATTACATTACTGTATTAGTATTGTACGTTGATTAGCAAAGTTAACAGATCTTGCCATATTACGTGATAGAATAGGAAGCAGAGGTTTTGTCAGCAACAGTGCAATTTTGGTGGTATAAATAAATGTTGTCTAAAATTAAGGAAATTTATGACAAACCACATAGTTTAGTATGAAAGAGAAAAGCACATTCATACCTACAACCATATGAATATGAAGATAACTATATAAAATGATAGGTTTTTATTTGCCCATGAGAGTCACTGAAATGTGTACTTTTTGTTGTTACAATATTGTAGATAAACATTTCATTGCAACTTAACAATTAACCAAAAATTAAATTTAAAATTAGTTCCCATATAAAAATGCTATAATTTGAGTCACATAGAAATGAAAGTGAATCACTTTATATCGGATCGGCCCTTAATCGTTTACGTTTAACCGAGGAAAATAATGCTTGGAATAATGACATAAAATGCTCGAAAAATGGGGAAGGAATGGATTTCGAACTTTAAAAATGTACAAAAACCTTCAGGGATGTAACTAATAATTTACCAAATTTTCACTGTGATTGGATGCATGGTTTTTGAGTCTATTGAGTAGAAACAGACATACAAACATTCATTTTTATATATATACTAGCTGCTTCGCACCCAGCTTTCGCTCAGGGTTTTAAAATATTTCGATGAAAGATTTAGAACGACTATTAAAGATAATAAGATGTATTGATAGAAATGCTGAATAAATTTTGTATGTTTTAGATTGTTGACGATTATAACAGTTTATTAATAGCCAAATGTCCAGTAAATGCACTGTGTTGCCCGTGAGCCGCTGCATAATAATTTCCAATTCCAGGACTTTTTTTTAATGTAGGAATCAAATTTCAAAATACTGTGGAGAGTAACATATATATGTACTGTTCTGAATGGGATAAATCATTCCCAACCGTCTTTTAGTACTGTTTTACATACATAAAAATTAAATTTTAAACAACGAAACCTAAAATGAAAACTTTTTCTTTAAAAAATGGCAATTGTGAAATAAAAACAAATATGATAGAACATGGTGAATTTGTAAGTACTGAATATAAAAATCACGACAACATATAACAGAAAAAATGTTAACTTCTTAAAAAATTTGAGAAAGTAAAATAAAGATTTACATATTTTGATGAAATACAAAATTTAGCTATAAAAAATAAAATGATTTTGATACTGGGATATTTCAAAGAGAAAAAGTTATTGCGTATGAAAAATAGTTGTAACTATAGGCAATAAATGGCACCACTCATTACATATTTTAATTAATATATTTTTAACTGATTCTAATTACGATATTTTGATGATAAAATAAACTAAGCACATAAGGTCAAAAGCCAAGAACTTAAAGCGTTATCATAAGAATGAAGTTACATAAAGGATTTCAATTTTTATAACACGAAACATATACCATAAAGTCGCCAAGCTTATTTAAGAATAGGTGAAGTACAGAGTGACGTCTTAAAATCGGATTAATAAAAATGGCGCAATTGAATTTAAAATGAGAGAAAAATACCAAATTAATATTGATAAAACAAAATAAGTATATAAGACTAAAACACCGAACACAATTATATTATTTGAAATCACATTTTAAACTTTATTCAAAAGTGGCTACAATATCTCAACATTTCATAGTTTCAAATTTATTTGTTCCCTGTATATCACTTTCCAATTTTTTTCTCTAGTGTTGTTGAGTTTTAGATAACAAAACCTATAACCATATGATAGTTTTTATTTAATAAATGGCAACTGCGAAATGAAAACAAATTTGATAGAACATGGCAAGTTTTTAATTATTGAAAATAAAAATCTCGCCAAGCTAATAAAATAGAAAAAAGAAGTGATTTCCTAAACAAAAATGAGTTTATCGTTTATCAGATAAGAATAGTCTTATATACATAAATGCCATCATATATTTCTATACTTACACTGGAATTTAAAATCGCGTAGATAATTTTTTATGTTTCCCGAATACCAAATATCTGGAGATAATAATGCCCACAATGAATAACACTGCCATATTTAGACGCCAACTCAATAACGGAAAGCTCGTGTCGCAAAATTAAACTGCCATTTTGTTTGGTTTTTCGTTAATATCTTTCGAACTAATTGGTATATCGGAACACGAATGGGCGAAATAACATCCCTGGATCTCACAGTCAGATTTTAATCTGGGAATTCAAGATGTATTAATGTGGAATATGTTCATTTGGCGGTATCAAGGATTTCTGTCCAAAGAAGATACTCTATGACTTATCGGGTAGATTTGTTAAAAAAGCATAAAAATGAAAGCTGTTCTTAATATCTATAAATAAAAATAACAAAATATATGTTTACACGCTAACGATTAAATCTGCATCAAATGTGTGTCTTATATTAAATTTGCTCAAAACTGTATAGTAAAATATAAGTTTAACCCTAAACTGTATTACTACTGTACGTTGATTAGCAACGTTAATATACTTTGCCAAATTACGTGATAGAATAGGGAGCAGAGGTTTTGAAAGCAAAAGTGCTAATTTTGTTCGTAGTAATAAATGTTTCCAAAATTAAGGAAATTTATGACAAACCACATAGTTTAGTATGAAACAGAAGCACACATTCATATTGTCAAATATGTGAGTATAAAGATAACTATATAAAATGATAGGAATTTATTTGCCCATGAGAGTCACTGAAATTTGTACTTTTTGTTGTTAAAATATTATTGATAAACATTTCATTGCAACTTAAAAATTAACCAAGAATTAAATTTAAAATGAGTTCTCATATAAAAATGCTATAATTTGCGTCACATAGAAATGAAAGTGAATCACTTTATATCTCAATTTCCAGGTCAAATCGAATTGATACTACGCAGACGATTATAAAATAAGAAATGAATAAATGAAATATTTAAAGGTATGACGTCATAATGATAGAAAAATTTCATATTCACCTATGTATTATGTAATAAATTAAAAATTTTAATCTTCTACTTTTAACCGAGGAAAACTGCGTTTAAAACAATTACTTGGGATGACGTCACATTGCTAGAAATAATGCTTCTTTCACTTAGTTATCACACGATAAATTAAAAATTTAATCGTTTGCTTTTAACCGGGGAAAATAATGCTTAGAATAGTGACATGAAATGCTCGAAAATGGGGGAAGGAATGGATTTCGAACGTTAAAAATTTACAAAAACCTTCCCAGGGATATACCTAAACATTTCCCAAATTTTCACGGCGATTGGATGCATGGTTTTTGAGTCTATTGAGTACATACATACATACAGACAGACAGACACAAATTCATTTTTATATATATATATATAGATTTAACTTTAATAATATCCTAACTTTTAGGTGTGTTTTACGCTGACCCATCCGAAGACATACAGTAGCAACTATTGATGACAGTGCCGCAACAGAAGTAATAAAACGCGATTTCAACATGTTAACTTTTAAACAATCCTGTGTTAACACTATGAGTGGTACACACCGAGGGAAAAAAGTCTCCAAAAATACGCTAAAGTTTCATTGTGTCAGTGACCAAAGTGTTCTATGATTTTTTACTTCACCCTTTGTCGACTAGATTGGAATACGGGAAACCCACCCTCGTTACTGTCCCTTTACTTCCGGTTATAAATAGATATATAAATAGACATTATAGATTGTTAATTTTTAATACACATAAAGTTCGTCAAGTCTCGAAGATCATCCCATAAGAAATAATGGGTTCTAAAAGTACAAATAAAAATATTCTTTAAGAGAATGATTTCTATCTTTTTTACGAAAGTCATCCAAGCTATTTAAGTGGTGTAATTAGAGTGGTGCTATTTAAGTGGTGCCTTTCTAAATTTATAACTTTATCTATACTTAACAGATGCTACCTCGACTGCTCTTTACCTTTCGACCGGGGATAAGGACTTCTGGCTAAGGAGCCCCATAACCGTCCTTTATAATTGGAGTGACGCAACAGTGACCCATAAATGGCTACCACGCCGCCACTGACCTACGAGAGGCCCACCATGGTCAGATTTTAATGTGGTTTAACCCGGTAAGGAACAAACACTACAGAGGTAAGCTCCTGACTACCAGGAAAAACGCTAGAGAAAGATCACTCAGGTACCCCGGGATCTTGAACTACTTACACACCAAAAGGAGGTGTGTCCCTGGGGGCCCTAACTTTTAGGTAAAAAAAATAAAGAAAAGAGAGGACCTAATCTCAAATTCAAATAATTATAATAAGTACTTTTGTGGATTTATTGGGTGTGCCAGGGCAGAAATCAGTTTGGACAATTTTGGTGAAATGATGTAGACACTTTGCGTGTATACTTGTTTGGTGAGATGTCAAAGTTGGCTCCAGTCTCACCACTGGTCTGGGGATTTCTAAAATAATTGGGGTGATTCTGAAATGCGGATGTGCTGGAACTCTTCTGGTTGTTGCGAGATGTCGGAGACATTAGTTTTCCTCTCTTGGACCCAACTCTGCCTTCCGTCTCCGAAATCTTTCCTCGAGTCCTGAACACTTACTGTCGAATCTGCTCCTCAACCCCCGAACTCTGACCGTCGAAATCTGCTTCTCGACCCCCGAACTCTCCCCACTTCTTGATTTTTCTTTATTTTATATTATTTTCATCTCTGACCTTTCTTACTTCTCTTCATCCAATCAGCAGAGTTGTATATATCTATTGGTCTCCT
>CM063497.1:102237382-102259882 GCA_032207245.1 Pardosa pseudoannulata | reverse complement strand
TGCACAGTAATTTAATTCCAAGAGTAGAGCATTAACGACTGGAATAGGACATTACCTCAAAAGAAAGGTTTATTAAGTATTTAAGTTATTAACGACAGCTTCAAAAGAAGGGTTTACCATTTGCAGATCACACCATGAACTCACTCTTACTCTAATGCAGCACAGTAATTTAAGTCCCAGAGTAGAGCATGACCTATTGGAATAGGACATTATTTCAAAAGAAAGGCTTATTAAGTTATTAATGACAGCTTCAAAAGAAGGGTATACCATTTGCATCTCACACCATGAACTCACTCTTACTCTAATGCAGTACAGTAATTTAATTCCCAGAGTAGAGATTTAACGACTGGAATAGGACATTAACTCAAAAGAAAGGCTTATTAAGTATTTAAGTTATTAACGACAGCTTCAAAAGAATTGTTTACCATTTGCATCTCACACCATGAACTCACTCTTACTCTAATGCAGCACAGTAATTTAATTCCCAGAGTAGAGCATGACCTATTGGAATAGGACATTATCTCAAAAGAAAGGCTTATTAAGTATTTGCAACTCACACTATAAACTCAATTTAATGCTGCACACGCACTTTTGTATCTTGTTTCTTCTTTTATCAAAATCAAATCCTAAACTGCCGTGGGGTAGATGCGTCTTCAAATATTAGGCATACGAAAGAACGCAAATAAATTTAAACAATTACAGTTAAGGTAACTAATTATTTACCTGAAAACAATTCCATTGTTATTGATCATAAATTCAAATTTTATATCAGACTGATCAGTAACTTAACCGGAGCTACTTATTTTTCTTCGGGAAGGAAAAAAGTTTTAAAAGAGGACTAATTATTCCTAAAGGAAATTAGGGCCCAAGAATAAAGCAAAATATTCATTTCCCTTCCTGTTAATACAATTTAAACGTCCTCCTTGTCTACATACAATCAAATATTTAATAGTTCATATCTTGATGGTAAGATTTTTTCTCTAATGCAATTTGAAAAATTTCCTTGAAATAAAGTAACACTGGGAATAAAAAACATCTTGTTATCTACAAGAAAGTTACAAAAACTTTAGCTTTTTTAAAGAAACCTTTTAAGGGAATATAGTACTTTTCAAAACTTAAAATCTTTATTGTTACAATTTTTTTTTCAATTCCTCGCCGAACGCTGGCCGATTGGTTAGGGCGCTGAACGTCGGTATCGGAGTTCTTAGGTTCGAATCCCACTATAGCATGGATGTTCGTAGCCGTTCAGAATCGGATCTAAGCATAGGTCCTGGTTTCATTAGCCCTCGTGTGCAAAACAGTAGACCGTAGAGCTATAAACCAAACCAAACCAATTCCTCGTATTAGAATGAATTTCTTAAAAGTTTTTATTGATACTCTAATTTTAAAAATATTTAGTTTTGTTATTTAATATGGTATATTTTTTAAACAACACAAAAAGAAGGTCTTTAACACCGATTTACGGATGTTGGTCATATACCTATTTTTACCGAAGTGAGCCAATTGGACTCATGCAAGAAAATTGAAGCTTTTTGCAAAGAAAATAGTTCCAAATTAATTTAAATGATATGTTTATTATCAAAAAATTCATGTAAAACACTTTTTACATATAAAATCTGTTTCTGAAACCCATTTTCCGCAAACATTTCTATTACATTTAGCACATTGGTTTCTACATCTGTTTCTTTTGCACGATGGTTGAACTTCACAATTTTTCCTTGCGTCAGTAGCATGAATTTCTGTCATTGGAATGGAAGTGTTCTCGACTTCTTCTCTATATTTACTTCTTAGCTCTTCAGTCAATTGGAAAATATCCCAGTCCTGATAGGACCAATAAATTTCATGTTATGCGATTAACTGTTAAAACCTTCTATGAGTCAAATTGGCTCACAACCGTGAAAATAGGTATAACACATTTGATAATGCGAAATGAAGAGGTCTGCGGTTAAGAGGATTGAAAGTTTACATATATTTTATTATTTAACTAAAAACCACCGTATGTTTTTGAAAAGTGATATTAAAGTTTGATATATATATATATATATATATATATATATATATATATATATATATATATATATATATATATATATATATATATATAGTGATAGGATCAGAAATAAACTGCAAAAACGACATAAATCCTGAAATTAGAAAAAGAATTACTGCAGCCAATCGCTGTTTTTTTGGTTTAAGATCACTACTGAAATCCTACTTGATAAAAAGAAACACAAAGATATTACTGTATAAGGTATTGATCAAGTCAGTTTTGACTTATGCCTCGGAGACTTGAACCCTAACAAGAAAAGAAGAGGGGATGTTGGCAACCTTCGAAAGGAAGATCCTGCGAACTTATATAATTTTGAATTATATAAGATCTTTAACAGTGATGATGTTATCAAATCTATAAAGCTGAATAGAATGAGATGGGCAGGACATGTAATGAGAATGAGCCCAGAACAAACAACTTTGAGGGCTTTTAATGCACTCCAAAAGACCAAAAAACCTAAAGAAATGGAACTGTGTGGATGAAGATTTTTATTATCTTAAAAAAAAAGAACAAAAAAAAGGAAAAGTTGATGAATTGATGATGATGATCAATTTTTAATGAGTCAAAAGTCTAAAATATTATTACGATCTAAGTTAAAAAAAAATGTAAAAATAGAATAAATGCTCCAAATGGAAAGTATGAAATTCAAATAAAAATAATTTTTATAATTTCATTAGAAAATAATAAAATATCTTTTTTTTTGTTTTGTAAGCCAAAATTTTAACGGTAGTAGATGTTGTGATATTAAAATAATCATAAACTTAAGCAATTGAAAATGAAAAATATGCTTTTATCATGCTATAAGATTATCGCTCTATTAATATATTTAACGTTCACAGAATAAAAAAGATAAATAATTCTGTTTAATATGAAAATAAAATAAAAAAAAATAGTTTTAAATGTTTTTTTGTATTTTTTTTTATGTGTTTCGCTTTATCGCTTCATATAACAAGTGAAAATAATAAAATACAAAAATAATTTTAATGACATAGCATTTTATTCGAAAGAAGTAAGACTATTTCATTTTATAACAGATCAAAAATAAGCTCTTATGAAGAATTTTCCCCTCGAAGCTTGAGATGTCATTGTTGAAAAATGTAACGCTTATTTAAAATTGAGACAAAGAAAACTTCAAACTCATTTTATTACACTGTACTTTTTTTGTGGTAAGTGGATTTCTGTTTTTGTCTTTTGTTTTGTATGTTTTGCTTCATATCAATGTTTTATTCTTAATGTTGTATTTTATTCGTGCTGTTTTGCTGTTTTGTTTGTTTTTATTGTTGTAACGTTTTTCTTTTTTTGCATTTATTGGTGTTTTGTCTTTTGTTTTGTTGTTTATCCTCGAACTCAATGTTTTGCATTTCGTACTGTTGTATTTCATGCTCAAATGGGCTGTTTTGTTTTGCAGTTTAATTTGGTTATATTTTGTGGCAACGTTAGGGCAACGTTTTTCTTTTGAGACGAACTCATGTTTCTGAGGTTTTATGAAAAGCTCTGAGTTTAATTTGATATAATTTATGAGAACAACAAATGTGTATGCTCGTTTTATGATCAGTACATTTTGTGTATTTGTCTACATTTGTGTATTTGTTTTTGGTCCGCGTCAACAACACCGAGTTGTCTTTATTAACATGAATTTATAAAATATACCTAAGGTATGCAACTCATCACATGTCGATGTGAGCCACGTTAGCTCAGTCGACAAAGACAATGATCTCATAACTGAGAGTTTGCGGGTTCGGAACCCGAGCCGACCTAAGATCCCCGTGTTCGTTAAAGGTGACTGGGGCACGTAAAATATGCTCGTGGTCCCAATTTCCTCTAAGTTCTCAATTAATACCTCTGGGGGGTGGCTGGCCAAGGCTGTGGGTCTTCTGCTTGGTTCCTGCTTCAAAATTACGAGCACCTATTTCAGCGAAGTTCTTTGACCTAAATGATGCTCATTAAAACGAAAGTCTCGGCCTTAATACGAAAGCCATCAGGCTTGGTTTGTCCTAGTGGAATAATAAACAACACAACAGAAATACTTGTTTTGTCTCCAAATGAGAACCAATTGTGGAGGTGTTGAAGGGCGGAGGGACTATCCGAAAGAATCCAGAGTTCCATCAAATCCATTTCCGTTGGAGAATAGTTTCAAGATTATGGTTAATTGCAATTAATTCACTTTTGAAGACTAATGAGAAATCGGGGTTACGGAGGAAGATGGACAAATTATCTCCCGGTTTCTCAATGTAAACGACACTGCCAACGTGATCATCCTGTACTGCCGTCCGTATAAGTTTTTACGGCATTATCAGGGATCTCATTTATGATCTCCAAGGATAGCCCCTTAAGATGAGCTGGGATCAAATCCTTGGGGATTTACAAAATATAAATTATTTCATCATAATTAGTAATATCCAAACGCTTTTGTTTGATGCATAAAACAGCTTCTTTACAATCAGCCGAACGATGGCCGAAAAATTAGGGCACTGATCTGCGGTACTGGAGTGCGAAAGTCGTTCTTTCACCTTAATGGTACTCATTAAAACGAAAGGCGCACCCCTTGGCTTTAAGCTTGCAGACTCAATCGTGCTTGGTTTGTCCAAGTGGCATGAGAAAAACAACAACAACTATGTTTATTCAGTTAAAATTGCAAAAATGGTTTTGAAGGATGTGACATCGAGCGGAGCAAAAGAGTCAATAGGAAGTAGAGAATAATTTATTTTATAAGTCGTTCTTTCACTTTAAAGGTGCTCATTAAAACGAAAGGCGCACCCCTTGTCCTTAATACCGGAGCCTGTAGGCTCAATCGTGCTTGGTTTGTCAGAGTGGCATGAGAAACGACATCAACAACACATGTCGATGTAGATGATTGCCTCTGGATTCAGTGTAGATCTACCCAACGAAATGACATCGAGCTTCTTTTCTTTGGTGTCGCTTCAAAGTTCTGTTCAACAAGCCGCTTGCAAGTTCACAAAACAACGCGATCAAATAAACCTTTCTCATTGGATGTGTATCCCTAATGGTATGGTACCAAATAAGTAGATTTGGTTACATTTGTTTAGCTGGTACATCACCTACCAACTAAAATTTTAACTCCTTAAAAATTAAGTATCAGGTTATTAATTTTAACTAGCATATAGCCTGTCATATGATTGGATTTGTAAAACTTTTAATTTTTCAGAATTGTAAAGTACCCTATGAGGTAGTTAAAAAAAGGGGGGGGGACAGAGAATTATTTGGTACAAGCTCAATAATTTGTTTATCTTTATACTCCTCTAAAGTATCCCGATACTGTGAATGCAGTTTAGAATCATGTTGAATTCACCTAGTCAAACTGTGTGGTTATGTATAAAAAACAAACACACAAACAAACTTCTTAGTTTACTAATATATATAACTTAAACACTAAATATTTATTAGTCTGTGAAATAGATTCCTAGACTTTTATGAAAAGAATTTGTTGTGAATATAGGTGATAAAATTGCATTGCAACAAAAAGTAATCGATGATTAAATTTAAAATTACCACATATATATCTAATCTATTATTTATGCCAAATATTAAAGAAAAGTGTTTACGTAATATCTAAGTTCAGTGATAAAACGTATGAAAATAATTTAGAAGATTTTTAAATAATTTAAAATAATAAATGATTAAATGAGATGGTTAAAGGAATGACGTCATAACGCTAAAAATGTCATTTTTACCTGTTTATTATGTGATAAATTGATAAATTTAATCTTCTTAGAGCTTGAAATAATGGCATTAAAAGCTTGAAAACAAGCATTCATTTATCTATTCATGTTATTGAAATTTGTTTTATGGCATGTATTCATAATATCTGTGGAAAATAGAAAAACGAACTATGATCCATGGGTTTTCTTTTGTATTTTTCGTAAAGACTTTCCCTTGCCGAATGGCAACGAAAAAGGAAGAACGATTTTTGCTTTTGTTTTTTTTATTACGGTTTTGAATTGTTCTTTGAAATCTATGTATAATGTTCGTGTTTTTTTTAATGTTCCGTCAGAAAGTGTTAAATAAATGTTTTATTCGTAGCGGAAGGCTTCTTTAAATTGTGTTCTGAAGAATATATTTTTTTCAGTGCGTCCTACGGAACCCGAAGGTGAAAGGGTAAGAGCTTTTGATATTTATTTTTTGGATAATGCTCTTCCCTTCAGTACGAAATTTAATAAAGTATTTAAAAAATAAAGTAACAAATACGTAAGTAAGTATCAAATTTTGGGAATAACATTTGAGTTTTCCTCCTTATTACATGCACTGTATGAATATTTTCATACAAACATTCGTTTTTTTATTCATGTTATTAAAATTTCTTTATTTTATTGCATGTAATAATAATATCTGTGGAAAATGAAAAGCGAACTATGATCTATGGTTTTTCTTTTTGTATTTTTTGCAAAGTTTTTCCCTTGCCGAATGGCAATGAAAGAGGAAGAACGATCTTTGATTTTGTTTTTTCATTACGGTTTTGAGTTGTTCTTTGAAATCTATGTATAATGTTCGTGTTTATTGGTGTTTTGTCAGAAAGTTTTAAATAAATGTTTTATTAATTTCGGAAGGCTTCTTCTTTAAATTATGTTCTGAAGAATATATTTTCCAGTGCGTGCTAAGGAACCCGAAGGTGAAAGGGTAAAAGCCTTTTAATATTTATCTTTTCGATAATGATCTTCCCTTACGTACGAAATTTTATAAAGTATTTAAAAAATAAAATAATAAATAAGAAGTAAGTATCAAATTTTGGGAGTACAATTGAGTTTTCCTCCTTATTACATACACTGTATGATTGTTTTCGTACAAGCATTCATTTTTCCATTCGTGTTATTCAAATTTCTTTATTTTATGGCATGTATTTATAATATTGCTACACCTAACATTTACATTACTGCTGTTAACTTTTGGTTTCATTCTTATAAATTTCGATTTCATATATATCACTCAAATCGTCAATAGATGGCAATACATACATCACTTCTTATTTCAGTTGAAATTTTGAATTAATGTATGATATTCATTTTACGTTTCTTTAAATCCTATCAAAATTACACTTTAAAGATCTATAAATTCTACTTATATAAATTTTCATAATAAATCCTTATATTCATATATGGTAATCTTTTCTAAGTTCTTAATATCGTAAAACGGTGAAAATAGTTGCTAAAAAATGCATAGTTTCTAATATCGTAAAACAGGAAAATGATCGCTAAGACATTACATAGTTTTTAATATCGTAAAACGGTGAAAATATTTGCTAAAACAGTTTGAAATCCTATGAAAATTACACTTTAAAAATCTATCTAAAGTTCTATTTATATAAATTTTCATAATAAAACTGTGGTGATTACGCAATTTTGGTTGCGATTAACGTCATACGTCGCATATCAATGTCTCTTATTTTATTATTCTTTATAAAGTATTTTATGTAATGTATCCTGACATTTTGTAATATAAATTGATATTTATTTTTGTACAGTTTGATTATTGTAGTATTTGTGGCAGCACACCATTGTAAATATGCAAATTATCTTGTATGCTGCCTGACTACATAAGAGTCAGCGTGCCAGTAGCCCGAGAGCTCGGTTGTATCGAGGGTGATGATGTTTATTTGTTTATTTATTGTGTCTTAAATAAAATGCGTACGCCTGAAGTGAGTAGTGTGATTTTGACTGCACCATACAAATCCCTTCTGATAATGGATATATATGTGGTGATCCCTGCAGTTACTACATTCATCATCGTCGTGTTAGGCAGGGGTACGCCATAAAACCTTTGAAATTCGTATATGCTTATCTTTATAAAATTCCCCTGTAATTAATACAAAATATAAAGTATACATATCCGAAATGTAACACATAAAAGTGATTTGATGTGAAGATGGTAACTCGACGTTAGAGTTACTTCCTCCAATCAGATGGGTTTATTTCATGTAGGCATTGTGAACTTGCAAACCGCGGAAACCAGTAGAGGTCATTCTTCACTCCTCTGGTACACATTGCCTTCAAGAAAGAATGCTTCTCATGGAGAGAGTGGTCGTTTCTGGCTTCCGCGGCTTGCTGGATAAAACGTTAGAGCGACACTAGACGAAAAAAAAAAAAATAGCAGGTATATTGAATCGAAGGTATATTGTTGGGTAAACAACAAACATCTTATGGTTGTTATTTATACATTTCTATTTATATATTTGTTTATATCTTTCAATATAAAATACGAAAAGTTGGTTAAAAAATTAAATAATTTTCGATCTATTGAGATTTAACTGAATAACTAAATTTACGAGCAAAACGCCCGCTGCCTGTACAATTCCGCTGCGAAATCTACCCGCACAAAAAGTGTTAAAAAGTCACATTTTCTAGTGAAGTTTTGGGTACAGTTAAGCGGTTATCCACAGACAAAAAAGAAACAAAATGCTTTGATTACCTTTTATTATAATTGACCGGAAATAATATTAACTTTAGAATAACATTTGTCTGACTACTGGTAACGATGGGATTTTTCATTTTTGAAACATAGTTCATACATTAAAAAATATAACACTGTTTTTTAAAATTGCAATTACAGTTAAATACGTACAGGAAATGCATATCGGCTAACACGAACTAATACAAAAGTCTCAACAAACTATTATGTATTTTCATGCATAACAAAAATTGCGTATTACGAAATACATATATCTCCCTTCTGGGAATGAACAAAATACGGAAAACACCAGCTGCGCAGGCGCAGTTTCGGTATTATTATTGTAATGTCTTACTCTGTTATCAGAAGAATTCATTGCATTAGAGCAGTGTTTCTTAACCTTTTTGGCACAATGGACCACTTTAAAAATTTTAAATATGTCACGGACCCCTTTGTGAAAAAAATTGCTTAAACATCATTTATTACAAAAAAAATTTTTGTTTTGTTATTTAATTATTTTAATATTTTTATTTTAATAGTATAAAAAGTTTGAGGAAATTAAAATTTTTAACGTGAAGGCTGTTGCTGCTTTTCCTTGATTAACAGATTGAATTGAGAGATGGTTTTCGACAAAGCAACGCGCATATCATGTTCGATATTCAGTCGATTTCGATGTTTTATTTTTACTGTGACAAGTGTGGAAAATCCGGCTTCGCAAAGATATACTGTAGCAAACGGAATAATGGCTGCCATAGCTCGTTTTACAAGCAATGGGTAAGCTTTACTTAAAGTAGACCAAATTGTAATTCTCCCAAGTCTCCTTCTGGTTTGTGTGCTATTATGGATTATTTTGTTGGAAAATCTTTGGATTGAAAATGTAATTTTGTTTTATGTTATTCGAATGTTTTATCTTAATTGTTTAAATTGTATATTACTGTAATGGATTGTTTATTGTTTTCTTGGTTCTGGCTTTGCTGTTCTTGTAATGTTTGTACTGTTTTGATTTGTGTTTAATTGAATTATGTAAATTTTGGTACATTTGATTATTTTTGCTTTGTAATTGAATATGTATTAATATTTGTTAAAAAATGTGTAACTTCATGGTTGTAATAAATGGTTGGTAAAAAGTAAAAAAAAAAAAAGAGAAAAATAAGAGAAAAAAAAGGTGAGAATAAGTGTTCAGATATACTGGAAAGGAAGTTATTTTTTTTTCATTTTATTTTTTCGGCGATTTTGCTTCAGGTTAGGATTTAGAAATTTGAATATGTAATTGGTTATAATAGTTTGGTTTTGGTATTACTATCTTGATGACAAGGATTCACTTCCCGTATGGCGTAAGCTGGGTCGGGGGACGAAGTAACTTAAAGTAGACCAAAACTCTCCAAGAGTTTTTGAATCGAAATATTTTTAACAAAGACTTTGTTTTCAAATCAATTAGCTCATCATTGGCAAGGTTCATGTCATCGATACAGTCGATACATCGATACACCGATATTTTGTTTTAAAAATTTGCAAGACCTTTGCGGAACTGATTTTAACGTCACTTTATTTCCAATTCCAGTGAAGTAAAATTCAAAGGCTACTTTGTGTTTCTAAAAATTTCAAATTTTATATGGTTGGCGAATGTTTTTTTCCTCGTATTGTAGAGGTTTCTATTGGGAAATGGCAGACAGACGACTTACAGAGGTTGCCCGTGACAAAAAAAAAGTTTTTTTTTTAAATATTGATGCAAACATTTTAAAAATTTGGATCAGTCGGCGGACGCCCAAAATATGACCCATGAACCCCAAGGGGTCCATGAACCAAATGTTAAGAAACCCTGCATTAGAGGATGATAATGTGTGAGCAGTTTCAATGATGGCAGGCAAAGCCATTTTAGAGTTTGTTCTAAAATGAATAATGCTGCTTCTGTTCCCACGTCATCCGAAATTAGAAACATTATAAAAATTATGAGCAATTGTTTAGATGTACATTCTAATCGTGAAATGAGTAGCTAAAGGGACGATATCGAACGTGTTGACTGTATGATGCTAGAAAAGACGATGCGAAGAAACATATCACAATATTTTCCAAAAACTCTATAAATGTTTTGTTTTCCAAAAAAACTTGGAAAATTTTGTATTAAACTTCATTAAATTCTTGTGAATACTTTTTTCTTTCGTTTTTATTGAATACATGCCTAAATGCATATCTATGTAAATGAAATGTACTGTAATAAGCTTAATTTTCTTAAGGATTTTTTTTCCAATATGCTTTTAACACGAAAATAAATTTCAGTGCCCTCAGTTTCATGTTAGGTGATTTTCCCTGCGTTTAAAAATTTTATAAGTAACTTGAGAAATTTACGAAAAAGATGTAGATTAAGAGAAATATAATGGGGTAAATTAAGGTTTAAAATTTAAACTGACAACCAGATTAGAGTATGTAAAGGAAGTACTCTATTACTGTGCGTTCTCGAAGTATTTCTATTATATTCCTATTATTTTAAAATATGGAATGGTTTTTTATTTTGAGAAAATCAAGTTAGGTACATCAAAAGACATTGTTTCAATAATATGATTTTTTTATTACTCTGAAACTTGTTTTTTTTTAATACACCCTGTTTTAAAGTATTAAAAACAATATTTTCCAGTTTGACATTTTTGTATCAAATTAGTAATTTCGAAATGTTATAGGTGAATTACTTTTATGTATTTATCATTTAAAAATTTTAGTGATTCTCTATTAATGCGTTTGTCATAAAACTGGGTTGGCCGATTGGTTAGGGCGCTGATCTTCGATACCGGAGTTCGTGGATTCGAAACCGTAACCTTTCGGAATCGGCTTTAAGCAGTAGGTCCCGGTGTCATTAGCCGTCGTGTTACAAAAAAGTAAACTGTAGCGCTCCAAATCAAACAATAAAACTGGGTAGGCCTTTGAAAATCACGAATTTTGAGTATTTTCTGGAGTTATAAATGATTTAATATCGTGAAACTGTGAAAATATTAGCTAAAACATTGCATAGTTTTTAATATCGTACAACGATGAAAATAGTTTCTAAACCATTGCATAGTATTGAATACTACAAAACGGTGAAAATAGTTTCTTAAACATTGCATAGTTTTTAAAATCGTAAAACGATGAAAATAGTTTCTAAAACATTGCATAGTTTTAAATATCATAAAAAGGTGAAAATAGTTTCTAAAACATTGCATAGTTTTTTATATAATATCGTAAAACAGAAAAATAATCGCTAAGACATTGCAAAGTTTTTAATATCAGAAGTATGATTTGTTCTCAATGGCGTAGTTAACTGCTCAAAACAATGCACTTTTAATATAAAACACCTTTTATTATATTTCCGTATGAGAGCTCATTGAAAAACAGAAAATGTCACACAGAAGAATGTATGGCGGAAATAATATTAATTTCTCAAAAACACAAAAGCAACTCAAGAGCCGTTTTCTTCTCGTATAAGAAAGAACAATAAGGCGATTTCACGCAGTAGGGCATATTCTCCAATTATGACAATTCTGGCTTTAGTTTCAAACGGAAGGGCAATTTATTGTTTGTCTATTGGCTGTTGTAAACATGAAAATGAATGGGAAGGGCATTATAGTAGTTCGTGACGTTGTGACAAATTGCCTTATTATGTTTTTTCTAAAAAAATCTCATTTGTTGCCATTCGCAACTTACAAAAAAAAAATAAAGATAATATGCATTTAGAACATCAATTTTAACAGACGATTTGACAACTGTTACCCCATGCTCCATATAACTCTTTTTCCATTTTACCATCTATTGCTGTCCTTGTCGTTCTATTAAAGCTGTAGAATTTTTTTTTTAAATTTCAAGAATTAACTTCTTAATACACCATTTGTAATATACTAAATTGTGCCGTATAACATAAGTTACTTGCAACAAAGTATCATTTTAATGTCATAAATTTTCTATGAAAGTTTACTTGCTTTGGCTAAAAACATAAAATGGCAAAAACAACCCTTTCTTTCTTTTCACACCAATCAGAAATCCTGAGGTAGGCCAAATTTTTAATATCAGCTATATATGTATAAATTTTTCAGTCTTAAATTTTCATATCACGTGATAGCACGGGCGAAAAGGTATAGCGATAACACTTATTTCTCGGTATCAAGGAACACACTCCAAAATATATTAACACTGTGACTGACCGGATGTATCAAAATAAAATAAAATGATTTTTTTCCTTGATATACATAAATAAGCAATAAGATAGATACTTATTTTCCCGTGACTTTATCTCCATCTGTTTCGTCTTAAAAGTTTCAAATTAGCAGGTAAATTTTGGTGAACACGGTAAAATATGAAATTAACACTAAATTTAACTTAACAAATTGTTGCTGTAAGTTAATTAATAAGTTTAAAATTTCTTGTCATATCACGATATCCGGATGGAGAGCAGAGGATTTAATATTGTGTTTATTTGGCGGTAAGAATGAATGCTGTCCAAAAATTTGATCAATCGACGGCAAAACGTGTTGGTTTTTTATAATAAAAAGACACACAAATGAACAAACTTCTTAATTTACAAAGATCTATAAATTAAACGCTAGATATTTATTTTCCCGTAATTTAGACTCCCTGTAAATTAGACTTTAAAAGTAAAAAATATAACCGATGATTAAATTTAAAATTACGGCAGATGTACATAATCTATTATGCAAGTCAAATATAAAAGAAAATTAATCACATATCTAAATTCAAAGATAAAATGGATGAAAATTGTGCAGACGATATTTAAATAATTTGAAGTAAGAATTGATTAAATGAGATGGTTAAGGAATGACGTCATAATGATAGAAAAATGTTATTTCAACCTATTTATTATGTGATAAATTGATACTTTTAATCGCCTGCTCGTAACCTGGGAAAATGATGCTTGAAATAATGATATAAAACGCTCGAAAAGGGGGAAGGGGTACTCTGATTTAAAAAAAATTTAAAAACTTTCCTAGGGATATACTTAATAATTTCCCAAATTTTCACGGCGATTGGATGTATGGTTTTTAGGTCTATTGAGTACAGTCAGACAGACACAAATTCATTTATATATATATATATATATATATATATATATATATATATATATATATATATATATATATATATATATTCTTTCATAATAGAATGTTGTGTCTTGTGTATATCATGTAACAACATGATACATTCTTATAATAAAAACATCTTAAAAAGTCGAAATTCAACTTCTTTTTTTCACCTTATTATAAAATATGACTAAGAACGAGAATCAAATAGGGTATTTTAAAATCCAACACCTTATAACTGATATAATTATAACACAACAGATAATTCAGTAATTACTAATATAGCTACTTTCAACAGTTTAAAAAATTTTTTGAATTTAATAAGTATTTTAAACACTTAAAGTGCATTTCTAACATATAAGCACTAAAAAGAGATATTATTTTTAATTATATTATATAGAAAATATTATTTTTAATTATAACGTTTTCACTCTGAAATTGTGAAAACTTTCACATAAATATATTGGAAACAGCATGTTAAGTTTTTAAACATACTGGTCGAAAACAAAATGTAATACAAGTAAATATTTCTATACCAAAACTGTATAAGAAAGGAAAATTAAATTACATTAAAGATCAGAAGTATATATTTATGCAATTTGTGTAGACATCTAATCTTTTAATGTCTGCATTAAAAAGAAGTATTTATTTATTTATTCAATTTTTACAATATATATAGACGAATAATACGATAAACCGTTATAACGGCAAACTAGTATTGGAAGGGATAGTAGCCTCATATCGGTAATAAGGAATTTTCACGTTTTCTAATTTTAATTTTAAACGATAGAAGACAAAAAAGTAAGCAGGGCAGTACTTATTTTTCTTTCATTTGGGGGCATAATTAGTGATTTCTAATGGGTTTTATAGCGGACTCCTTAACGTCTCTCAAAAACGATACTTTTCCTCCGCCGAGTTTGTGATGTCATCGTTTACAAAAACACCGACCGACTATGTTGTTTACATGTTAACAGGCGACTTTTAAATTTATTTCTGTGTAATAAATATTATAGAATTTTTTTTATTATGTCTGGCATTAAAAATCATATTATAAATATTGTATTGTGCCACTCTGTAAAAATACAAGAAATAATTGCAATGAGAAGATAATTTCCAGTGTTCCCAAGATCCACATACACGTAAAATCTGGACAACTGCGATGAAAAAGGATGAAAAATTAAACCTCAAATAATCATATAAATCATCTGTATGGGTTTGTGAAGACCATTTTTCGGTAAGTAAATGCTTGTTTTTGTTTAAATATTATTAATTTAGAACAATTAAAGTATATAAATACATGTATACCTTTAAAAGGACTGCTGATTAACCAGTGCTATTTAACTTTTAAAACTGCTAATTTTCGAGTATTATCACAAAGTTCAAGTACAATAAATGTTTGACAAAGCATATGAATATCGTAAAACATATAAATATCTAAAGCATATAATTATCTGATAAATAACTCGGGGAAGGTTATGTATTTTCACGGTATTATAAATATTTTCTTTAGAGATGCATACTTTAAGTGTATCAATCCACAGTGATATTTTTCGATTAAATTGGTGACTAATTTGAATAAAAAATATAATATTTTTAAAATACTTATTAATGATATTACTTTAAAAATTAAATTTAATTTCAGAAACTTCATACATTTTTTAATTTAACATTAATATTAAAGGCAATAAAATTGTATTGCTATTTAAAAAAGTATAAATAATTAAGTAAAGCCTTTTAAAGATGTTAAATTTTTTTCTCACATATTTTTATAAAATCAGCCAAATTACTAACTTATGATAACTGAGTGCCAATAATAATATTGCTGCAATAGCAATGTTGTAGCAAACAGTATACATAATTAACAATATTCATAATGGACCCAGTTTTTAACATTTTTGGAATCTACGAGTCTGGAATTATCAGAAATATACTAAGTTGTTCGATTCCCCCACATGTGCAAATTCCTCATTGTCTGCATTATTCTATTTTTATCGCTAATGCTTACGAAAACAACTAAGTTTTATTCCAAGGCTAAAAGGGTATTCTATAAGAAAAGAATCTTATTATATGTAACCTAGAACATTCTCGAATATGGTCCTTTAGGAGCAATTAATAATTAATAATTTTACTAATTATGAAGATTTTACCCTGAAATTGTGAGCATTTCCACATTAGTATACTTCAAACAGCATGTTAAATTTTGAAACAAATTGACTGCAAATAAAATAAATTCATTTTGAATGTCTACTATCACTTTAAAAAGCTTTAAAAATATTTACCTTCCGGGCCTTGAAGCTCCACATCTCTTTCAAATATCCCTTTTGGTATCTTCCATAACGAGGGCATAGTCTCGCTGTTCAGTCTATCCCATTCATCAAAACATTCTACCAGATTTCATTCATAAAAACCCAGAGTGTGTACGAGAGCTAATTTTAGTCACCCAGGAGAGAGTGAATTTCTCTATTGGAGGTGGAATCAGCGGGGGAGAAAGTTCTTGCAGCGAAGATGTGTTTCTTGGAAAATAAATTGTTTGATGATAATTCACGTGACTGCCTTCAGATTTAGTGGTTTTTTTCTTTTTTCGCCGTAAGTTCGTGCAAAAATGCTTACCCCTATAACCTCTAAACTCAAAAAGACTTTAAAAATTTTGAAAAATATTTATAAAAAATGCATATTAAAAACAGTACATTGATACAATTGAATCAGGACCCTAATAATTTAATATAAATTTTCGGAAAATTGTTTTATAGAAAATAAAATATACATTTTTTATAAGTCAACCACGACGATTTAAAACGGCAAACTAAAACTAGTGCCTATTATTACCCATTTGTTTCTGTTCTGTTTGATTTTACTATTAATTTATTTTCTTAGAGTAATCAAAATGTGTTTTTCCTTGTTGTATTTATGATTCTGTTTTTATTTTGTTTTATATATTTGCGTTTTAGTTTAGGCGGCTTTGGCGACTTCAAATTTTGCCACCATAATCGTTAATTCTAGAATAAAGTAATATTTCCTTGGAGAATACCACTGACGAATGATCCTGGGTTAAACCTCTATTGGAGATAAACCTCGGATTTCAGTTCCAAGTGTTAATCAAATGTGGGATTCGGCTCAGTCGTATAAATAAAATATTTGAACTTTAAACTACATATGGATATGAGATTTTTGTATACGGGCTTTTTGTGTTCCTTCTTTCTAATAATCCTTTTTGTAGTACACCTATCTGATAGTAATCAGTAATTTGGCCAGTGGTTAATCCACATGATGGTGACATTGAAGGAATCAATAGTTTGACAATGTTACACGTCTGTTAAATTTAGTCGCCAACAAGTGTATTACATTTAACAGATCTGTTCATCTTCTCTTTAACTGCGTACCATTTTATCCTCTCCAAACATTTAGAAAACCATAAAAAGGAAGTAATTAAAAAGTCGATTAATTTTTCTAAAGATTAGGGGTTAGTCTCACCAAAGTCGTTTAACAGCTAACCGCAATTAACCCATGGCGTCAACCAAGCGTGGGACACAATTCTCCGTTTAAAATCTCCAATTAATCGCGGTTAGCCATTAAACGACTTCGGTGAGATCTAACTAATCTATACGAAGAAAAATATAAAAATAAAATATTTAAGAAATGTTATAAAAATACAAGCAAAATCTTTGTAAGAGCTTTGTATGCGTGCCTCTTTGATGATCTTTTTATAATAAACGCTTTTACAGTCCACCTATCGGATAGTAATTAGCGAGTTAATCGATTATTAATCGATATGAAGTAAAAATCTTAAACAGAGATTAATCGCGGTTGGCCATTAAACGACTTGGTGAGACCGGCCCTAACTGATTTATACGGAGAAAAATATAAAAATAGAATATTTAAGAAATGTTATAAAAATACAAGCAAAGAACTTTGCACGCGTGCTTTTTTTGTGGTTTCTTTCTAATAAACGCTTTTACAGTCCACTTATCGTATAGTAATCAGTGAGTTAATCGATTATTAATCGATATACAGTGAAAATCGTTTATCACGAAACTCAGGGGATGGATTTTTTTTTTAGTCTTAATGGATATTGCAAAAAAAGCCATATATTGAACAAAATTAAGTTTATTCGAGTACATTTTATTTACATAGATATGTTTAAGTGCATGCATTTAATAAAAATCAGTGAAACAAAAACTTTCATAAGAAATTAAATTCAAAGTGGTCAAGTTTTCTAAAAGACAAAACATTTATTGAGTTTTAGGAAAATAATCTGATACTTTTCTCTGCATTGTCTTTTTTAGCAACAAATTGCTCGTTGTTGTACATTTTCTTATTCATTTCACCATTGGAAAGGGCGTCTAAATAATTGTGCATAATTTTCATGATGTTCCTCATTTCGAATGACGGGGGAACAGGAGCTGCATTATTAATTTACTTTTCATCGTCAGAATCTGCATCAGGGATAATTTTTTAGCCTTGAACAAACTCCAAAATGTCTGTGTCTGCCATAATTGCTACACACACAATATTGTCATCTATAAACGAATTGTCCGGATGATACAGTATATCAGATCAATAATAAAAAAAACTTGCGCCTGCGCGACTAGTGCTTTTCCGTATTTTTCATTTCCCGAAATAAAATATTTTTATGTTAAGCGAATTTTGTTTCGTGTTACGAGAGAAAAAATTCATGACGATTCGTAGAAGTTTCTTGGGACTGTTATATTATTTTGTGTTAACCGATTTTTCGTCTTAAACGTATTTCACTGTAAATGGTGATTTAAAAAGAGATTAATTGTTCCCAAATGTTATATATCTGTTACATTTAGACGCTGATTAGAGTGCACATAAGGGCTGTTCAACATCTATCAGTACTTTTGGAGCAATTAATTATAAACTTTTTGAATATTTAATATTTCACTGAAATTTTAATACCCTTTACATAATTATATTTATGACTACATATTAAATCATTGATAGAATTAATGAATAAAAAATAAAATACTTTTCAAACAATGTATAATTAGCTTTTTAAATAATTAACACTTTACCCTTACATTTTAATAGTCTTTACATAATTACATTTATGAAAACATATCAAATCCTTGAATAGAATTAATGAATACAAAATAAATTACTTTTGGAACAATGAATAATTAGCTTTTTAAATAATTAATACTTTACCCTTACATTTTAATATCCTTTACATAATTTTATTTATGACAACATATTAAATCGTTGAATAGAATTAATAAATACAAAATAAAATACTTTGTAATTATTAATAATTAGATTTTTAAATATTTAATATGTTACCGACATTTTAATACCTTTTACACAATTATATTTATGACAACATATTAAATCGTTGAATAGAATTAATAAATACAAAATAAAATACTTTTGGAACAATGAATAATTAGCTTTTTAAACAGTTAACACTTTACCCTTACATTTTAATACCCTTTACATAATTATATTTATGAAGACTACTGTAAAAATCGCTGAATAGAATGAATGAATACAAAATAAATTACTTTTGGAACAATTAATAATTAGCTTTTTAAGTAATCAATATTTTACCGACATTTTAAAATCCTTAACATTCTTGTATTTATGAAAACATATTAAATCGTTAAATAGAATTAATGAATACAATATAAATTACCTTTGGAACAATGAATAATTAGCTTTTTAAATAATTAACACTTTACCCTTACATTTTAATACCCTTTACATAATTATATTTATAAAAACGTATTAAATCGTTGAATAGAATTAATGAATGCAAAATAAATTACATTTCGAACAATTAATAATTAGATTTTTAAATATTTAATATTTTACCGACATTTTAATACCCTTTACACAATTATATTTATAACAACATATTAAATCGTTGAATAGATTTAATGAATACAAAATGAAATACTTCTGAAAAATTAATAATTAGCTTTTTAAGTATTTAATATTTTACCGACATTTTAATACCCTTTACATAATTATATTAAGGCAACATAGTAAATCGTTAAATAGATATAATAAATACAAAATAAAATACTTTTGGAACAATGAATAATTACCTTTTTAAATAATTTATACTTTACCATTACATTTTAATACCATTTACATAATTATATTTATGATGACATATTAAGTAGTTAAATAGATTTAATGAATACAAAATAAACTTTTTTGCAACTATTAATAATTAGCTTTTTAAATATTCAATATTTTGCCGACATTTTTATACCTTTTACACAATTATGTTTATGACTACATATTAAATCATTGAATATAATTAATGAACACAAAAGAAAATACTTTTGGAACAATGAATAATTAGCTTTTTAACTAATACTTTACCCTAACATTTTAATCCTCTTTACATAATTATATTTATGAAAACATATTAAATCGTTGAATAGAACTACTGAATAGAAAATAAAATACTTTTAGAACAATGAATAATTAGCTTTTTAAGTATTTAATATTTTACCGACATTTTAATATCCTTTATATACTTATATTTATGACAACATATGAAATCGTTTAATAGAATTACTGAATACAATAAAAGTTACTTTTAGAACTATTAATATTTAGCTTTTTAAATATGTCATATTTTAACGACATTTTAATACCCTTTACATAATTGTTTTTGCGACAACATATTTAATTATTTTATAGAATTAATTAATACATTATAAATTATTTTTGCAACTATTAATAATAAGCTTTTTAAATATTTAATATTTTACAGATATTTTCATACCGTTTATATAATTACATTTATGACAACATATGAAATTGTTGAATAGAATTAATGAATAAAAAACAAAATAACTTAGCAACAATGAATAATTAGCTTTTTAAAAAAAAACTAATACTTTACTCTTACATTTTAATACTCTTTACATAATTATATTTAGGACGATATATTAAATCATTGAATAGAATTAATGAATACATTATAAATTACATTTGGAGCAATTAATAGTTAGCTTTTTAATTATTTAATATTTTACCGACATTTTAATATCCTTTACATAATTATATTTATGACAACATATTAAATCATTGAATAGAATTAATGAATACAAAATGAAATACTTTGGAACAATTAATAATTAGCTTTTTAAGTATTTAATATTTTACCGACATTTTAATACCCTTTACTTAATTATATTTATGACAACATATTAAATCATTGATAGAGTTAATGAATACAAAATAAAATACTTTTGGAACAATGAATAATTAGCTTTTTAAATAATTAATACTTTTACCCTTACACTGTAATACCCATTACATAATTATATTTATGACAACATATTAAATCGTTGAATAGAATGAATGAATGCAAAATAAATTACTTTTGGAACAATTAATAACTAGCTTTTTAAGTAATCAATATTTTACCGACATTTTAAAATCCTTAACATTTTTATATTTATTAAAACACTAGCAAATAGCCGGTGATATGACGGGATCAGTAAAATTTTTAATTTTCCAGCATTGTAAAGTACCCCATGAAGCAGGTAATAAAATAGTTTTTGTTTTGGCTGAGAATTATCTAGTACACGCTCAATAACGGGTTTATCTTCATACTCCTCTTAAGTCTCCCTACATAAGGCAATTTGTCGCAACGTCACGAACTGCTATAATGGCCTTCCCATTCAATTTCACAGCCAACAGACAAACAATAAAGTGCCCTTCCGTTTGAAACGAAAGCCAGAATTGTCATAATTTGAGAATTTGCCCTACTGCGTGAAATCGCCTTATTGTGAATGCAGTTTAGAATCACGCTGAGTTCATTTAATCAAACCGTGTGGTTATGTATAAAAAACAAACACATAAACGAAAAAAATTCTTAATTTTCAAAGATAAGCGCTAGACGTTTATTAGACCATGAAATCGACTCCTAGACTTTTAGGAAAAGAATTTGTTGTTAATACCGGTGATAAAATTTTCATTGCAATAAAAAATAATCGATGATTAAATTTAAAATTATCACTTATATACTTAATCTATTATTTAATATAAATATAAAAGAAAACTATTTGCTTAATATGTAAGTTCAGTGATAAAAAGTATGAAAATAATGTAGACGATATTTAAATAATTTAAACTAAGAAATGATTGAATGATATGGTTAAAGGAATGACGTCATCATACTAGAAAAATTGTAATTTTTACCTATTTATTATATGGATAAATTGATAAATTTAATCGCCTGCCCTTATCCGGGGAATTCATTCCAGGTCCAACCGCTTCATAAATTCGAGGACAGACGGACAGATAACTTAGGCTATTATTATATAGGGGATATTAAATCGTTAAACAGAATTAATGAATACAATATAAATTACTTTTGGAAGAATTAATAATGAGTTTTTAAAATAATTAATTCTTTACCCTGATATCTCAAAACCTTTTACCTAATTATATTCATTATAGTATGTTATATGTTTGAATAGAATTGCATTCGGAACAATTAAAATTAACTGTTAGTAAACAAACTATTAATATTTAATTGATTGATAAAGCGATATTTCTTAACTTTAAATTTCTCAAGAGTTTTTAATTTTATTTAAATTTTTAAATCTCTAAATAAACTGTAAATTAACTCTTATTATTTGACTGATTTATAAAGCGATATTTCTTAACTCTCACAGCACTTTTTTATTTTATTTAAATTTTTAAAAGTCAAAATAAATTTTATTCGGAACAACTAAAATTAACTATTATTAAATAAACATTATTAAATAAATATTATTAATTGATTGATTGGTAAAGCGACATTTCGTAAATTTACAATTGCTCAACAGTTTTTAATTTAATTTTAAACTTTTAAAAGTCATGTTTTATTTAAATTTTTAAATTTCAAAATAAATTTTATTCAGAACAATTAAAATTAACTTTTACTAATTAACTGTTATTATTTGAATGATTGATAAAGTGACATTTCTTAAATTTTCAATTTAACTTTTATTTATTAAAACA
>CM063497.1:102214882-102232382 GCA_032207245.1 Pardosa pseudoannulata | reverse complement strand
GCATTTATAATTCTATAGTTTCTCAAAAAAACCTTTTCTTTGCTCGTACCTCTTTTCCATAGAATTAGTACTGACAAAAGTCTTCATTTGAGATAAATTAACAAGGAAGAAAGACGTATGAGTTGATAGGTTCAAAAGATACAGTGATTTAACATTATCACATTACACAGAAATTCGCTTTTATACTTTCTATAGTTTCTCGAAAAAACCTTCTTTTCTTTTTATTCTTTCCATGGATTAGCACAGTAAAAGTTCCAAATGGGATTATTACGAGGTGAGAAACACATCTGATAATCAGTTCAAAAGATAAAGCGATTTAACACTATAGCACACCAGGAATTCACTTTAATAGATTCTGTACTTTCTCGAAAATCTTTCTCTGCTGTTTCTCTTTCCACAGAATAGAACCGAGAAGATTTTCAGTTGAGATTATTAAGAGGAAAGAAGCGTGTATGTTTATAGGATCAATAGATCCAGTGATTTAACATTATCACATTACACAGAAATTCGCTTTTATACTTTATGTACTTTCTGGAAAAAACCTTCTTTTCATTTTATTCTTTCCCTGGAGTAGCACAGTAAAAGTTCCAATTGAGATTATTACCAGGTGAGAAAAACATCTGATAATCATTTCAAAAGAATAAGCGATTTAACACTATAGCACACCAGGAATTCGCATTTATAATTTCTATAGTTTCTCGAAAAAACTTTCTCTGCTCTTACCTCTGTCCATAGAATAGTATTGACAAAAGTCTCATTTGAGATAAATTAACAGGAAAGAAACGTATGAGTTGATAGGTTCAAAAGATCAAGTGATTTAACATTATCACATTACACAGAAATTCGCTTTTATACTATCTATAGTTTCTGGAAAAAACCTTCTTTTCATTTTATTCTTTCTATGGAGTAGCACAGTAAAAGTTCCAATTGGGATTATTACGAGGTGAGAAACACATCTGATAATCAGTTCAAAAGATAAAGCTATTTAACACTATATCACACCAGGAATTCGCTTTAATAGATTCTGTAGTTTCTCGAAAAAAGTTTCTCTGCTGTTTCTCTTTACATAAAGTAGCAATAAGAAGAATTTCAGTTGAGATTATTAAGAAGAAAGAAGCGTGTATGTTTATAGGTTCAAAAGATACAGTGATTTAACATTATCACATTACACAGAAATTCGCTTTTATACTTTCTATAGTTTCTCGAAAAAACCTTCTTTTCTTTTTATTCTTTCCATGGATTAGCTCAGTAAAAGTTCCAATTGGATTATTACGAGGTGAGAAACACATCTCATAATCAGTTCAAAAGATAGAGTGATTTAAAACTATAGCACACTAGGAATTCGCATTTATAATTTCTATAGTTTCTCGAAAAAACTTTCTTTGCTCTTATCTCTGTCCATAGAATAGTACTGAAAAAAGTCTCATTTGAGATAAATTAACAGGAAAGAAACGTGATAGGTTCAAAACATCGAGTGATTTAACATTATCACGTTACACAGAAATTCCCTTTTATACTATCTATAGTTTCTGGAAAAAACTTTATTTTCTATTTCTTCTTTCCATAGAGTAACACTTGCTAAAGTTTCAAGTAAGATTATTAAGAGGAGATAAGCACACCTTTAAAATATTTCGCAAGATTGTGCAGATGCAGCAAATTTTATTTCTCTAGAGTTCGCCGTCATAGATCGTTAGGATAGAGCACTGGTGTTTTAAACCAATGGTCGTCAGTTCTATCGTCCCTGGTGGCTGTAATTGTAGAATTGTTAACAGGGGAGTATTTTAGAAAAAATAATGTCTTTCTAAATATTTGATCAAATTCTTATAATTTTATGGAGATGACAAAAATTTTATTACTGTAGGGTAAGCCAGCAGAGCTCAGTGAATAGAGCAATGGTCTTGACAACCAAGTGTCTTTAGTTCGATTCTCAATGGTGCCTGTCGTTGTAAACATATTAACATGGGAGCATTTTAGAAAAAATATATTCTTAGTAAATTTTTTATCATATTTTCATAATTTTATGGAGATGAAATAAATTTCCTGCGTACGTGTCGAAATATCATAGCTCAGTGGCTAGAGCAGTGGTCTTGTCAACCAGGGGTCGTGAGTTCGATCCTCACTAGTTTCTGTCTTTGTAGATATGTTTATATGGAAGTATTTTAGAAAAAATATAGTCTTCCAAAAAATTTGATCAACTTTTCATAATTTTATAGACATGAAAAAAATTTCTCAGCGCGAAGTAAGCGATCGTATCTCAGTGGATAGAAAACTAGTCTTGAAAACCAGGGGTCGTGAGTTCGATCCTCACTAGTGGCTGTCTTTGTAGATATGTTTATATGGAAGTATTTTAGAAAAAATATAGTCTTCCTAAATATTTGATCAACTTTTCATAATTTTCCAGACATGAAATAATTTTTCTTATCCAAAGGTGAGAAATCATAGCTCAGTGAATAGAACACTACTCTTGTAAACCAGCTGTCATGAATTCGATTCTCATTGATGACGGTAATTGTAGACATGTTTCCATAGCAGTGTTTTAGAATAAATGTAGTCTTTTAAATGTTTTACCAAAAGCACAAAATTTTAAAATTTTATGGACATCAAACAATCTTTCGTAGCGATAGGTGAGCCATCATAGCTCAGTGGATAGAGAGCTAGTTTTGTAAACCAATTGCCGTGAGTTCGATCTTTAATATTGGCTTTCTTTGTAAATCTGTTTATGGTCACCTACGTGTGAGTAAGGTCTACTTCGTGAGTTCAAATGTCAATGGTGTCTGATGTTGTAAACCTGTTTATAAAACAGTATTATAGAAAAAATGCAGTCTTCCCAAATATTTGATCAAATTTTCGTAGTGTTAAGGAGATCAAACAAATTTTTTCTCCCGAGTTGAGCCATCATATCTCAGTGGATAGAGCACTGGTATTGAAAAAACCATGGGTCGTGAGTTCGAATCTCACTGCTGGCTGTTGTTGTGGACATGTTTCTAAAAAAAGTGTTTTAGAAAAAATGTAGTCTTCCTAAAATATTTGATCAACCTTTTCATAATTTTATGAAGATAGAAAATTTTCTTTTCGCGAGGTTAGCCACCATAGCTCAGTGGATAGAGCATTGGTCTTGTAAGCCAGGGGTCGTGAGTTTGATCCTCACTGGCGGCTGTCGTTGTGGACATGTTTCTAAAGAAGTGTTTTAGAAACAATGTAGTCTTCCTAAAAATTTGATCAACCTTTCATAACTTTATGGAGATTAAATAAATTTTTATTTGCGAGGTGAGCCATCATAGCTCAGTGGATAGAGCACTGGTCTTGTAAGCCAGGGGTCGTGAGTTTGATCCTCACTGGCGGCTGTCGTTGTGGACATGTTTCTAAAGAAGTGTTTTAGAAACAATGTAGTCTTCCTAAAAATTTGATCAACCTTTCATAACTTTATGGAGATGAAATAAATTTCCTTTCGCGAGGTGAGCCATCATAGCTCAGTGGATAGAGCACTGGTCTTGTAAACCAGGAGTCGGGAGTTAGTTCCTCACTAGTGGATGTTGTTGTGGACATGTTCCTAAAGAAGTGTTTTAGGAATAATGTTGTCTTCCTAAATATTTGATCAACTTTTCGTAATTTTATGGAGATTAAATAAATTTTCTTTCCGTGAGCTGAGCCATCATAGCTCAGTGAATAGAGTACTGGTCTTGTAAACCAGAGGTCGTGAATTCGATCCTCACTGGTGGCTGCTGTTGTAGAAATGTTTCAAAAGAAGTGTTTTAGAAAAAATGTATTCTTAATAAATGTTTAATCAATTTTTAATAATTTTATGGAGATGAAATAAATTTTCTTATCGCGAGTTGAGCCATCATAGCTCAGTGGATTGAGCTCTGGTCTTGTAAACCAGGGGTGGTGAGTTCGATCCTCACTGGTGGTTGTCGTTGTGGACATGTTTCTAAAGAAGTGTTTTAGAAAAAATGTAGTGTTCCTAAATATTCGATCAACTTTTCATAATTTTATGGAGATGAAATAAATTTTCTTTTCGTGAGGTGAGCCGTTAGAGCTCAGTGGATAGAGCACTGGTCTTGTAATCCAGTGGTCATGAGTTTGATCCTTACTGGTGGCTGTCGTTGTGGACATGTTCCTAAAGGGCTGTTTTAGAAAAAAATTTGTCTTCCTAAATATTTGATCAACCTTTCATAATTTTATTTAGATGAAATATATTTTCTTATTGTGAGGTGAGCCATCATAGCTCAGTGGATAGAGCACTGGTGTTTTAAACCAGGGGTCGTCAGTTTGATCCTCACTGGTGGCTGTCGTTATGGGCATGTTCCTACAGGAGTGTTTTAGAAAAAATGTTGTCTTCCTAAATATTTGATCAACTTTTCATAATTTTATTCAGATGAAGTAAATTTTCTTACCGCGAGTTGAGCCATCATAGCTCAGTGGATAGAGCGCTGGACTTGAAAACTAGGGGTCGGGAGTTCGATCCTTATTTGTGGCTGACGTTGTGGACATGTTTCTAGAGAAGTGTTTTAGAAAAAATGTAGTCTTCCTAAATATTTGATCAACATTTCATAATTTTATGGAGATGAAATAAATTTTCTTTTCGCGAGTTGAGCCATCAGAGCTCAGTGGATGGAGCTCTGGTCTTGTAAGCGAGGGGTCGTGAGATCGATCCTCATTTGTGGCTCTCGCTGTGGACATGTTTCTAAAGAAGTGTTTTAGAAAAAATGTAGTCTTCCTAAATATTTGATCAACATTTCATAATTTTATGGAGATGAAATAAATTTTCTTGTTTCTAAAGAAGTATTTTAGAAAAAATGAACTCTTCCTAAATATTTGATCAACTTTTCATAATTTTAAGGAGAATAAATAAATTTTCTTTTCGCTAAGTGAGATGTCATATCTCAGTGGATAGAGCACTGGTTTTATAAACCAGGGGTCGTGAGTTTGATTCTCACTGAAGGCTGTTATTGTGGACATGTTAATAAAGAAGTGTTTTAGAAAAAAATGTTGTCTTCCTAAATATTTGATGAAATTTTCATAAATTTATGCAGATGAAAAATTTACTTTTCGCGAGGTGAAACATCATAGCTCAGGGAATAGAGGAATGGTTTTTTTAAACCAGGGGTCGTGAGTTCGATTCTCACTGGTGGCTGCTGTGTTGGGCATGTTTCTAAAGAAGTGTTTTAGGAAAAATATAGTCTTCCTAAATATTTGATCAATATTTCATAATTTTATTCAGATGAAATAAATTTTCTTATCGCGAGTTAAGCCTTCAAAGCTCAGTGGTTAGTGCACTGGTTTTGTAAACCAGAGGTCGTGAATTCGATCCTCACTGGTGGCTGCTGTTGTAGAAATGTTTCAAAAGAAGTGTTTTAGAAAAAATGTATTCTTAAATAAATTTTTCATAATTTTATGGAGATGAAATAAACTTTCTTATCGCGATTTGAGCTATCACAGCTCAGTGGATGGAGCTCTGGTCTTCTAAACCTGGGGTCGTGAGTTCGATTCTCATTGGTGGCTGTTGTTGTGGGCATGTTTCTAAAGAAGTGTTTTAGAAAAAATGTAATCTGACTAAATATTTGATCAACTTTTCATAATTTTATTCAGATGAAGTAAATTTTCTTATCGCGATTTGAGCTATCACAGCTCAGTGGATAGAGAACTGGTCTTATAAACCAGGGGTTGTGAGTTCGAACCCCACTGGTGGCTGTCATTGTGGACACGTTCATGTTCCTAAAGGAGTGTTTTGAAAAAAAAAGGTTGTCTTCCTAAATATTTGATTAACATTTCATAATTTGATGGACATGAAATAAATTTTCTTATCGCGAGTTGAGCCATCATAGCTCAATGGATTGAGCTCTGGTCTTGTAAACCAGGGGTGGTGAGTTCGATCTTCATTTGTGGCTGTCGTTGTGGACATGTTTCTATAGAAGTGTTTTAGAAAAAATTTAGTCTTCCTTATTATTTGATCAACTTTTCATAATTTAATGGAGATTAAATAAAATTTTGCTTGCGAGGTGAGCCATCATAGCTCAGTGGATAGAGCACTTGTCTTGTAAACCAGGGGTCGTGAGTTCGATCCTCACTGGTGGCTGTCGTTCTCTACATGCTCCTGAAGAAGTGTTATAGAAAAAAATATTGCTTCCTAAATATTTGATCTACTTTTCATAATTTTAGAGACAAAATAAATTTTTTTATCGCTATTTGAGCTATCACAGCTCAGTGGATGGAGCTCTGGTCTTCTAAACCAGGGGTCCTTAGTTCGATCGTCATTGGTGGCTGTTGTTGTGGGCATGTTATTAAAGAAGTGTTTTAGAAAAAATGTAGTCTTCCTAAATATTTGATCAACTTTTCATAAATTATGAAGATGAAAAGTTTCCTTTTCGCAAGGTGAGCCATCATAGCTCAGTGGATAGAGAATTTGTCTCGTAAACCATGTGTCGTGAGTTCGATCCTCGCTGGTGGCTGTCCTTGTGGACATCTTCCTAAAGAAGTGTTTTAGAAAAAATGTAGTCTTACTAAATATTTGATCAACCTTTCATAATTATATGGAGATGAAATATATTTTCTCTACGTGATGTGAGCCATCATAGCTCAGTGGATAGAGCACTGGTCTTGTAAACCAGGGGTCGTGAGTTCGATCCTCACTGGTGGCTGTCGTTGTGGACATGTTCCTAAAGGAGTGTTTTAGAAAAAATGTTGTCTTCCTAATATTTGATCAATTTTCATAATTTTATGAAGATAAAATAAATTTTCTTATCGCGAGTTGAGCCATCATAGCTCAGTGAATGGAGCTCTGATCTTGTAAATCATGGGTCGTGAGTTCGATCCTCACTGGTGGGTGTTCTTGTGGACATGTTTCTAAAGAAGTGTTTTAGAAAAAATGTAGTCTTCCTTATTATTTGATCAAATTTTCATAATTTTATAGAGGTTAAATAAATTTTTATTTTCGAGATGAGCCATCATAGCTCAGTGGATAGAGCACTGGTCTTGTAAACCATGGGTCGTGAGTTCGATCCTCACTGGTGGCTGTCGTTGTGGACATGTTCCTAAAGGAGTGTTTTAGAAAAAATATTGTCTTCCTAAATATTTGATTAACTTTTCATAATTTTATTCAGATGAAGTAAATTTTCTTTTTGCGTTGTGAGCCATCATAGCTCAGTGGATAGAGCACTGGTCTCGTAAACCACTGGTCGTGAGTTCTATCCTCATTGGTGGCTGTTGTTGTAGCATATTTCTAGAGAAGTGTTTTAGACAAAAAGAAGTCTTCCTAAATATTTGATCAACATTTCATACTTTTATGGATATAAAATAAATTTTCTCTTCGTTCTGTGAGCCATCATAGCTCAGTGGATAAATCACTGGTCTTGTAAACCAGGGGTCGTGAGTTCGATCCTCACTGGTGGCTGTACTTATGGACATGTTAATAAAGAAGTGCTTTAGAAAAAATGTTGTCATCCAAAAAATTTGATCAAATTTTCATAATTTTATACAGATGAAATAAATTTTCTTATCGCCAGTTGAGCTTTTATAGCTCAGTGGATAGAGCGCTGGTCTTGAAAACTAGGGGTCGTGAGTTCGATCCTCACTGGTGGCTGTCGTTGTGGACATGTTCCTAAAGAAGTGTTTTAGAAAAAATGTTGTCTTCCTAAATATTTGATCAAATTTTCATAACTTTATGGAGATTAAATAAATTTTTATTTGCGAGGTGGGCCATCATCGCTCAATGGATAGAGCATTGGTCTTGTAAGCCAGGGGTTGTGAGTTCGATCCTCACTGGCGGCTGTCGTTGTGGACATGTTTCTAAAGAAGTGTTTTAGAAACAATGTAGTCTTCCTAAAAATTTGATCAACCTTTCATAACTTTATGGAGATTAAATAAATTTTCTTTCCGTGAGGTGAGCCATCATAGCTCAGTGGATAGAGCACTGGTCTTGTAAACTAGGGGTCGTGAGTTCGATCCTCACTGGTGGCTGTCGTTGTGGACATGTTCCTAAAGAAGTGTTTTAGAAAAAATTTTGTCTTCCTAAATGTTTGATCAACTTTTCATAATTTTATTCAGATGAAATAAATTTTCTTATCGCGAGTTATTCTATCATAGCTCAGTGGATATAGCAATAATTTTGTAAACCAGGGGTCGTGAGAAAAAACTATAGTCTTCTTAAATATTTGATCAACTTTTCATAATTTTATTTAGATTAAATAAATTCTCTTCCCACAAGATCCCTGTTATCGATTTATCACGAGGTTGGGTTCTTCTAGAACTTCTTCCTCGGTCTAGCAAAGAGGAATCAATATATATATATTATATATATATATATATATATATATATATATATATATATATATATATATATATATATATATATATATTATATATATATATATATATATATATATATATTCAGCGAGAGAGCGAGGAGGGGAGGTATTCCTTTGCAGTCACAAAGTGTTAGCATTGGAAGGTAGGACTATGTCCCTATTTGTTAATTTGAGCTTTCATAGTTGTTCGTATTGGCCCTACGGCATTAGTATTATTATTTCATGTGTACTTAACCCTATTTGTTAATATTTGTTCGTAATGGCCCTAATTGATTAGTATTATTATTTCATGTGTACTTAACCCTATTTGTTAACAGTTGTTCGTAATGGCCCTAAGGGATTAGTATTATTATTTCATGTGTACTTAACCCTATTTGTTAACAGTTGTTCGTAATGGCCCTAAGGGATTAGTATTATTATTTCATGTGTACTTAACCCTATTTGTTAATATTTGTTCGTAATGGCCCTAATTGATTAGTATTATTATTTCATGTGTACTTAACCCTATTTGTTAACAGTTGTTCGTAATGGCTCTAATTGATTAGTATTATTATTTCATGTGTACTTAACCCTATTTGTTAATAGTTGTTCGTAAAGACCCTAAGGCATTAGTATTATTATTTCATGTGTACTTAACCCTTTTTGTTAATATTTGTGCATTACGCACAAATATTAACATTATTATTATTATCATTATTAGTATTACTATTTCATGTGTACTTAACCCTATTTGTTAATACTTGTTCGTAATGGCCCTAAGGCATTAGTATTATTATTTCATGTGTACTTAACCCTATTTGTTAATATTTTTTCGTTATGGCCCTAATTGATTAGTATTAATATTTTATGTGTACTTAACCCTATTTGTTAATAGTTTTTCGTATTGGCCCTACGGCATTAGTATTATTATTTCATGTGTACTTAACCCTATTTGTTAATATTTGTTCGTAATGGCCCTAATTGATTAGTATTATTATTTCATGTGTACTTAACCCTATTTGTTAATAGTTGTTCGTAATGGCCCTAAGGCATTAGTATTATTATTTCATGTGTACTTAACCCTATTTGTTAATATTTGTTCGTAATGGCCCTAATTGATTAGTATTATTATTTCATGTGTACTTAACCCTATTTGTTAATATTTGTTCGTAATGGCCCTAATTGATTAGTATTATTATTTCATGTGTACTTAACCCTATTTGTTAATATTTGTTCGTAATGGCCCTAATTGATTAGTATTATTATTTCATGTGTACTTAACCCTATTTGTTAATAGTTGTTCGTAAAGACCCTAAGGCATTAGTATTATTATTTCATGTGTACTTAACCCTTTTTGTTAATATTTGTGCATTACGCACAAATATTAACATTATTATTATTATCATTATTAGTATTATTATTTCATGAGTACTTAACCCTATTTGTTAATATTTGTTCGTAATGGCCCTAATTGATTAGTATTATTATTTCATGTGTACTTAACCCTATTTGTTAATAAATCTTGTTATTCACTTTGCCATGAGCTACCAAACAGTCTGTTTAATTGAATATATGGCAGCGCGATAGAAAGATAAACAATTTCATAGTACACAACTTGACGTTTTTTGTAAAAAACGGATAAATTTAACTATACTTTTAAAAAGCTGATATTTATTTTTTCAAAAGCCTAACAGTTTTTAATTAAATTTAAACTATATTTAAAAACTGTGTTTTCTATTGTTTAATTTAGTATATTCTATTAAAATGGAATGAAGTCTTCTTAATATTAATATTTTTAATAAAATTATTTATTCGGATCTGAACCTAAAATAGTTCTTTTTGGTGGAACGAAAACCAGATCTGTACCGATATATATATATATATATATATATATATATATATATATATATATATATATATATATGTAATCCATTTTTTATATCACTCCTTCACAAGGAGAAAGCTCAACAGCTATAAGTAATGAGAATGCAGTCGGGCTTCATATTTAACAGAACTCAGAAGTCTAATTTTAAAACTTTATTTCAGAGCGGCAACACCACACATCTATCCTTCTGGACAATATACAATCAAAAGCCACAGATTTCACTCTACTCTGATACAAGTACACCCAAGAGCGCTGACAACAAGAATTTTCCAACAACAAAAACAACTTACTAAGCGAATTAAATGCAATATCAGCAAAACGCGAAAACATGTTCCGCCAACACCTGGTAAACTGCTGCATAGACAGAAAGTTTACAGTTTTAGGACAGAAAGGAATGTTAAGTGGAAAATACTACGTTGATTAAACAATTTAGAGGCTGGTAAAGATATTTAAAAGAATTAAAATTGCAGAGAGGAGGCTTTTAAAGAAATATTAAAGTTAAATAATTTCGATATATTACAGATCCCCCCGAAAAAAGAGAAAATCGTCTCGCTGATGGGTGACATTTTCACAACTTATAATAGTACAAATATATGATTATTAAAATTTTTTACAAGAAATTGTAACATTAAACGAATAAATTTAGTGTAGAAGAGTCAAAACTGTCTTTCTAGTGTGTCAGAATTGGAGACATCAGGGTTACAGAGTCAGAAGCTTGGTCTGTAACTCATCATAAGTAATTCCACACCATCACATCAAAATTTAAAACTATCAAGTTATACCGTTCCTCTGACTCTCCTGCACCATCACAAAATCTCTATACAGAATCAATATATAAACAACTAAACAATGAAAAGATAATATACAATGAATATAAACAGAAACAAAATAATACACGCAAATGAAGGTTTACAGTAAACAAGTATTTAAGAAAGTTTATCATTATGAAATTCAATATTTTTCCTAAGCAAAACTTAACTCAAAATGTTCAAATTATGCTTTATTAAAATTTTACTGAAATAAACTTTGGAGAAGGAAAATGGCTGTCCTCTGTGGTGACCAACGTGAAAATTGTTAGTGACCCCGAGGGTGCTCACACAAAACGACAAAAGGTTCATCCCTCTGTGGGAGGCGACTACCTATTGTTTTTGTGACAGGGCTCTCCGACATTATATTTGTGAACAACATTTTGAAACCTTTTTTTTTCTCTACCAAAGATCAGAGGTATGCGGGTAACAGTTTCCCACATCGTGATCAGCTACAAACGTTACTCATCTTCAGTGTGAAAAAACCGAAACACAATAATCAGATTGAACTTCAAAAATATCTCGGAGAGTGGAAGGGGCTTGCCTCGAAGGCGATGACGGAATGACCGTTCATGACCTAGAGGAAGCTGAAGAGCAAAACGACAAAGGACTCGCCTAAGCTATCCCTTGACTTTGCAGAGGGTCTCTCCGGAGTTAAATATTAGAAAAAAATTAATTCCACACTGAAAATCAAACTGAACTTCTCTTCGAAACATTGTTCGTTTGTAAGTTTTAACTATCCTGTATTTAATTCACATTAGGAATTTAGACGTAAAAACTGCATTATCTCTTAAATTTCAATCAAATTTTCATACTTAAAATGAAAACATTACCTATTCTATGAAAATTCTCCTAATTAATCAAATTAGATATTCCTTGTATTGTAAACATTCACTTACTATTTTTGAAATAACACACCATGAATTCAGAGAATAAAAAACACATTTATAGTTATTATGAGAAACTACGAATATAAAAATGTAAAAATATAAAATACTTGAACACTTTAAATCAAATAATTTTTGCAATTCACTTTTAGAAAGCAGGATCTCAAAGTTACTATGTCCAAAATTTATATTATCAAGATTCTCAAAAAACATGTTTAGAAATAATAGTAAAATATGAAAGTCATAAAAATATTTCAAACTGATTATTTTTTAGATTCACTGCAATTAATAAAAAGCAAAACTCAAAAAACGATGAATTGCAAATTGGCTAAATATAAAAAGTGAATACTATAATAAAATATAAAAACACAGATATCTAGAATCGTCAAGTTCGTAATCATCAGAGCAGTCCTTCAAATCAAACCCGTAATCCCAAAACACACTCAACAAAAGTATCAAAACAACAATTCAACTCACGAGTGTCGACACATCTGTTTACTACTGTATAAATCCCGTTCACAATTGTACAGTCAAAACAACTCTTACATTTTACGTCCGAACATCACATGAAAGCATTTTAAAAACTCCTGTAATTCAGGTCGAACCGAAACTGCCACGTCATGATAATTTAGAGGTCACAATCAAAATTTTCAATGTTCAAGTGCTTTTTCGCTTTCCAATTTCTCTATTGATCAAGGTCACAGACACTCCATTCGTTGGACTGAAAGTTTTTCATTCTCTCGTGCTATCGAATTTTAATAACTTTATTTACTTCGTTCTTAAAAAATCGCACATCACAAAATACTATTTAAATTCACCTAAAATCAAAATTTTAAATTCCTAACCAAATTATTAAATTAACCTGGGAGTTAACACACAAAATTTTCAAACCACATTTAAAAATAAAAATGTTATTATATTTTAGAATAATTTATGTAAACAAAATTTTTAAATGAAACCACCGAACATCGTAAATCACTAATACAATATAAATATCAATTTCTAATTTAAATATTTTTCAAAATTTTCAATGAATTTCAACATGAATTTTAAAATCAAATGCAATCAATAATTATTAAAACAATTTCTCTTAGAAACGGTAAATAGAAAAAATAATTGAAAGTCCTGCTGTTTGATTGTTCACAAAATTAAGTTTCTTGATTCTTGTTTACGCATAATTTGCACAGCAAAATAAACAAAAATTATTAAATTTTTACACTGTTAACATAAAAATAAACAAAATAATTCTTAAATCACTTCTTTAGTATTATCAATCAAATGAGAGAAACAATCATAAACATTTTTTTAAGAATTATTACATATCTAGAAATATTATTCATTTAAACAAATTTTGATATTTTTTAAAGAACAGAAATTTCGAACTATAAGTTCTAGAAATACAATTAAATTTTAATTTCAAAATTTTACCTTCAATGACGAGAATTAGTGCAAGCAGTAGTTTTTCATATCCAATAACATTGCATATTTTATCCAGCTTGTACTTTAATAACTTTTAAATTTTCAAATTTCCCAAACATTACTTTTAATTTCACTGAAAATTTTACCGAGAATAAGAATTTTAATTTTGAAGCATGTCCTGGAAAATTGGTGGGTTGATATATCCTTGTCCGAAGAGTTCGTTTGGAGGCTTGAAACGGAACACGGCACGAACTCGGCGATCTCGATGCGGAACGCGCATTGTAGGGAACTGGATGCGGATGTCACGGAAACAAATCAAATTGTATTTTTGGAGTTCTTTTAACTCTCTCTGCAGTCGACTGGGAGCCATGGTCTTCGATGTTTATAAAACTTAGTTTAGCTTGGTAGGAAATAGCTATGTTATTTTCGATATTCACAGTCACTATTCAAGATTCACTATAGACTACATTGGGATCAAACTTCGGAAGACTTTGACCGTATGGACTTGAAATCCATTCTCGTTTCACCGTAATTTTAAAACATTATCCACAGATGTAAAAAACAAAGTTCGCAAAAGTTCACGAAGTAAATTCCATCAAGAAAAAGTTCTCTGCCATAGTAATGGACTTGAAATCCATTGGGTTTTCAGCGCAGATAAAATCCTACCGGCTAAAAATGTAATCCATTTTTTATAACACTCCTTCACAAGGAGAAAGCTCAACAGCTATAAGTAATGAGAATGCAGTCGGGCTTCATATTTAAGAGAACTCAGAAGTCTAATTTTAAAACTTTATTTCAGAGCGGCAACACCACACATCTATCCTTCTGGACAATATACAATCAAAAGCCACAGAGTTCACTCTGCTCTGACACAAGTACACCCAAGAGCGCTGACAACAAGAATTTTCCCACAACAAAAACAACTTAATAAGCGAATTAAATGCAATATCAGCAAAACGCGAAAACATGTTCCGCCAACACCTGGGAAACTGCTGCATAGACAGAAAGTTTACAGTTTTAGGACAGAAAGGAATGTTAAGTGGAAAATACTCCGTTGATTAAACCATTTAGAGGCTATAAAGATATTTAGATGAATTAAAATGGGAGAGAAGAGGTTTTTGAAGAACTATTAAAGTTAAAATAATTTGATATATACATATATATATGTATATATATATATATATATATATAATATATATATAATATTATATATACAACTGTAAAGTTTAATTATATAAAATTAATAAAAATAATATATATATATATATGTAATATAAAAATATATTTATATATATATATAATATATATATATATTCACACAAAATATTATATATATAAATATATATATATATATAGATATATAGATGTATTATATACATATATATACATACGTTATCTATTTTATATATATTTATATATTATATATAAATATTATATATATATATGTATATAGTATATATATACATTATATTTAATATATATATTTTATATATATATTATTTTTATACATATGTATATATTATATATATACACTATATATATTTATATATATATAAAAAAAATAATTATATATATATATATATATATATATATATATATATATATATAATATATATATATAAAACATATGGTATCTAAAATACAAAAAAAATCAGTTATATATATGTAGCAAATCTGCATATTAACTATGATATTTAAAAATGCAAAATGATACTTATTTTTAATATAATTTCTTTATATTATCGATTACTTCTAAGCACTCATTAAAGTGAAAATTAGATATTTCCTGGACTAATAGTAAAGTTTCTTAAGCTTCAATTAAACGTTGTTATTTATTTTGTATATTTAAAGAATTGTGTTTTATAAGCTGCAAATAACACAAAAAGTTTATTAAATTCAGAATAAAAAAATGAAATCTAACAGAAATTATTTAATTATGCTTTTTATATTTTTTTTATATATTGCACTAAAATGTGTAATGTGTAAATAAAGTTTTATTTAAATATATAAAATCCTTTTGAACATTAAATTATATTTGCTATATTAAAAAACGTTTTTGTAATTGATTAAACGTTTTTTTTTCATACCAAAAGAATCGTGTTTTATAAGCTGCAACACAACTAACAAAAAGTTTCATTAACATTCAGAATAAAAAATGAAATCTAACACAAATTATGATGAATTGGCCTTTTTATAATTTTTATATATCATACTAAAATTGTTTAAGACATAAGTAAAGTTTTATTTAAATTAAGGTATAACATTTTTTTTTAAATTTTAGTATGTGAGTTTTGTATTAATGTAATAAAAATTTCTGATTTTTATTCAATAAATGTATTACTGTCTTTTTTATTTTAAATTCATATAATTTGTGGTGCGCCAAATAAAAATTATATTCGAAGTGTTCCTTGAAATTTTAAAGTTCATTTCTAAGTTACTATCTTATGAAATGCATAATATTTGTAATATAAAAAAATACAATAATATATAAAAAAATTAATAAAAATTATATCAGAAAATATTCAAAAAATAAAAAAAATCTTTGTAAAAAAAGAATATTTAAATAGGAAAAAAAACTAAAAAAATTATATAATTTTATAATAAAAGAGTAAAAGTTTCAATATCTATTATACATAAAATAAAAAGAAAAAATATAAAATAATATACTCAGTAGCACACTATAAAACTAATCATATAAAGCAAAAATCTGTGTAAAATACAAAAGAGTTATACGACAAAAGAAATACGATCTTAAAAATAGAAAATATTGAAATAAAAAATGTGCTCCAGTATAGAGGAAGAAAGACATAAATTAACGTAAACATTAAACAAGATAGTCAAAATAAGAGGATTTCCATTAAAATAATGTACAAAATAAATAATTTAAATAAATTAAAAATTATTAAATAATGACAAATGAAAATTAAATATAGTAAATAGAATATTAAATAAGAAATATACCATAAAAGAATATTTAATACTATTTTATAAGGAGAAATAAAAAAGAATAAATAAAAAAATCAATATGTAAAATATTATTGATTAAATATTATAGTAAAGTTAAAAAAAAATATATGTAGATAACAAAAAAATATATTTAAAAAAAGAAGTTAAAACATATAAAAAGTACCAAAGAACCATGTAAAAAATAAATATATATAAGAAATATGGCCACGAAAACATAGATAAATAATATACATAAATATGTAAAAAATGATAATAATAATAATATAATAAAGAATAACATTATATAAGTATAGATTATTATATATATATATTTAAACGGACGAAAAAATAGGAAAAAATAAAAAAAAAAAAATATATTATATAGAATATAATATAAAAGAATATATATACAATGTATAATATATATATATAAGTAGATATATATATATATATATTATAATAAATATATATATATATAAATATATAACATAATGAGTAAAAAAATACAATTCTATAAAATAAAAAGAATATAATATTAAAAAAATTAAATAAAAAATAATAATAAGTGTAGATGTCCTAAGAAAATATATATATAAAATCAGATACAATAGTAAAAACGATCAGTTTCTATAATATACATATATAAATATTTAATAATATATAAAATATATATATATATATAAAATAATACTATTGAATACAAAAATTGTTATATATAATAGTGAAAATAATATACAAAAGAGAGCTAATGTTAAATATTATTAAAATATTAAAAAAAAAAAAAGAAAAAATTTTACATCTGCAGAAAGATAAATAAAATAAATAAGAAATATATATTATGCAGTCTAATAGATACTCTTGAAAAAACGTTTCAAATTCAGCAGAAAAAAAAATCATACTGAAAATTAAAATGTCACTAAAACAGTTATCCTAATAATAGGATAAAAAAAAAATCTAAACCCATTAAAATTATTAACATAGAAAACATGTATTACTTCAAATAAAAATTAAAGATAAAGAGGAATAGTCAAATAAAGTTAGATATTAACGAGTAAAAGTGAGAAAACATATGTTATAAACATATAAAATGAATATTTAATAGTAATAAAAAGATAAAAAAACAATAAACATATGGGGGTATAAACAATGAACATTAAAGTATTGAAGTTTTAAATATCAAAAAAAGACTCATAACCAGTCCTGATCTCAGAAAAGATTCGATTTTCAAAAAGACCCGAAAGCATGATTTAGAATTATTTTTTTTCTTCAACTGCC
>CM063497.1:102132382-102207382 GCA_032207245.1 Pardosa pseudoannulata | reverse complement strand
AGACGGCGCCTTTCCTGAGTGTTCTTCATCCTGAAGAAAATTGCGACCTCTGCTAAATTCTTCATACCATCTGAATACAGTAGAAAGAGCGGGAGATGCATCACCAAGACTGGAGATACCACTGTAGAAGGACAAGACTCATTTATTCCGAAAGGCGTTGTGAAATAATAAGTCCATTTTTAGGAACCATTTTTATTTCGTTCGCTATATTCCACAACACAGTACAAAAACAACAACATATACAACGCACGCACTGAGAGAAGTGACTGGCAAACTTTAAGACTGCCAAACCTAGCAATATAAATCATAGAACAAGAAAGTACAAATACAGAGGTTGTTCGCACATTTTTTGACGGTTTTGGTTAGTGGTATTAAAAAATCTTTTGTTGCAAAATAAATAACTGCAAATGTACTATGTTTTTAAAAGTCAAAATTATGGTCTGCGGTTTGAGAGGTTTGTTTTTATTCAAAATGGCGTTTTTAGCTCAGCAGTGGTTCGAAGGCTATATTTATGCTTTTTCCGAAAAAAAGTATTCATATTCCGTTATCCAAAAACAATGTGAGAGTCATGGTTTTGTAATATCTAAAGCGTCGATAGGTACTATCGTCAAAAAAAAGGGAAAGAACGTCAAATTGAAGCCTCAAGTGGGACAAAAATTCCAAACAAGTATCTAAGGGAAAAACGAACATCTTAGACTATTTATTGCAAAGGTACGTTGCTTAATGTTAAAAGGAAATCCCCCTAGTCAAAGGAAAGTTGAAAAATCATTAAGATGCTCGGTGTCCACTGTAAACAAAATGATAAACCTTGATTTAAATCTTAAGAAAGCAAAAAAAAAAACGCAATGTGCATCGCCTTTCTCTAAAGCATATCGCTGAACGCTGGACACGCTGCAGAATTCTGTATGAGAAACATTTATGCAAAGAAAAATTGAAAAAAAATTGTCACAATAGATGAATCATGGGTGAATTTAAATAATGGCAACAAAAAAGAGCCATTTATTATCATAAAAGAGGAGAAAAAAATAAGTACATAGCTCAAAGAATCGAAAGAAAGTTTTTCTAAGGGATTCATGGTTGTTACTGATTTTTCATATAATGGCAAGTTAAAAATAAAGAGAGTTGAAAAAAATGTCAAGATTAACTCCAATTACTATCAGGAATATATTTTATCGCCAATTTTTCTGAATGAAATACCATCGTTTTATCCGCAGTGCCATCAATCTGTGGAACTCCATCAAGACAAAGCTAGCAGTCACACATCAAAATCCACAGTAAATTTACTAAAAGAAATGGAACAAAAACCGATATCAAGGCCATTCTTTCACTGATATCCTTACTAAATCTCCCGATAAATCACCTATGAATTTTTGTGCTTTTGGACTTTTAAAACCTGCATTATCCAAACGTCGTTCCACAAACCTTATAGGACTGGAAAGATGTTCAGGAAGAATGGGATAGAATACCTCTTCTGACACTTCAAAAAGGCATTATTATCCTGGAAATTACGGTGTCGCAAGACAGTTTAGATTAAAGGCTGTCAAATAGAACATTTCAAACACAGAATTTTATTTAATTCAGTTTTATGACTACAATATACATCGTCTAAAAAATGTGTGAACAACCTCTGTAAAATAAATTTTGAAGACATACACGAATTTTCAACTAAGAAAGCTATAAAAATAAATATATATGTTTATCCTTCCCCTTCACCTTGTGCAATACGTTCATTTATTAAAAAGATGTAATCCTACCTGTTTATATAAATATTAAAAAAATATTTTTCTCTCTTTTTTCCCAGTAAATCAAGTAGAGGTATAGGATTTTAGTCATAAAATTAATATATATTTAACACAACAACAGGAACAGCAAAGTGAAACTTCATTGGGTAGATGCTGTTGAGGAGAATTGTTTAATTCCTAAGACTAGGTCTTGGAGGAGTTTTGCTGCTAGATGTGGCTGAAAACATCTTATTCAGATTGCCTTGGCCCATATGCAATAATTTGAGCACTACAGGTCTACTTTATTGCAACACAAAAGCAAATGAGACCGGAACCTACCCCTATAATATGCCATGAATGATTATCTTATTTATGCTGACACACTAGAAAATATCTCTTCGGATCTTTTGATTAAGGCATCCGTCTACGTTGAAAACGTCATTTTTTGCCAAAAATCATAATTTTTTTTATATTATAACTTAAAGCTTCTAAATCTGCTTTTGTTTTATCTCCACGTCATTTTAAAGAAAAGTTACGTTTGTTTAAACATCAGTGACATTTGTCAAAACAAAACGGAAGTAGCGACTTCGGAACCGGAAGTTGTGAATTTAAAGCCTTTTAAAGAGCATTTTTTGGACAAAACTTTTTAAATTTTTATGAAGATTAGTTTAAACATTTTTCTAGTATTTTTAATAATTAGCAACTTGGCAATTAGAAAGTTTTGAAGCAAGAAAGTGTGGGGAATTTTAAACACGTATTTTAATTTTTTAATAGTTAAAGTTGCTTTCATAAACTTCAAATGCGTTTTTCTCAGAACGGTATTTTTAATAAAATGTTGAAACTTGAAATGTGATTTCTCAAAAAGTTCTTAAAATATTTTGTTGAAAATTATTATGAATGCTTTTGATAGTATTTACTAGTGAATGACCTAGAAGCTTTAAATTTGGATAATTTTTAAGGATGTTACACTCATAGTTAGATATAAAGGTAATGAAAATTCGTTAAAAATTCAATGTGTATGATTTTGAAAGACCAAAATTTTTTACCAAATGTAAATGAAGCAAAGATTTTAGGTGATTCACTAGTCCAGCGTATAAGAAATGTGTTGCATCAAAAAATATTGAAATAATTTAATTTATTAAAAAATTAAACCTTTTGAAAAAAACGATTTTTTTACTAAATTTTCTTCATTTATTAGAAATTTTATAAAAACTTCTCCAGGAATAAATTTTTTAAGTGCAATTCTCTATGATAATATAAAAAATAAATCTAAAAATGTAAAAGCATGAACTTGTTTCAACGTTTAAAGAAAAAAGGTCTCCGAACGTAGACGGATACCTTAAATGTCTACAATATGATCAGGGGAAAACATTTTGAAATTCCCTAATAAGTCTCAGTAATATGCAATTTCTTTTCTCATGAAATGACACTGTAATAAAAAATTTCTTTCAGTTATTTCATAAAACTATTTAAACATATAAATGTAAATTTATATAAAGTTATAAATTTTAATATAAACAAATAAAATTACAATGCTTTTAAAATTTAGAGATATCTTTTCTATCTCTAGTGGGTACGGAATAATCTGTGTGTCTGAGGATTAATAAATTTCATAAAAATAATTATAAAAAAAATCAATGGCAATTCTCACAGTTATGCTTTTTTTATTTATACTTAAACAATGCAGCCTAATATATTAATTAAAATTATACATTACTATTTTAAACATTAAATTTTTTCCATCATAGCATTAATTTCCTTGTTAGCTACTGCTTTAATAATTGACATTTTTTGTTCCAATTGCTTTTTAATCAATTTGAATCAATAACAATGCTCACAGTTCTGCTTTTTTTGTTTTTTATTTATACTTAAATAATGCAGCCTAATATATTAAATAAAAATTATACATTATCATTTTAAGCATTAAATTTGCTCCATCATAGCTTGAATTTACTTGTTAACAACTACTTTAATAATTGACATTTTTTTTTTTTTGTTGTTCCAATTGCTTTTTAATCAAATTTTATTTTTTTTTCTTTTGAGCTTCAATTGCTTCATTTTCTTAAGATTTCCTTTCTCTGTTTCTCTTCATTATCATTCAAACAGTAAATAAACATTTTTAAAAGAATACACAAGAAGTCTACAATTGAAGAGTAATTTTCTTTTTCAATTTTGACTGGCAGTTTTCAATATTTTACAAAAAGTTTTCACAAAAATTACTTAAGTTTTTTTTATAAAAAAAATCTTAATTTTCCTGATAATTCTGGTTGGTTGGACACTTTGGCCTGAAAAAAAATCTTGAATTCCAAAGAATGATGTAATTAATTTGGACCCCATGATTGGTGTTTCGCATTTGTCTGCCCTTCTTGATATCTGCAAAATCGAGGGGGGGGGGCTGATAAGGCTTTTCAGATGTGTCGCTTGTTTGTGTTTTTGTGACTCTTTAATGTCATACGGCATACCTGGAAGGTGTTTTCCCTCCGGTTAAGAAATCACTCCCGGTAAAGATTACTTAGTGACGTCAAACCTCCACACCTGTTAAGATAATTCTTCTAATCCACTTCACCGGGCGGTATGTTAAACTGCCGATAGCACATGGCTGTTATGTAGATTAGCAAGTGAAGACTGTATTTAAGCCGCCGGCAAATGCAAGCCTTGATGCCCTTTCATGGTCGACTTGTAAGGGATGTCCGTTCTGTAAACCGTTTTATTTGTAGGTAGCAAGTTGCTACCCAGTAGTGTACAGTTAATGTTTCTTTTATAGTAATGTTATCTTTAATAAACGAGTCAGCCTCTGGCATTTCGAGTGTTTTTCTTCGAGAGAACTTCACATCTACTGCATACCTGCTATTGATATGGCGTAGTATTCTTACACTCTTACAGATTGCATCCCTCTAGTGGTCGGATTCATAAATTTTTACATTTATAAAGTAAAATAGCATAATTTTAGGTACATGCTGATACAATTTTTCCATCTAGATGCACCTATCATTTTTCTCACTCATTCAATTAGCGTAGTTTAAATCCCATAGTAAAAGGCATATCTCTCTTCCATGTGCTATATGTATATTACAGTTACAACATCTCGTCCAAATAGTCTGTTCCAAACTTGTTCACCTTTCTTCGTCGAACTGGCTTTTATTCCGAAATCTGAATTTGGTTTGTTATTCAATTTTCTAATATCAATTTAAATCTTTCAATTTTCAAATTGTTTTTCTTATTTCTTAAATATTTCATTGTTTAATAATTTAATTCTTCACTTAATTTTCAATTCTTGTTTATTGTATATAACTCAACTTTTTACGTGCTTTGTGTTGAATGTTTATTTTTATTTTAAACCGTTTAGATCCCTTCCTTTTATTTTTTCTCAAAATTTTTATGTGTAAATTTCTTCTTTAGTTTGTTTTCACATGTTGTTTGGCGCAGTTTGATTGACCCTAGAGGATTTAGCGCCACTAAACTCCGATCAACCAACCAACCAAATACTCTGTGTATATAAGAATAATGCATATAAAAAGAATGAATTCTTTTTTTAATTTAGAGAAAATGAACAGGGTATCTGCCAAAATAAAATCTTTCAAATCCATGACTTTCCCTGATTTAGCAGATCATTTTCCACGACTTTAAAAAGCTTTCGTTAAAGTATATATGAATAAACATTCTGATGTACATACAAATAAAATATATGCTTTTAGAGAAATTGTAGGAATTTTATCATAAAAAACTATAAACTTATTTTATAAGTGTTAATAAACTCACATACATAAAAATAAATTGTTGTATCTACATACCTAAGTTTAATCATATAGCAATTTTTCAATCAAAATGTTTCCAATTTGAATTCAGGGTACTTTGGTATTATCCAGGTGACCATGAATAATAGCCAAATATAACCCTATAATGTTTATATACAATATCCCTAGAGATAAACTGATATTTTATGCAAAATTCTTAAGTAATTTTTATTAAAAAATATTATATTAATAAAATTTTAATCAACAATTTAAGAAAAAAACAGAATAATATACATTTACCCACCCATTAAGCTTTCTTGCTTTGAGTTTCCTTGTTGAACAAATTTTACTTGGCAATAGGGTCAATAAGATAATACATAAATACCAAACTCAGTAACTCCAGCCAAATGACAAGTAAAAATAGAATTAAACAATTCAATGCATTTTTTTAATCAGTAGTTTAGCGGATCCGTGACTTTTTCTCATTTTACTTGAAAAATCATGACTTTTCATGACAAAATTAATCCATTCTCTAAATCCATGATTTTCCATGACTTTCCTGGTGCGCGGAAACCATGAATGTAACATATTTATAAAATTTGTATAACTAATGATTTCCTTCTGACCAAATGACCGGCTTTACCAAAGTGAACAAAATCCAAAATCCTCCCCCCCCTCAGGTAACTCACAAGAACAATCTTCTCAAAATTGATTTCTCCAAAATTTCCTATAGTATACTCTAACTTTTACTTTCGGGACAAAATAACTGTAATAATAATTATTTTCATAATCAGATCCTGAATTTTGATGACATCTTCCTTTTTGGATGATTTTATACTAATATTTTTAAGTGTGTAATATTCATTTAGAGTTACTACTCCATTTTAAGTGCTTAAGTAAAATCTGTTCTCCTTGTGGGGTACCTAAAGAATTTTTATATAGCAAAATGTATGTAGTCAAGCTTAATTTTTTTATTTAATTATTTATTTTAATTTTCAAAAATGGTTGTTGAACCATACCTAAAAATTAACGTTTTTAATAAAAATAGTTACTTAGTCTATGCAACAAAACTAGTAGTAATAAGCTATTGTAACATTAAATGTATAATTGAATTAAGCTTAATTTCATTAAAAATATTTTTTTTGTTACAATATTTGAGTAGAAATCAGTAAAAATTATCCTGCTAAGAAAAAAATTTAAAAAGTTTTTATGATAAACATGATAAAACCCAAGAGGATTTCACTACTGCACATCCTGCCAACTGGTAAGGTCACTTTCCATCCCCTTACCAGTTATGTTCATTTATGTTATATTGCCTTATTAATTGTTATTTGCTATTTTTTTAATGGTGAAGTACCGTTTTCTTTATTTTTTGGCTTATTTTAATTTTTTCTATTTCCAATATTTTGGGTATTGTATCATTCCGCTACTTTGCTCACGTTTATTTTTTGTTTACATAATGTTTTATGTTTTTAAAAATTAAAAAAACCTGAAAAAATGCTTAATAAAAATTAAAAAAAAATCAAAAATATATCTTTTTGTTAGTGCTGTCACTTTTTGTTTATTTTTATTTGCCATGCCAAGTTGCAACTTTTTATGTTCCTATTTTTTATTATTGTACTACTTATTTTTTATATTTTCTGAGCATCATGTTGTTGAATCTATGTATTGCTGTTAACCATACCAAATGGTCATTGTCAAGGTTCCAGTCTAATTATCCCCTAATTAGACAACGCGTTGGTTACTCATAATTTTTTATGAGAACGTTCTCACCTCTTCGCTCTTTTGTGAGCTGGAGTGTATTAAATTTTTGTTTGGATTACTTTTTGCCTAGAGGCCTAAATTTATGTTTTTGATCTGCTTACGTTCGGAGGTTAAAGTGAAGACCTTACACTTCGCTAGGTACTCCGTTAAACCCAATTACCTTGACCTTTCCATCCCTCTTAAGGATACAAAATATGGGGGGGAAAAACTTCTCTACCCCACACACCCAGCACCATATGATCGGTAGGACAATTGGGACACGTGCCCAGGGCCTATTGATTTCAGGGGCTGAAAAATTTTTAGATCCAGAGGTAATTTTGAAACAAATAAATTTTGTAGACTTAAAAATTTCATGTTTTTATTCTATATAAAAATTATGTGAGCTAAAATTTTGTAAGTTTTTCATTATTTCAAACTTTTTGTTTTTGGAAGCTGTATAAAATTTTTGATAGGGAGAATGCTTTTATGCATATGATGAATTTTATTTTTAGGGAGGTAGGCTAGAGATTTTGTAGCTTCACACTAATAATACTAATTTTATTTGTCATAGAACTGAAGAACTTAAAGAATTTAAAAAAAAAGAATGAGAAATAGCATGTTTCAAATAAAATGATTAAACATTGTTAGTTTAATACCAAATTTATTTATTAAAATTGTATATAAATTTTGCAGACAGAGTATAAAATTCTAATAGCTTGTCGCAGACAGCTGTAAAATTTTCTCCCACTAGGCTCAAGGCAAAAACTAGAGGAGGGGCATGTACCCATGGTACCAAATGAAGGTAAAAGATGTATGGGATAGATATCATGGGGGTGTAGAAAAACGTATACTTGCTTTGGGGGAATCATAGTTTATACCCTAGTAATGTTAGTAAATACTATGCACACAATCACCTATGCAAATCTTTCAGCTATACATTAATAACATGTAATAAAAATCTACAAGGGCCCAAAGCATATTCTCTACCCTGGGCCTAAAATCTTAATAATCGGGACTTACATGCATCCAACAGTAACAATTTATTCAAAAATTTAATATTTAATATAGGGTATCTGCCAAAATAAAATTTTTCAAATCCATGACTTTTCATGACTTTCCTTGATTTAGCGGATCATTTTCCATGACTTTAAAAAGCTTTCGTTAAAGTATATATGAATAAAACTTCTGATGTACATACAAATAAAATATATGCTTTTAGAGAAATTACAGGAATTTTATCATAAAAAACTATAAACTTACTTTATAAGTGTTAATAAACTCACATACATAAAAATAAATTGTTGTATTTACATACCTAAGTTTAATCATATAGCAATTTTTCAATCAAAATGTTTCCAATTTGAATTCAGGGTACTTTGGTATTATCCAGGTGACCATGAATAATAGCTAAATATAACCCTATAATGTTTATATACAATATCCCTAGAGATAAACTTATATTTTGTGCAAAAATCTTAACTAATTTTTATTAAAAAATAATTATTATATTAATAAAATAATAATCTACAATTTAAGAAAAAACCAGAATAATATGCATTTACCCACCCATTAAGCTTTCTTGCTTTGAGTTTCCTTGGTGAACAAATTTTATTTGGCAATATGGTCAATAGGATAATACATAAATACCAAACTCAGTAACTTCAGCCAAATGACAAGTAAAAATAGAATTACACAATTCAATGCATTTTTATTTAATCGGTAGTTTAGCAGATCCATGACGTTTACTCAATTTACTTGAAACATCCAGACTTTCCATGACAAAATTAATCCATTGTCTAAATCCATGATTTTCCATGACTTTTCCTGACTTTCCAGGTGTGTGGAAACCATGTTAATAAGTAAAGTTTTACTAGCTTTTGTGCTTTATAAATATTCCCAATTTCAGTAGCGTGAGAATTAATCTTTTTATATGAATCATTCCAAGACTACCAGGTTGGCATATATGCAAGTGATTTTATTATTAAAATTTATTGCATTTCATATGTGACAATTTTCTAGAATTTCATCGTACAAAACAACACATTCTTAGAAACCTAAAAAATCAAATTTTTAGTCCTTTTGACTTCAAGAAAGCATCCTGAGTGGGTTCTCGTCCAAGGAAACTGCACACTAAATCATGAGCATCCTACAAGAAAGAAAAATTATTAGAAAACAGAACCAAAACACTTTAACTCCATTAAGCCTAGTAAATGTAAAATAGATAGGAAGAAAGATAGATTGGGTGTGGAAGGTTTACGACTTCCATTCACGGTTAAACAATTGTTTGAACAGGCCTGAACATTCCCATACACCCAAAAGACCATAAGAATATGAAATGAGAATACGAATTAGAAGAACAATGCATTTATACAGTTATACAAAAAGCCAACTCATCCAGTATTTATGTTGCCACTGTGTCAGTTAAAATTACAGCTTTAATTAAGAATTGGATACATTATATGAGAACATTTTGTAAGCGAATGTTCAGGCCTGTTCAAACAATTGTTTAACCGTAAATGGAAGTCATAAACCTTTCACACCCAATCCATCTTTCTTCCTATTCGTTTTACATTTACTAGGATTATATTTATTTACCTCTATGTAATTGCAGCGTGGAATGCATTACATGGCAAGTAATTTTAACTATCTGTCTTTATCCATCTAATATTTATCAATCTAATATTTTATCAATATATATATATATATATATATATATACATACATATATAAATATATATAAATACATATATATACATATATTAATACATATATATACATATATATATATATATATATATATATATATATATATACACATATATATATAAATACATATATAAATACACACACACACACACACACACACATATATATATATATATATATATATATATATATATATATATACATAACAGGTTCCCACTAAATGACACTAGCGTCCTGAGTACATTTTCATAGCTTTATTCAAATCTCAGAGCCCACTACTCATCAATCATCTTCAATGGCATTGCACATTGGTGCCTAACTTTTAACAAAGGCAGGCTTAGCTGCCTCGGGTAGCCCTGGCTATGTCTGTGCTCTAGGTTACTGCTCTCTGCTCTAGATTATTGCGCATGAGCTGTATTTATGTGGCTAACTCATCATGCTGTGTTACTCCCAGTAATGAATCCCTACTTCAAATCTTTTAAAATTAATCTACAATTTAAATCCTGACATATACATATATTTATACATGCATACATACATACATATACACATACGTACACATACATACATACATACATATGTCACTATTTTGACAGAGAATACAGCAAAACTCAGATTCAAATAAGTTTTTTATTTTATTTTTAAGCAATATTAACAGGTTTTTTTTACACATTATAACTACTCAAACCCATATAATCTTCATTATTCAGTATAAAATTTCATACATGGTAGCCTCTTGCTGTTCTATTGAGTATGGCATAGAATTCTTTTGATTCAATTTTAAGCAGCCATTTTATAGATAATTAGAATAAACTGACATAAACTGCTTAATTTTTTACAAGTTCTGATACTTTTCCATTCATTTCCATTGTTAAGTTTGTGCCTGGTCATTTACTGGTGCTATTATCACCAATATTTGGTATTTCAGGTAACATCTATATTATAAAACTTACTAGTTTGCATGAATGTTCATTATGTATTCCTACGTAGGTAGACTGATACAGGTGAACCTCCTTGATCCTGACCCTTTTTGGCTTCCACTTTGTAAATTTATCTTTAGAATAACTATTCTACTACTAATTTAAAATATTTCTCTTTCTTTTAATAGCTTGTTAAGCTATTTACATTTTAAAGTAACTTAATTCATTTGATAGTATTTAAAATGTGTTTTCAGATAGTATAACTGCTCATATATATACACATATATGCACATATATATATACATATATATACATACACACACACACACATATATATATATATACATACACATATACATATATGTATATAAATACATACATATATATACACACATACATCAAAGGCATCAAAGGTGATGACGCAACTGGACTCTATGGGCCAAGCCCGTTAATCCAGAGGCTTCTATCAGTAAGCACAAAAATGACAACGAGCGAAAAGTAACACATAAAAGAGCAAAGAGATAGAAGGGTGGATTCGTGAGTTCATAACACAAAACTAGAGAGTAGAAAGTTTAAGGATAGTAAAACATAAATATTTTTTGGCACACATATACATATAAACACATATATATATATATACATATATACACATATATACACAATTATATACATACACACACATACACATATATATACACATACAATTTTAATATAATTTTATTATATAATTTTATGGAATCATAAATACAAAATTATAGTTACTTTAGTTCCTCCAGGTTTCAGAATTTTGTCCCTGTAATCTCTACCAACTTTAGAATCCAAACAATTTTTTCCTCCAAATCTGGTTTGAAACATATCCATGGAATAGACTTCACTCCACTGAAATAATGTGCAAAAATTATTATTACAGAAATAAATAACTTAAAACCTCTGGAGTATCGAATAATCAATACTCCAAATATATCTGTATTCATAATCTACACCTATGTAGCTGTCTAAAATATATCAGCACCTATATGTATAAATTTAGTATTTAACCCTAGAATTACGGTGGTCTTTGTATACCTAGAATTACGGCTGGTGCCATTTTGACCCTTTGATAAGATATCTGCATATTTCTCTATATGACATATTTGTGAAGAATAAATTAAAATAACGCAAATTATGACAACTACAGTTGGTTTTTAAAAATATACAGACTTTGCAGGTATGTAGGATCAACTAAACGATTTATTACATTCTCTCCTAAACTTTGATCATTTGGTCTCATTTCATCTTTTCCTAAATATGGAAATCTTTTTAATAAGTATTTGGTCCTAACATCTACTTTTAGCCAAAATTTTATTCCAAATTTACCGAGCTTGTTAGACATATACTGCAAAAAATGGCATCTTGTTTTTGTAGGGAATAACTGTTCATTAAACGTAATATTTTCATTTGGTTTGTAGCAAAGTGTACAATTTTTTATAAAAGTATTCCATACCTCGGATATTAGTGTAAATTTATCACACTGCAAACGTGAAGACCTTGTTAGTTTATTTTCAAAACGAAGAAATTTCGTAACTTCCGGAAACCTATGTCTACTCATAGTTTCATGAAAAAACTTTGGTCCCCAAGCTAAAAATTGGTAAGCCCTTGGTGGCTAATGCCCCCTTATTTACAACAATGCTTTGAATGCTTCCAGTTCTGCTAATAAAATAGTGAAAGAGTCATTATGAAGTTTACACTTGTCTTCAACATCGGTATATAGCCTGCCGTATTTCTAGATATAATCATTTGTTAGGGTTAAAATAAAAATATGATTTTCTTGAAATCTTTACTATTTTGTAAATCACAATTATTTAGGAAAAGTCAAGAAAGGAATAAGATATTTGCAAAAGAAATAGAAGAGCTGTCAGAGATAAAAGTTCATTAGGTGTCAAAATGACCCTTTCCGTAATTCTAGTGTTAAAAAATAAATTATTATACTTATATTTTTTTTTTGTTTAGGGGGGGGGCAGAGGGAGGTTGGTTGGTTGGATTGCTGTGGTCTATTTTCTTGCTACATGAGGGCTAATGAGACTGGGATCTACTGATTAAAACCAATTCCAAATGGCTACTGACATCTACGCCATTAGAAAAATTTAAATCCCTTAACTCTTGTACATAGAGCAGTGCCCTGCCCATTGAAATATCTCTCAGCATAGGGAGGAAGTCCTCATAAGTAGACATACCAGACATGCCAACATTCAGGCACTTGTGTCTGAAGCAACAGTGTGGTTCGAAATTTTAACATGCTAATTACAAATTATACATAAGTATGTATCTTAGTGGTTTCTAAATTAAATTTAAAATATTTATACAGTAGTAAATTATAAAAGATCAATTAAAATTTACGCATTTAAAAATTCATGAGTAGCTTTTTTAGCTTTAACAACTTATTTTTCAGAACAATGTTTCTTATAGCAACCTTGACCCTGATTAAAATATTTCCATTTTTGTATCATCAGGGATTCCAGAGTTTGTCTACTCAAATTTGACCTAAATTCAGTTTGGTTTTTCCGCACAGTACTGATAACTTGTAACATGCAGCATTACTGTGTGGAACGAGTAATATTCTGCATTATTTTTCGCAAAACTCTGTGTTTAATTGCTGAATTGTAATCTTTTAGCTGTTCAAAAGTTGTTATTTTCCGGAGCAATCTGAGGAGTTTCCAGGGTTACCAATTTTTGTTACATATTTCAAATTGACAGCAACCTATTACTTGAGATTAGAAGTTTCCCATACCATGTTGCGATCGAACATTTCGCAACACGGTAATCGACTCCTCATTAATTAGGCATGCAAACTGTTTTAGTGTGCGTGCGCAAGTCAGAGTGCAAGTATAAGTACGTGTCGGAGGGAGTAGTCTAAGCACTCACTGAGCCAGCACAGAGCGTGCCTTTCGCATTCTCCCCGGCAGTTCATTCTTTCACACGCAGCCGTGTGGTGTACGTTCGTGGTGGATTGCCCGAACTTTCTACCTTCGAGTGCCTTAGCCCGTAGGGTTATTTTCTTCCTGTTTGTTTTACGTAGTTTATTATTTTTCGCTTTTAAGTAGGATTACTGAAGGTAGTAATGTTTCCTTTTATCTTGCTCTAGTATGTACTTTAAACTTGTTCCAGCCGTCTCCTTATATTTAAACTTATTTTAATGTTATACTGATTTGTTTTTCTTGTGTTTCCGTTTACCAATAAATGTTAATTGTTTGTACTTAAGCTTTGTCTTATTTCCTCTTATCAGTGTAATTGGGCTTTAATTTTCAGAGTAGCTTCTCTGCTTCACAGAACTCTGCTATCATAATCTATCGAAGGTATGCACTAGAATTTCAATTCGTTTTTCCCAGCTAGTGTATGCGTTTGTCACAGCCTTTCTGTGACATTTAACAACTTATTTTTCAGAATAGTGTTTCTTATAGCAACCTTGAGCTTGATTAAAATATTTCCATTTTTGTATCATCAGGGATTCTAGAGTTTGTCTACTCAAATTTGACCTAAATTCAGTTTGGTTTTTCTGCACAGTACTGAAAACTTTTAACATGCAGCATTACTGTGTGGAAAGAGTAATATTCTGCATTATTTTTGGCAGAACTCTATGTTTAATTGCTGAATTGTAATCTTTTAGCTGTTCAAAAGTTTTGTTATTTTCCGGAGCAATCTGAGGAGTTTCCGGAGTTACCAATTTTTCTCATTTTTCCAGAGCAACTCCGGAGAATCCAGAGTAGTTGGCATGTCTGACATACTAGTTCTCTATATAAATTACTGTAGAATCTAATAATAAAATCTACATATAAGTTGTCTATTAAAGTACAATTGTGGAGTATAAAAAAACAATTCAAAATAAGTTAAATACATTGACCTGATATACTGATAAATATTCTTTCACTCTTTCATGAGCTATAATGATGGAACATTCTGTTATATATTAATCTGTTTCAAGATTTGAAACAAAAAAATTATTAGTTTGTAAATATTTATATAGAATTTAAAATCTTAACAGCATCCTGAATAAAAACCCAGACTTTTCATCAAAAAACGAAACTCTGTTTTATTTTTCCAAACTCTAGTAAAAAAAAAAAAAAAAAAAAAACAGATTTAACAAACAATGCAATTTTGGTGTTCAATGCAAATGGATTTTAAAACAATAAAATGCTTTAATTGAAATTAGAACAATAGAATATGAGAATAGAGACTATGGAAACAAAAAAGAAAAAAATTACAGTTGTCTCTTTAAAATTGATAAGGAAAATATACAGCCATATTAAAACTATTATAAATCATCAACTAATAGGAATTTTACAACTGGTTTTTCCATAGTGTTCAAACTAGAATATACTAAAACCCATAAAATGATTATTTTAAAATCTTGAAAAATGATCAGAATTAATTACTCAAAGTATGCATTATCTGTCATAAAAAATAATAAAATAAGATTATAACATACCAAGTATCCATAATATTGAGCATCATATTCATTAGCCAGATGACCAAAGTGGCAAGCAAAGTGAGTTCCAGCTTGTGGCTCAATACCAGTATACTTTCTTACTAAGTCATAATATATTTCTCTGGTATCACCCTATAGAAAGAAAAAGAAACACCATTACTGACAACAAATAAATTCCAATCTTCCAATAATTTTTTAAACTAAAATTTATAGAAAAATAGACTGCTTTTTAATTTGATCTTATTTCTATTATTCAAAAGCTCTACTTTCAATCATTTATGAGGATAAATCTTGTATCCTGATTTTAAGGGTTTTCTCGACCCTTTATTTTACAATTCTAAAAAATTGAAAAGTTCTTTAATATTAATAAAAAAATATACCATATTTGCATGCGCCCCTTGATTAAAAAAAAAAAATTTGTACACACATAATTTAATCTAAAATTTGACATCTAAGAGACCTTAAATGAATTTGTTAGCATAACAGCCCATTTTATGTTAATTGACGTTTTTAATTAGTTAAAAAAATTTTCTTTTGCATATTTCAAAATCTAGAGCAGTTTTGGGTTTCCTTTCATCCTTTTTTTTATTTCTTCCAACATGCGATCTGGGGAAGAAGAACATTTCGTATTCAAATACTTCCTGGCTGATCACGATTAGCCAGCGGGCAGTATACGTGAAGGAATCAGCATTCAGTCTGACACCCAGTGTGAAATATAAGTACACCAGGGTGAAGTAAGATGATGCAGTTCATCGGAGCCGAGGTGAGCAGAGACAAAGACCTACTGGGTGCAACCGGCAACATCCTGGGCAGCAAACTACTTATTCTAGTAGATGGTGAATGAAGGCGGTGTTATAGTCAAAAGCTCATTCTAATGCCGCCAGTACTTTTTTGAGATCGTCTTTCACTTCATGGTCAACATATTTAAAGTGGACTATGGATTTTTGATGCTGATCATATTTTTGAAAAAATTGGAAGTAGACCCTTTTTTGAGAAAGTTTTTGAGATGTAAGCTGTTTTGTGGTTTGCTAGTTTTTTAAAGGGCAACTTCCGGCGACATTTTCTCCTTTTTGTTTTTGGATAGGGACCTTATGTCCAAATTTAAATTGCTTTCTGTAGTCCTAGTCCAGTTCATAAAAATATCTTTTTTTTTTTAATTGTAGTATATATGTAATAAGTTTTTGTATTTGTTATTTCTTAATTTTTTTTTTGTTGTGGTAAATTAATGGCACTAAGTACTTATTATCTGTATTTTTTTTACCGCTGATTTAAAACTGCTTCTTTTCTGACCAACTTTAATTCCACTGTTCATAATCTCTGCCATTTATACTTCTAACTAGGTGTTAGGGGTAACAGATTTGTTATTTGAATTAAATTAATCAAATTTCAATGCTGTTACAATGCTATTCTTCAGACAACTTCTCTCTTAAAATTCTTCCCGCTCTTTACCTGTTTTTTAAAGCCAGTGGGTGGGTGTTAACTACTTTGAGATGATTGTGAGGACCAAAATGTAAGACTTTTCAAACACCACTAATAAAAATGGTGATATATGAATTGCTTTTTTTAAAACAAATTCCCTCCTACTTCATTGTATAAGAGTGTTTTATGACCATCTGCAAGCAAAGAGCCCCCTAGTTCTAATGTAGTATTTATGTTGCAAGTAGCTTAATATAGATGGAAAAAGAGGGGAAGTCAGAGGTGCAAAATACGCCTGAACATATAAATGAGGTTTGGGGAAGTTTTGCCCAAGTTAATATATATAAAATACTACAAATTCAATTATCATTAGTGATGAACAAATATTTCAGCTTGCAACTATATTTATACACATCTCCGTCTTTTTTTTTTTTTTTTTTCTTTTAAGAAAAAGCAAATTTTTATATGGTTTTATCTTTATACTTTACTGAATTTGGAAAAAAAAAGAAAGGCTTGAATGTCAAAAAGGGCAGTTTCTCTCTTATTTCCCGTTCATACTATACATCAAATGATGCAGGGAAAAGTGGAAACAGCTGCTCTTCTTCCAAATAAAAGGCATTAGACATTGTTGAGCTAATATCAACTCTTAGCCATTTAATGATAAGTAAGGATCAAAGATACCATTTTAAACTGGATTCCTTAAGCATCTGGTCTCAAGGAATATATGATGTCAAAGGTACAGACAGGACGTCTGCCATTTATTGGTGAAAACTAATACAATCTATCAATGTAAAATTATTCTTTTTAATTGATATAAAGTTTTTTTTTTAAATTTGTAAGCAATAGTTCTAAATACAGTTCTTGATCCTCAACACTGTATCCTAACAGTTGCTTATCCAAATATGGATGAATGGGTAGGGTGCTGCTGTTCAGCACTGTAGTTCGTGGGCTTTTAAGCAATACCTCATAGTTTCATTGACCCTCGTGTTGTGAAACACAATATAGTGCTCCAAACCAATCAAAAGCCGATTACACTAAAATAAAAACATTGGGATGTTTGAGGGGAAAATTCAGACAAAACAAATTGTATTCTGAGGAAATATCATGCCGTAAAACATAACCTGCAGCCTAGGAATGTCATGCTTTCATTAAAAATTTGGAATTCAAAGTTACTTAAGTGTTGCTAGTACTGTTGTACAAAAGAAATGCAATAAAGTAAAAAAAATATGTAGCAATACTTTTAATAAGTAAGATTTTTTCCAATTTTATTTTCTTTATTCTCTGTCTTGATTCATAAGTATGTGGGATTACTTTCAGCAGTGAAAACTATTTCATACTTAACTAGAATATAGAGTTTTTATGTAAGTATGTCTTACACTAGTGTTCCCACAGTTTTTAAAAAGGAGCAGGGGGACTTGTCAAAAAAAGGACACTTTTTATTAAATGAAAGGGCACTGTTTAGAATGAATAGGCGTGTTTTATGTAAAAAAGCACTTTCTCTCTTTAATCGATTTCAGAATAAGGAAAAAAAGGCAGGGCATGGCAACATTAAAAAAAAAAGGGGCAGTACATGGCATCTTTTAAAAGCTGCAAAATGTGAACACTACATTACACACTAGTAAATACGGTATATAAATTCTTAAAATGATTTTGTAGTTTATATATTCAGTAAATTAAGAAGCTCATATAATATTGGTTTAAATGCAACTCACAAAGTAAATGACAAAATGAAAAGCTGGATTTTAAATAAAGTACACTTTTACTAGCTGAGGGTTCATTGAGTTCTGGTTATCAGTTATTAGATGGTTCAAATGTTTTATTTAGTACAAACATTAGCATAATTTATTTCCTTATCAAGTAATATGAAGTAATATTTTTCATACTGTAATATTTCGCTACATCTGTTTAGCCTAAAAGTTTGAACACTTTTTCTTTTGAGGTTCATTTCACAATGTTTCTTTTGTTTTAGTGAAAATATATTGTATATTTTTAAATATAAACACATCTGAGTACAATTTGTGTTAAAAAATTTACCCAAATTTCAAAACCCATAGTTAAGTCAAAATGGGGGAGCGGGGAGCAGAAGGGGGGGATTCAGTATTATTCTAACATGTCACCCAGCAGGTAAGATGGGTCAAATATTTTCCAATCAAATTGCTGTAAAATCAAATGAAAGACCAATGCTTCTCAATTTCTCAATGTAATTTTAGGCAGACTTTATTTGATTACTATCACAGCACTCAGTTTGAAAATTATTACCCTAAATTATGAAGCCAATGATAATTTTATCCATTTTATGTTAACAATAATTGTTTCAACTCTGGTAACTATCTTGAAGGTAGAACTTTTTCATAAATTTAAGTAATATGAACTCAGGGTTTCCGCTCTTTTTACAGAACAAAAATTAAGGACTTTCTAAGCACCAAAGTAATTTTTTATAAGGACCTACTTGAAATACACAACATAACGGCATAACCCTATTTCCTGAGGAACATATTTTAATGATTATCAACCAGACAAGGCATATTCAATAAATGCCCTTCAATATTTCAGAAATTAAGTTTTTTAAAATGCCTAAAAATTAATATACGATAAATCTATTTGACAAAAACTAATTTTGAAAAATGTACATCTAAAGTTTGAGTGATCAAACTAAAAATAAATTGTGAATAAAAACAACATTATAAACAGTACTTTCAGAGGGTTTAAAAATGACTCTGATATATATATAGAGTCATTTTATCCATACATATATATATATATATATATATATATATATATATATATATATATATATATACACACACACACACATATATATATATATATATATATATATATATTAGTGATAATACCCGACATTGCCTGGGAAAGAAGAAGAAGAAAGTTTTAAGACTTTTCTATTACATTGAATGCAAGGAAAATTAAACTTCCATAAGTAACTGAAATATCTATAAACTCCCCTCCTCCATGCTTCATTTAATTAAAATCTGCATGACTGTTAGCTATTCGGAAAGGGCAGCTGACTTTATACTTTATATGAATAGATTATTTATTTGTCAAATAAGTAACTAAGAAAAAAAACTGTCAAATAAGAAAACTAATAGGAAATCACATGACAATGGCGGATCTTGTCGATGGAGAAATTGATTGAGTTCCAATTTAAAAATTAAGGAGGTTTTAGGGACCTTTGACAAAAATTAAGTAGTTTTAAGGGCCCTTAAAAAATGAAAGCTAAAATTAAGGAGTTCTTAAGGACTTTTAAAGACCGTTGGAACCCTGGAACTAATAAAATTTAAAAAGTGCTATTTTTGGCAATTTATCATTTTTTTCTGGCTTATGCAAGTGCTATTTTTTACATTAACAATTTTAGATTAGCCAATCTGCCACAGATGTAGTATTGTTATTTTTACATGATTGTAATACAAGTAAGAATCATTATACATTTATTTTTTAATTTTTGTGGTTTTTCTTAATTCAAAATTTTAGTTTATTTCATTTATCTCCTGCAGTTATATATTTTCATTATTTTCTGCCTTTTTCTTAAAAATAAAAAAAAAAGCTTTATTCACTTTTGATGAACATCACCACTTGATTTGTGTTGTGGATTCGTTTTTGTAAGTGGGGAATAGAAATATTTGTCACTTTAAATTAAAATAGGGGAATAAACTTACCTCTGGTGTGCTGTGAATTGATTGATCATACAAGGCTAAACAAATTTGACGAAGAGTTGAGAAACCAATATTAGCTACCCGAGATTTGATGAGAGCATCTAATACATCTGATGGAATGGCACTTTTGTCCACATAATGGGAAGACATTTTTAATAATGGCTCTTTCTCCCAGCACCAGTTTTCTAACATTTGAGAGGGAGCTTCAATAAAATCTCTCTCCATGTTCATCGAGCTGTGACGGAAAAAAAAAAATCTATTTCAGGAAAATATTTAGACACTGATATAAAAACATATATTCTGCCTTTTTATTAAGTATAGAAATTTAAATTTTCTTTTGTATATTGTTTTTCAGCTGTACAACTTTTGGAAATTTATAGCTTGCATCTGGTTGAAAAGTATGTGTTTGTTCTTCCTGAGTTCAAAAGACTTGCTCTACGATTTCATCGTAGCATTGATTTTATTCAGAATCTTGTACTTCATAACTTTCCTACATATAATCCTGCTATACCAAGCTCTGCTAAGAGACCAAGAGCATTGTTATATTGTCCTGATACGGTACTCCCTGCTTCTAAGCGAAGACGGTGAGAATAACTCACTTTCGGTTTTTCATCTCTTTGCTCTTTTATCTCTGTGCAAGAGTGGCATGCTTGGTAGCATGTCCGCCTCATTGGCTCGCTGTCTTGAGGTTGATGGTTCTGTCCCCGGCGACGACATCGACTTTTAATTTCTCTTAAAATTACATTTTTAGGTGGGTTTTTTTTTTGCCCTTTTTTTTGCCTTTTTTTTGTATTTTGCTGTTTTATCAGTAAAGTACCGTTTTCTGCACTTTGGCTACTTTTTCTTATTTTCATTTTTTCCAATATTTGGGTTTCGTATTGTTCCGCTACTTGGCTCTTGTTTATTTTGTACTTTGCGTAATGTTATGTCTTGTTTTATATTTATAAAAAATTGAAAAAATGCTAAATAAAAATTTAAAAATTTTGTAAAATACAAAAATATATCTCTTTGTTAGTGTTGTCATTTTTTGAATGGTTCCAGTCTAATTATCCCCTAATTAGACAACACGCTGGTTACTCATAATTTTTTTAGGAGAACGTTCTCATCTCCTCGCTTCCTTGTGAGCTGGAGTATATTAAATTTTGTTTTACTTTTTGCCTAGAGGCCTAAATTGATGTTTTGATATGTTTTACGTTCGGAGGTTAAAGTAAAGACTTTCCACTTTACTAGGTACTTCGTTAAAACCATTAGCTTGAACTTTAAAGTATGTGTTTTGCAAGATTAGTGGATCTATATCAGAGTAACCACATAGAAATTCCTTGATAATTAACTGTAATTTGCAATTTCTTCCCTGATAAGTTCACACTGTTTAATACACAATTTCTTCCAATTCTTATAAATATTCTTTTGCATCTTTGGGCTGTTCAGAATAACCAGTATGACTGGGGATTAATAGATTTCATTAGAAAATTATATAAAAAGCTATAACTCTTGCAGTTCTGCTTTTTCACATTTTATTTATATTTAAATAATTCAGCCTAATTACTAAAAATTGTGCATATTTTAAAAATTCAATTTGCTATATGATAGTTTTAATTTCTTTTGTTAGTTTCTTATTTGATTGTTGACATTTTTTGTTCCAGTTGATTTATTAATTTTGAGTTCCAATTGTGTCATTTTTTGAAGATTTACTTCCTTTTTTATTTCCCCATATTTTCATTTAACAGCAAATATATTTTTTTAAAGAATGCACTAAAAGTCTTGTGATTGGATAGCATTTTTTTTTTTAAATTTTAACTAGCTTTTTATTTATTTATTTATTTATTTATCAGGCTTGCAAATGCTGAGGTACTTTCAAAAAGGTGAGAAAAGTGACAAATAATACAGAATAAGTGACTAAACATTGACCAAAAAAAAAGCGAATTTTTTTTTCTCCTCTTGATTACAGATGCTATTATTAAGATTTTTCTATTTATTTTAACTCTAAATTAAATTATTCATGCAAGACATGATTGTAGCTTCAAATACAGAAAAGGTTAAAAATTTTCTTTAACGCAACTCAACGTTGCTTTTTATTTAAGAAAATCTATAAATTAGATTTGAATACATACAATACATTAATTTTATAGTCGCAATTTTTTGCATATATTAATGATGTTTTGAAATATGCACATAGCTAAATTAGAGTATCTAAACAAAAATTGTGAAGTAAAAGAAAAAGAGAAATGTGTGCTTTGACGTAAGTTACTTCAATGTATTAAATGTACATTTTAGTACAAATGTAGATTTCAGGAACTTCTTTACAACTTTTTAAAATTACTTAATTCTGGAAATCATACGACTAATTTCATTTTAATAAGAAAAATAAGATTAGAGCATCACATTTTTGATCTTTTATTAAAATATTTGTTATTAATTCAGATTTTCTCTTTTCAACAATAGACTTTTGCTATGATACACCATGAAAAAAGTGACTAAAAGTGACTGTTTACTTAAAAAAAGTGACTAAAGGTAAGAAAAGTGACGGAATTGTAAGCCTGATTTTTTTTTTTTTTTTTTCAGGTATTTCTTGATACTGACACTTCACTACAGCTTTAATTTTTTTTTTTTTTTTCAAAGAAAAAAATTAATTGGCATATACACAAAAATACAAAGTATACATACACAAAATCTTTAAAAGTTAAAATAAATATAAAAACTGTTAGAAGCATAAACAAGAAGTCTTTTAAGATGAGAATATAAAAGACTGAATCCAAAATGACTATATGTAAAATGAGCTAGTTATTTAAGAAACTGCCCCAAAAATAGCTCTACTAACCTAAAATTATCCCCTAAGGGAAAATTAACTATCAATGAAAAAAACAAGCTTTCTTTCTCCTTTTTTAAATCTTTAATTGTGCTTGCAATGTTTCTACAAAATATTACTATTGAATTTATAAAACTATTTCAATTACAGAATACCTTTCACATTTGAAAATAGAAAAATAATATTCCACACACATTTGTATGAATGAATTGCACAAAAATTGTTAAATATAGTAAAGATCCTGTAACAGCAAAATATACACAACATGCTCTACATTCAAAATTACATTGCTTTAAATGCATACAGGCAGCTTCATCCATTCAAATAATGCTTATTCAATTTCTCTATTTAAAAAGATCTAAAAACTATTTTTAAACTAATCAGATAAGTATATTCATACATGCTGAAGAAAATTTAAGGAGTTATTTGATAGCAATTTTTTTTTATTATTATTTACAAAAAATCTTATATTTAAGGCTAAAATGTATTTCATTTTATTAACGATAACTCTCTTCTTCAGCGCTTCAGCCTAACTTGGGGGCCAAGGCCTACAGTGCCAATATCTGTTTTCGAGACCAAGGAGCCTGAGGTTTCGAAGCATGTCTCAGTTAGGTAGTCAACCTAACGAGGAAGCTCCCAGTGTCAGTGAAACCCGATTAAGAAGTTTTCTAAGGGCCTAACTCATTAAAACTTCTTAAGCAGGAAAACTTCTTAAACAGGCATTATTTATGCGTATGTGTGTGTGTGTGTATATATATATATATATATATATATATATATATATATATATATATATTTGTAGATATAAATATAAATATACATACAGTAAATCCCACTTAAGAAGTTTTCTAAGGGAATGGAAAGAGAAAACTTCTTAAACAAAATTAATTTTTTTTTAACAAAATAATTACATAGATAATGAGGAGAGATTTTTTTCTTTATAAAATAATATATAAACAATAGATTTCGTTTTTCTAAAAAATTGACATTTTTTCCATACTTAAAAAATTAACTAATAAAGGAAAACAACCTAATTACCTTAGAATATCTTTAATTCAACTAAGACATTCTGCTTTAAACACCACTGGAATCGACTTTACAGAAAAAAAAATCAATTATAGTTTTTTGTTTTTGTTTTTATCGGCAATGCAATTGATAATAGTCCAAATGTCTAAATCTTTTAAAAACTTCTACAGGCACATTTTAAATAAAAATGGCAACAATTGTTTTCAGCCATAGACATTGACCTTTAGAAACAGTGAGAAAAAAAAAAAACAGTAATCGAAAGGTAAGTAACGCGTTCTGTAAGTAAAATTAGAAATGAAAGAAAACGTTTTAAGTGGGAAAGTGTTTGGAACAAAATTTTATAAATGGATTATTTTAACATTGTATGAATAGGGAAAAAATGGGTACCAAAAATATAAGCTTCTTAAGTGGGAAAACTTCTTAAGCGGGTTTTACTGTAGTTCCAAGAATGCTTGGTTCTCAGTTTGTCTACCCACTGAAAAGATGAAAAGCTGAGTCAACCATGCCCAGACTGAGGATTCAACTATGGGCCTGTGCCATGGGAGCGCAAAATGCTACATCAATACCACTGGACTTTTAAAGATAATCATAATCCAAGTACTTTAACATTTTAAAAGTATCACATATTAAAATTAATATCTAATTTTAAAAGCATTTTGAGGAACCTTTCATTTACCTGAAGAATGCATATTCCATTTCCCCACATATGTAATGCATCACATGGCCAAATTCATGAAAAAATGTTGTTACCTGGAAAACAAATGTGATAAATGTTAGTAAACAACCTAACACTGATTTTTATATAGTTACCTATAAGTTTATAAAGGAGTTTTTTGAATTCTAAGCAATCAATATAAAACTTAGCACTGTCTTGAATGAGAGATAAAGAAACTTATGAAATAAAAAGGGTTACATTTTACATATTTTCAGGCAGATTTATAAGGTATTAACAATAATCTTTTTGTTATGAAACATGATAAAAGCAAATCTTTTTAGAGCATCTTTTAATTAATCAGTATTAATCATTGGGAATTATTTACCCCAGAGATCAAAATACTTTCATTCTTTGTTTGGTTACAGATGTTAAGGGCTGTAATAAAATATTAATACAAAGTACACTGCCCTAAAAAATTCAAGTAATTAAGACAAATGATTAATTTAAAGAAAAAATGTATGACAAAATTGATTATTTTTAATATAAATGAACCTCTAACATTTGACCATAGCATACGAAAATAGCAATTGATAGAATTCTTGAATCAAATAGAAAATTTCATACAAGCAAAGTGTGTGACCACATACAGATGCATAATAGATACATAATGGTCTACTCAAACATGTGACGTACAAGATATTGTACAGCAGATGTGTAAAGTACACACTTTCTGATTTTTAATCCATTATAAGCACCTGTTCCAAACAAATTTGGCATGAGTATAAAGAGAATTTAAATGAAATGCTCATTTGCTCAACCTAGAAAGATGTGTATATACAATTTGCTTTTCATGTGAAATTAACACACTGTGATGTCACGACCATAAGTTTTCAGTACACATCTCACACTCAAACTGATAGGACAAGAGAAGCATTTTCCGGCAGGGAAAATGACAATACAAGACAATTTTTCTAATGCCACCCTTTTAGACTTTCCTTGTTGTTTGAAAGTGGTAGGCAGGGATCAGGTCAGAGAGAAGGGTGTCAGCTAACAGCAAATCCATACATCTGTAACAGACTGATCAACCAAGGAGAAACAACTGACTGTTATTACAAAGTACAATAATCTAGAGAAGAATGAAAAAGAGGAACTCTGGTCAGAAAGAGAGGAAAGAAACCATTCAGTGGATGTATGAGAGTTATTTATTGCTAGAAGATCTTATCTCCTTGTTGTCAGCTTGGTAGGCAGGGTGTCACATCTGCAACAGACTGACCAACTAAGGAGAAACAACTGACTGTTATTACAAAGTACAGTAATCTAGAGAAGGAAGAAAAAGAGGAACTCTGGTCAGAAAGAGAGTAAAGAAACCATTCGGTGGATGTATGAGATTTATTGCTAGGAGATCTTATCTCCTTGTTGCCAGCTTGGTAGGCAGGTATCAGGTCAGAGAGAAGGGTGCCAGCTAACAGCAAATCCACACATCTGCAACAGACTGACCCACCAAGGAGAAACAACTGACTGTTATTACAGATACAATAATCTAGAGAAGGAAGAAAAAGAGGAACTCTGGCCAGAAAGAGAGGAAAGAAACCATTCAATGGATGTATGAGAGTTATTTATTGCTAGGAGATCTTATCTCCCTGTTGCCCTCTTGCCCTGAGTGATGAGTGCAAGAAAAGAGATTTGACCTCCATCCTGATTTTTTAGGCTTGCCAGGATCAATTTTCCCAATTTACGAAAATTTCTACCCATCTGGAGACAGTCTCTCCAGAAAACTGTTTTGAAATTTTAATCTGTACATTAAATAGCTGTCTTTTCACTGAAGCTTGATTCATAATCTTTGAGTTTCTGTGATACTCATGTGCTACCAAAAATAGAGGAACCCAAGATGTCATAATACCATAATTACTTAATAGGATTCTTTCATATCATTATAGATTTTGATTTAGAGTATAATAATCAGTTTCCACAACACAAGGGCTTAGAAACCCACTGCTTAAAATTAAATAAATAAATGGCTGCTGACATCCAGGTTAACAGTGAGAGTAAAACTCATGGACTACCTTATTAATACCACTTAGCCAGATCATAAATTAAATCTCCAACAAAAAGGTAGTCTAATTTTTTTAAAGTCAACTGGTAAATAAACCTGAATTCATATATCTACAGTTAAAACAAAAGTAGCCACTGAAAAATTAAGAGTATTTAGAAGTAAAACATTAAATAATGATGTAATAATACTGTAAGCAAGAAATTATAAACAAAATTTAAGAACATTTGTCCTTTGAATTCTGATATTGTATTTAAAAAAAAACTGCTTTAGAATTTAACACCTAGAACCAATAAAAGAGAAAAAAAAAGTAGTACTGAATATTTTTTTTTACTGTTTATTTATTTTAGATAGTTTATGTCAGTTGTTATTCTATTACAAATTTTAAAAAAATCAAAAATTGCAAGAAGCAACATTTCTAATTGTTTCTTTAATGAATAAGCATACAAAATAATTTCAAACTCACTTCATCGTGATCTAACAAAGCTGGCTTGTCTTCTTGAGGTTTTGTAAAATTAGCTACCATAGCACAAACTGCATGTTGACGTGTACCATCTGACTTTAGAAAGCAATGCTGGAAGAAGTAAAAAGTCAACTATAAGCATATCTTTTCACAAATATATTCCATTACTTTATAAATTAAAATTGTTTCATGAAAAGTTATACAATAATACAGCTTGCATTTATTCCTCCTTGAAAATGTACCTACATTGAAATATATAGCCTATATTGAAAATGTACAAATTACAAAAAATAAAAACATTCCCCTTTTTTTCATATTTGTTCCATACTGTCATGAAGGAAGTATATACTTTTAAGATATTAATATACTGTTGTTGAGAAATATTTCTTCAAAATGATAATTTTAATTAAAATACATTTTACAGTAATATAGTGTTTAAATTTTAAATCCCTTTTACAGTGGACTCTGCTATATGTGATTGCGGTTAATGTTATCAATCACTTATTGTTATTGAAATCACTTGGTCCTGATTTTCTCTATTCATTCGTATGTTAAAATAATCACTTTATGTGATAGTTACATTGATTAATGTTATCAGTTTTCGAACCTCGTTTTAACTGGCAAAGAAATATTCATAATTCACAAGGTACCCATTCTTTTCTTTCCATTCGCTGTTGTTTGGATTTCTGAGAATTCTCCCTCTTCCACCTAAGGAAAAGGAGAATGAAAAAAGGAATGGGAAATTACTCGTTTCTGGAATATTTTAGACATACGCACACCCTGCTGGTGGTCAATGGTTGTTAGATAAGCAGAAGGTTTGGTTTGGTTTGGTTTGGAGCACTACGGTCTACAGTTTTGCACACAAGGGCTAATGAGACCAGGACCTATAGTTTAAAGCCAATTCCGAATGGCTACAAACATCCATGCCAGCAGCAGGATTTGAACCCACAAACTCCGGTTCTGAAGAGCAGCACTCTACCATTTGGCCATTGTTTGGCAGATAAGCAGAAGGCAACACATTCTTATTGGAACTGAGAAGGAGCGTATTCACATTTTCTGTCTTGCTCGATTACATGCAGCTTGTAAATATGGAAGCCAGAAAGCGAAATGATTTAACATTAAAAGAAGCTTCCACATTAAGAGAACCTGAAGTCTGTCAGATTGTCATAGGAAAAGAGATGAATGATGGAACTGATAGAACTGATGAGTCAAATAAAGAATCTCTTGATATTGAACCACCTCCTACAAGTGCTGAAATGAGAAATGCATTGAAAGTGTCGAATCGTGGAGTACAACACCATTCTGATGACTTTATGAAACATTGATTATGAACAATTTATCAATGAGCTTCTTAGAAAAAATTGTAGACAGCCAACAATTGATCAATTTTTTAAATTATGTATACAATTCTTGTGTTTTAAAGGATAATAAACAGTACATAAATATAAGGTGAGTTTTTTCATTTTATTTTGAAATTCAATACGTGTGAATTAAAGGAGGGGGGAATTTATCTAATTTTGTATATCATTTATTATTATCAATTGGTTATTGTTATCAAAATCACTGTCCCAAACTGATCACATTAAGCAGAGTCCACTGTAGTTCTATTCTGATACAAACAATTTTTAGGAATTCAAAAGTAGATAAAATTAATTTCTGAATGAATGCATAACTCATCAGTGAGCAATTTTTTGATGTTACAGCTTAGAAGTTATTTTAAAAGCCCACCTCACCTAGAGAAATAAGATACCTAGATAAAGAAGGATGCTAGCCTTCTATAGTAGAATTCAGTTCAAGATTATAAAACCATAAATTCTCAGACCTTTCTCCTCTCCTCTCTACCTTAAGGTTCAGAAAAAATCTCTGCTTGTTCCTGCTGAAAACAGATATTTTTTTTTAAATGAACCACTATATTGAGCCATGGTAGCTCAATTGTCAAAAGTATTGATCTCATAATCAGAGGGTTGTGTGTTAGAGGCTTGAGCCAGCTAAAGATTCACTATGTTCGTTAATGGCAGCTGGGAGCAAATAAATAGTTCATAGTCACAATGTCCAAATTCCCAAATGATACCTCTTTTGGTAGTGGTGAATGCTATAAGAGCCAAGTGCCCATGCAATTGAAACAATAAATTATTATACCACCCTATTATTTTTTTTTTCTTTGGCTGTTCTTGTTTTAGACTATGAAATAATTCTACAAATTCATGCAACTCAAAACTCAGTAAAAAAAAAAAACTTTTTAATAATTTAACAGAATAAGCATTTAACACACTTATCATTCTAGACAGGGATGGACAAACTTTTTCGGCTGCGGGCCAAAAATCAAAAGAAAATAAATTTGGCAGGCCAAGGTAAATTTTTCTAAAATTGTAAAAACAATATACAAGTACCTAATGGTTTAAATACATTAATGAGATGAATGAAATTGCAATTTCATTTTTAAAAGTTCCTTATACTGAGGTTCAAAGCGAAATGTACTGATTTTAAGGAACGATGCTAAATGCTCATCTGTCAGTTTACTTCTGAAATTATTCTTTCTAAGGTTCACGGTTGAAAACACTTGTTCACATATAAGAAGCAAATATACTGCTGGTCTTCTGGGTGTGAGATAATAAATTTGGGATATAATATTTAAGCAAAGTAAAAAAGGAGATATATATAAACATATATTTCTTTTAATTTGCCTCGAACCGGCAACTTAAAATTCTATCAGAGGACCGGATAAAACCTTCTGGCAGGCCATAGTTTGCTCATCCCTGTTCTAGAATATTGACTGATTTATAAAATTAATTTCAACAGAAACTAAGGCTAATATTTTTTTTAAAAATCATATGGTAAATAAAATTAAGACAGAACAGAAAAGGTTCAAATAACTAAAACCTTACCTCTAATTCAAACACTGCAGCATGCCCATATTTATTTGGTCTAGGGAATAAATCTAAGAAGAAATATCCAAGAAGAGTTCCACTAGTTGAATCAGAAACACTGTACTGAAAATTATTATTAGTATACTTTATGTGAACAGTATTTAGCTATGGTAAATAAGTATATAAATATTATATAAGTAACTCAATGACTGAAAATACACAAAAAATTTTTGACCAGTGGTAAAATTACATCCATTAAAAAAAAGAGAGAGATTGCTAATGTGTGAAAAGAAATGCTTGTACCTATGTGTAAAACCAAGTTGTCCAACTTGAAAGACCTTACAAGCTGCATTACCAATTCATTATATTCTAGTGGGATGCATTGTGTGTGTTGGCATGAACAAAAATTATTGTGATAAAATAATATGTAATAGTTTATATTATCATTCATAAAATAACAATAAAACAGTTGAACACTTATATGATATACATAAATAATTATGAAAATAATGGTTTATAAAATCATGTTACTTCAGTGGGACATGTTTAAATTATAAATTTAATTAATTTAATTACAGATTTTACAGGGAGGCTCTGCTTGGCCATCCATGGGTTATATGCAATGGGAGGATTTTCAATAATTATAAAAAGGATTGCCTAAAAAACTTTGACATTGTGAACTCAAGCAAAAACCAATTTGGAGTAATAAATAAATATAAAACTAAGTATATGTTTCATTATAAAACTGAAAAAGTACATGACTATCCTGAAACAAAGATAGTATATACTTTTAAAATCTTATCATGGCAGTCAAATTTTTATCCTATACTTTTTATTGTTTACTTGCAATTCCTCTATCAATAAGAGGGGGGGGGGGATTTTAAGTTTTTCCAATATAGGAACTACATATAAAAGAACCTGTAACTTTTTATTCATAAATTAAACTTTTCTCTTTAAAAGTATTTTTATGTTAATGTTTCAAAATATTTGTTCAGCACACATAAAATTACAAATTTGTTGGGTTTTAATATTTCTGTTATTACACACAGATCAATAATTTCATAGGATTGAAAAAATTCAAAGAATCAATAAAAGGTAAATGACTTTAGAGATTTTAAACAAAACAAAAGCAATCAGTTTATATTTAAGAACTGTCAAAGAAAATCCAACAATTTTAAAAATCAAATAAATACTGCTATATAATACATAAAACTAGATCTAACTGGATTAATAAGAGATAATCTTACAGTTCTTTGCTGTCTATTGAAGTTAATTAAAAAATATGTAAAACATGTAACACACCATTTGCATTAGCCTAAACGAATTATTCTTGAGGTAACAAAAATGGTACATTATTATTCTCATGGAAATTTATAAAATTAAATTTACAAATCTAACAAGAGTTTAAAGGATTAAAAGTTTTTATCATTGTAATAAAAAAACTTTCTAACAAATGTTAAAAATATACATATCAATTTAAACATAAGTATTCTTGTAAAACATACCAATTCTACATCTTCATGCCATTTGCCACCATCTACTTTTTCAAATTTCAGTCCTAACAAATCCTACAAAAAAAAATGTATATTTTAAAAACTTGTATAATTAAATGGTATATAATTAAAACTTATGAAAATACCTAATTTATAGATGAAAATGTCAGGGAATAAGTGAAAATAATTTAATAATGTAATATAAATAATATGACTAAACATATTGGCACTTTAAGTAAAATGCTTTTTACAATGACTGATAAGATATTTTTCAAGACTTATAAAAGTAAGTACCAAATTTATATTAAAATACTTAAAATTTTAAACATGGATATACTTCAAATTTTAATTTTAGTTTTAGAACCACCACCCCGCCCCACAAAAAAAAATATATATATATATATATGTAAATATATCTGTTGGTACCACGGTGAACCAATTATGAATTAAGACATTCCTCAGCTATGAAATTACTAGGAAAATATTTTTGAAACTTTATGGCATTATGTTACATATTTTATAAAAAATAATAGTATGAGTTCACTTTAGTAACATTAAAACAGTTAAAATAATAAATGTGCTTTTAAAGCACCAAATTATTCAAACCACTAATTGTAATAGAAAAATGCAAACTAAATGTATGCTATGAATATGCCGTCTATGTAGTCAATGTACGAAGTACATGCCCACAAAATATATCATAAGCTACATATCTAATCTGACAAAATTAAAATAGCCTGATTATTATGCAAAAAATGCAAAAGATATTAACCTTTTGAAGATAAGACAGTAACAATTCTTTCCTGCCTTTCAAGTGCTATGTTTGCCCTAAAGCAGGGATGGGCAAACTTTTTCAGTCACAGGCCAAAAATTGAAAGAAAATAAATTTGGCTGGCCAAGATAAATTTTTCTAAAATTTTAAAAACAATATACACGTATTACGGTTTAAATATGTTAATGAGATAAATGAAATTGCAATTTCAGTTTTAAAAGTTCCTTATACTGAGGTTCAAAGTGAGATGTACTGATTTTCAGGAACGAGGCTAAAGGCTCATCTGTCAGTCTACTTCTGAAATTATTCTTTCTAAGGCTCAAAGTTGAAAACACTTGTTCATATATTAGAAGCAAATATACTGCTGATCTTCTGGGTGTGAGAGAATAAATTTGGGTTATAATATTTAAACAATGTGGAAAAGGGGATGGATATATAATGTATAAATATATATTTCTTTTAATTTGCTTCGGACCAGCAACTTAAATTCTATCTGCAGGCCGATAAAACCTTCCGGCGGGTCGTAGTTTGCCCATCCTGCCCTAAAGTCATGTTGCTAATATATGCACATGCCAAAAAAATTTTCCCTGTAGCATATTTTTGTAAGAGTTGGAGAGACAAACACTTTTCTGCTTCCAGGGGGAAAATTTTTTTTTTCAAGGGGTAGGGAAAAAGCAGCTAATGTTTTAGAGAAAGTCTCTGTTCTGGAAAATAGTCAACTTTCTATTGTAATCCCAAATCATATTATGGTGTACATAAGTTTAAGGAAGGACATAATTTGTGTTGAGATAGCTTATTTAAGAGCTTCTACTAACTCAATTAAACAGTTTCTTAAAGAGAAGGTACATATATGCATACAGAAATGTTTGTGAGCATATATTTCCTGTTTCAATGCATATTTTGTTTAATTTTTTAAAATATGGATAGCATATATCTCAAAATATTTTTGAAATTGGATTATGGAATTTAATTGATTAAATAAAAAGTTAAAAAGATGGAAAGATGGAAAGACTAACAACTGCATTCTTTTGAAATGTATCACCTGAGAACCCATACAAATTAAATAAGGGTTATTTTATTAAAAATTTAATTCTATGGGATCTGTAAATCAACAAATTACATAATTATATAAATGCACACACAAATACATATTTGCATGTATTATTCAAATTAATATATTGTCATAATAAAATTACAGATACATTGCCTCCATGGTGTACATAAGTTATAAAGATAAAATATTAGGGTTAGAGTGGATATCCAGTAGCTATCTGATCTAGTATCCAGCCAATTCAGCTAAATTTCAGTTGTATGCTATTCTACCACATTTCTGACCAAAAGATCTGGATAACAAATCAGATATCAGGAGGTAAATTTTTGCTTTCAGTTATAGCTGGATTTTTATAATTAATGAAATGTCAATTTTTGAAAATCTTAAATCTGAAAGAATTTACAAAATGTGTAAAAAGTAGAAAATATTTCAATGGTGGCATAGTTATCAATTATTATTAAATCTGCCATCAGTGAAGACATGTGAAGACCTTCTTGTAACTTGGTGGGAGAGGATAAGACAAAAGCAGCCGTCTCTCCTCCAAAAGTTATTTAACTCAAAACAGAACTAAAAGCGACTTAAAACACCATATTTTCTGTGAACTAAATTTATAATTTTGAAAAAAATACTTATCAACAAAGGTGTATTAAGGAAATTTGTATATTATATACTTCTTTTGTGAAGTCAAAAGAGAATATTTTAATTTTTAATTTTTCTGTCATGCATTATTAATTAATGTATATTTAAACAGTTATTGTATTTTAAATTTTGATATATTTAAAATATTTTTAAATGATATATAAAATAGTTTATAATTTATTACATTGAAAAGATAAATAAAAGCATAAAATACACCAGAAAATTTTTGCCAATATTGAATACTAAAATATCTTGATTATCCATATCTGAAATACACTGTCTACCAATAAGTATTTGGACACCTGTGATAGAAAAGAAAATCTAACTTTATTCAAAATCAATAGTTGGTAGAGCCTCCACGAGAGGCAATTACAGCGTGAACCCTCTGGGACAAACTTTCTACAAGTCTTTGTATTACAGCTAGTGGTATTGTCTTCTACTTGGCTTGAAGTAGACATACACGTTCCTTCACTGATTTTGGATGGGTAATGCACCCCTTAATTCGGCGATCAAACTCGTCCCAGAGGTTCTCGATAGGATTCAAGTCTGGGCTCTAAGCAGGCCAATCCATTCGATGAACTCCATTGGCACCATACCAAGCCTTGGTTAACCTTGAAACATGACAACTGGCATTCTCGTCCTGAAAGTAACAGGGGTCCAACCCGTAAAACTGCCACAACTTAGGAAACACACTGTCATCCAAAATAGTGCAGTAGGCATCGGCATTGAGCTTACCATAAATGGGGACCAAGGGTCCCAGTCCATACCAGGAGAACCCCCCTCCCCCCAATGTATACCAGCAGAGGCTGTAACGTACCTCAGGACTGCAGATATCGTTATTTGCATAGGTGTCCAAATACTTATTGGTAGACAGTGTACAAGGAAACCTTGGATATCCAATATCTGTCAAAATCATTTTCATACCTATAAAATATAAACTCCTATAAAGAGAGGGAGGGATGGAAGAAGAAAGACAAAGGAGAGAGACAGACAATGAATGAATGTGTTTCACAATAGTCTAAAGTGTACCTGGTAGATGGAAAGCAAGCCATTTTTGACAACTCCTAAAGGAAAATACTCTCTCAACTTCGTCTTATCCACGGCATACTTAATTTCCTTGCTTCGTGTTACGTAATAAGTTGTGTCCCAATTATTCAACTTGCCATCAAAAGGTACACCTAATTCAGCACACTAAAAATAAGATAAAACAAAATCAGAGTTTTAAAAAATGAATTGCTACTTTTGGCCTTTATAAACAAGAACAACTCATTTAACAATATATATAACCACTAGTATTTTTTTAATATCCCTATATTATAATGCTGAATTCTACTAATAGTACAGCCTATATATTTCAATATGAGTTGTATTTTTAAAAATCTATTAACAAAATGCAAGACTCAATGTACAGGTCTGATTGTTACCAGGATTGGAAAAAACTTAGTTAAAAAAGAAGAAAATAAAAATTAAATAATAAATAGCATAAACTAATTATTTATTGTATAAAGAAGACATTTAATTATTATTAAGATATTTAAAAATAGCAACAAGTTTGGAAGCTTTATCGACACCCATCTGGTTTACCAGATACTTCTTTTTGTTGAAAGAATTCCCATACCAAATCTTTCTCCCTTCCAGTAGCCATAATTTAAAATAACTCAGTTATAAATAATATTTTTACTTTAAAAATAAAAAAGAGCTATAGTTATATACTGTAAGTAAAAGTATTTTTCAGATATCTTCTCAAACAATTTTTCCCTCTTTGTCTGTAATTTTAAGTCAGTTCAAACAAAAATTAAATTATTTTCTGGAAAATCAATCTTTGGACTCACAATGAAAACCAAAGTAAATAGGTAGGCAGGTGAAATCAAAAGTGAAGTAAGTAAGTTTTCTCCACTTCAGTTCATTTTCACAATATTATTAAAAAGAAAATAATAAGCAAATTAAAATTTAAAAAAAAAAATCCTAATTTTAAGTTTATTCAACCAAAATACATTAAACCAGTTCAGTTCAATTATTATAAATTTAATACAGAGAAAAAAAAAAGCAATATTTACTAAACTGTTGAACAGAAATATAATGTAATGCCATCTGTTGATGGAAAAATAATTTGCTACATAACAAAATTGTTTTAAACAATGTTTTAAATGTCATGTTTTAAACATGTTTAACATAGGTGTTTTAAACAAAATGTTTTAAATGTAACAACCCTGATTGTTACCAAGTTATAATTGCATCTCTTTAAAAAATCATCACTTACCTCCTTTTCTTTCAGCTCCAGTAAGTACTTTTTTTCCTCTTTCCAAAGAGGAGCCATCCTTTCTGCCAATTCTGTCAAAAACTTCTTCACAGTTTCATCACTTTTAGACATCAAATTTTCAGTTATGTAAGCAGCATGGCAGGAGTAACCCAATAAAACAGCAAGCTGAAAATTAAAAAGAGACATTTTAATTTTTAAACAAATTAAAGATTCATTACTGAAATAAATATTTTTAAAAATTATGGGTTGACTGAAGAATTGGGTTCCCCCTGCCAAGTGGGAGATAAAGCGCCAAATATGATAACCCAGACTGCTTTCTCCTCTCCGTGTTATTTTTTTGCTTATGTTCATTTTAGAGCCTGCTTACCTTATGTAAACTTTTCATTAAGTTTAAAATCAGGAAATATTTTAAGAATATTAAAAAACAAAAATAAATCTTTAATGTTTTAAAATTAACAATCAACTAATATTCAGAAAAATAATGTGAATAAACAAAATTCGTAACAATATAAATATAATTTTACACAATTTTACCCTTTTTTGCTATTAATTGCAACATTAGTATATTATTTCAGCTATTTTATTTACGCCAAAAATCCGCTCCCGCTCAAAACATCAGCCTTCTGGTAACTCCACGTGAACAAGCTTGCAACTGCTGAGGTACTTTCAAAATGGTGAGAAAAGTGACAAATAATACAGAATAAGTGACTAAAAAGTGACTAAACATAAAAAAAAGCGATTTTTTTTTCTCCTCTTGATTACAGATGCTATTATTAAGATTATTCTATTTATTTTAACTCTAAATCAAATGATTCATGCAAGACATAATTTTAGAGTCAAATACCAAAAGGGTAAAAATTTTGTTGAACACAACTCAACATTGCTTTTTATTCAAGAAAATCTATAAACTAGATATGAATACATACAATACATTAATTTTATAATCACAATTTTCTGCATATATTAATGATGTTTTGAAATTGTACATAGCTAGATAAGAGTATCTGAACAAAAATTGTGAAGTAAAAAAAAAAAAAAGAGAAATGTGTGCTTTGACATGTTACTTTAATGTATTAAATGTACATTTCAGGAACTTCTTTACGACTTTTTAAAATCACTAAATTCTGGAAACCATATGACTAATTACATTTTAATAAGAAAAATAAGATTAGAGCATCATATTTTTGGTATTTTATTTGTCGTTTTGGTTTCGATTCGGTCGTGTCAAGTAATTGTAGCGCTTGCACTAAGAACGAAATTCGGTTCATTACATTGTCGGACCAATTGATACACCATGAAAAAAGTGACTAAAAGTGACTATTTTCTTAAAAAAGTGACTAAAAGTGATCAATTGTAAAAGAAGTAACTAAAGGTGAGAAAAGTGACGTAATTGCAAGCCTGCGTGAAGGGATTGGTGCAGTTGGCACCATTAAAAAATTGCCAAAAATAGGAGGGAGAACCCAGTTCTTTAGTAGTTCAAAACTTACATTACACATTTTATAAATATTATTGTAATCTTATGTGCCAGCTGCCACTCATTAATGGGAAAACAAAAGAAAAATCCATGGGGTGAAAATGCATAAAAAATATTAAATATACATAAACGACTACAAATCAGTGATTGCTCCAGTACTTAGTCAAGGGTCGAAACACGATAAATGTAAAAAGTGAATGGAGTGAAGTTTTATTAAACATAATAAATAAATATACATAAAAGAGTACAAGTTAAAAACTACTCCAGAACTTAGTCAGCGGTCAAGATAACAAGATGAATGTCAAATTGATGAATGTAAAAAGTTGATTAAAGGACCTACAGACAACTGCAACTAGGAAGAAGCTTGATAGTTTAGGTCCTAATTTAAATTGGCAATCTACAGCAAACAAGCAAGAGGCAACTCTCAGAATATTTATCATAAGATTTAAAAATTAAAATTAAAGATTAGTAAAAAGATTATTGATAATCTAAAAGAAAAAAGAAGAGGTGAGATACAACCTTTCCTTCCAAAGTAGAGAAGAGGAATCGATGACATGAGCCAGAGCGGTGGACTTGTGAAAAGCTCTAGAAAGAGCCATTTAACATCTTCCTCATCCACAGTGACTTCACAGCCCTGAGTTTGTCACTATGAGCCATTAATAAATTTGAGGTTCCAAAATGGAAACCCAGATAAGGTCTCCTGTCTTATCTAAGCTCAATAATGATAAGTGAATAATGGTTTCATATGATTCTCTTTTGGCATACACCACTTATGGGCATTTTATATTTTTAAGAGTTTATGTCACAACATTTTTCATAATTTGTAACATATGCAAATAAAGCATTAAAATATCTAGAAAAAATTATATATCTCAATTTCTAGAAGAAAGGCTGCATCTTGTAAAAGCCACACTCAAGAAAAATGGTACTAAAAAACTAAAATTGCACAGAAATGTTGAAAACATCTATTGGCAAATCTACTTATATGGACCATTCATTAAAGAATTCCTAGGGGCGAGCCCTAGAGTTTTTGTCACTGTAGGCAAAGGTAAAAAGTGCCACCCTACAAGCTTAAAAATACTTTAAAAACAGAATTATAAAAGGAAAACAAACATAACAAATGACAAATAGTTGAATTAAGACAATTCAACTATATTAACACAGATTTACATAAAATTATCTTTTGTGCTCCAGTTTAGACAGTTTAATACAGCAAATTTTGATGCTGTACGCAGTTATCTACCACAAAAGGCTGGGCCTGACATTGACTTTTGTTAACAGAAACAATTAAACAAGTTGTACCACACAAACATCATATGAAGCCATCAAAATTTGATTCTTCACTATCTGAATTAAATAACTTAACAAATCCTGATCTGAAGTAGAATCCAGTACAAGCTATTTAGACCTTATGGAATATTTTTTAAAGTATAGACATGTACGGAAATGCCCTACTCACTGAAATTTTGTTTACATAAATGCAGTGGCATTTCTTTCAGAAATTACAGGACATACGATTAATAGATAATTTACCGGTTAACTTTGTACATGAACTTTGCAACAATATATATATTACTAAAAAAAATTTATTACATTATAACTGCATATTACAAAAACAATTTTTTTTAAATTACATCACATAAAACAAAAATTACAAACTTTTTAATAATTTGTAATAGAAATTGATTTAAGCTATTTACTTCATGTCGCAGTTTTCTTAATTCTGTTAAAATGAGACCATTTTCATCAATACATCTGAAAAGTTGAAAAGAGATCAGGGAAAGGTTTATTTTTAAAAATATTTTTATAGTTATACAGTAAAACATCAATAATCCAGAAATTTTTTAATGTATAAAATAATGGAGAGAAAATATATAATAGCAAAAAATAAATAAAATTTGTAAAATGAGAAAAAACACAAAATAATAATACCACATCTGTAGCAAATGGGCTAATCTTATAAAAAAAAAATGTACTTATACTAAGCCAGAAGCAATCAATAAATCGTTAAAAATAGCAGTTTTTAATTATTTTTGTTTATATTTACGAAATATTGCTACTTTATGATAGGGTTACCAGAGTTGAAACTATTAATATTGGTATCTAAGTATTTAAAATAAATAAAATAAAATAGAAATCATTGGTTGCATATGTCTAAAAAATTATAGGCTGAGGCAGTAATTTAGAAAAGTCAGGATAATATATTTATGAAATTAATAAAAAACAGCCTGAAGTAACTTAAAAACTAAAATTTGTGTTTCCTTGCAACCAGGGTTGGCATGATTTAAATCATTTTTTTCACTTCTTTTAAAATCTATATTCCAAAGACAGGAGAATTGGGAATCAGTCAGTACAGTAATACCAATAAGTAAATAAGTGTAAATAGATAGCATGTGCTTTCCAAGAATTTAGGGGTTGTTATCAGAAAGTATGTAGTAGGGGTAGTACAATGATTGATTATGACTGGTGGAATTCATTTTATGTAATGGGAGGTAAAGAGAGTATTACAGAACTTGAAATCCAGTTTGTCTACCAAATAACAACAGCTGTGGCTTCATCTGCTGGAATGGAAAGACAGTTTTCTTCTTTTGGTATTGTTCATTCTAGCCTTCATAACCAATTAGGAGAGGATAAAGCATCAAAGCTAGTGTTTTTATTGAAACAATTAAATTCATAATTCAGTGCTTAAAAAATATTCAAATAATTGTGATTTTTTTTTTTTTAATAAATAGTTTGCATTAAGAGAATATTTAATTTGTTCTATAAATTTACATCTTATTTAGTTTGCACTATCCAATTACAAAAAAATGGAATGTATTTAGATTAAAATTTACATATTTAATTTTAGGTAATCAGTGTGTAGAATATACTAGATAGATAAGATGTTACTTCATATAAAAACTATTCTATGTATATTGCAAAAAACCTAAAAACAATTAAAATTATTAAGAAAAAAATCAAAATTCGATTTAAATCAAATAAATCTGATTCTTTTGATTTTTTTCTTCTTTAAATCATGATTTTTTCCAACCCTGCTTGCAACTACTGACACGTAAGAGATGTCTTTGTCTTGAGGTTCAACCAATCTTCTACCTCCACAACACTTAAATTGGAAGCTATGACAAAAAAAGTTTGAGAAGCATAGGTCTAGCATTTTACTTTAAAGCAATTTGAATGAAAAATATATACCCCATTTTATCTGTTTGGTGATATTTTCAGCTTCTTGGAAACATATTTGAATGTTATTTTGGCTTACATGCAGATTTTGAATTTTAGATAACTTTGTGAAGAAAAGTTGCTCTCTTGGAATCTTTTGTATTCAGAAATATACAGTATATCAAATTATTTCACATATAGTTTCAATAATTTGTTTGGGTATTTGTAAAAGAATATGTATTTTTCAAAGCTACTTTTAAAAAAATTATTTTTTTGGACGCTGTTATTTACTGTCAGTTTTGTCAATATTTGGAAAGATTCTTAAAATTGCATATTTATTAGGTTTTTTTATAGGTATCAAAAATATGAATCATATATAAAAATTTAAATGATCTAGGTCAAATATCTACTTAGTTTTCAGCATCTTGCTAATTACTCTTTCTGAAAACAGGCTGGAGTCAAAATAACTCCAGTGGGTGGTCTAGAGGTAAAAAGTGATCAATCAATTCTACTGTTAAAGAAAGTTTAAACAAAAATTACTTTCCAGGAAAAGAAAATTTTAAAAACAAATATTAAATTATTATATGGTATAAATATTTCAGAAATATACTAATGCTATCATAATTACTGACAACTCAAGTATTACAGCTTTACTGTTCTAATTTGCTAAGTAAAATGAAAAAAACTTACTGGGTGTTAAAAGCAAATTCTAACCGTCTTCTTGTTTCAGGAACTTTACATTTTTCCATGATTGGGAAATAATGAGGATACTTTAAGGTGACTTCCAACTTTCCACTATCAGGCTAAACAAATTGTTTAACATTAAAAAAACATGCAGAAAATTTAAAAGCTCAAGATAGTAGACAGGATAAGTTATATTTTAAATGTTTCAAAATTTTACTCCTAATAAAAAAGGGGGGCAAATATAAAATGCTGTACAGGAAACAAAGTTTTTAAAAAATTATACAGTTGAACCTTAAAAATCCGGAAAGGTCGGGACTGTGGTGCTTCCGGATTTTTGAATTTTCTGGATTTCAGAGGTCTGTTAAAAACTGATTTTTAATGGTAATATAACAATAGACAAAACTGTATTTTTATTTCCATGAGCATAAATGGCGATCAAATTAGCCAATTAAAAAAAAAATACACCAAAACAATTGTGCAGAAATTAGTCATACATTTAAAATCACTATACAAATATAATTTACATTACATATTACCATACATTTTTTAATAATTTCAAACTATACAGTTTAAAAGAATGACAAAGCTTTACTCTATTTTTTTTTATTATTATTTCAGAAATAGATAATTGTTTCATCAATTTTCGTTTATGGCAGATTAATTTCTCTCTTATTTTGTATACTCACATAATCTCTTGTTCATTAATAAAATTTATTTGCTCAAGGCTTTTAATAGCATTATTGAAGTTTTAAACTATATCATCAAAAGGCATTTTCCCCTCTAATTTCTTATCACTGCTTTCACTGTCTTCATCATTTTCACTAACGTGATCCAATGCCATTTTGCAAACTTCATCATCAGTCAGTTTGTTCATGATTCGCCATCAGCATGAATAATTTCATTGGTAACGTTAACATTTAATGAAATGCCTGACTTACTTTGCTTAGAATATGAAAGAAGATCAGAAAATACTTCTTTATCTTTAGAAGTATAAATTCCTTCAAATTCCTGTTTATCTTCCCCACAATCCTAAAATACCACTGTGGGCATCAAATTGTGCCATGCATGACGCAAAATTTCATTTTGTCTTGCTATATCTACCGGATGAGAGTATTATACATGCATTTCAAAGATGCATTTTTTTTATGAAATTACTTTTAGATTTAACAACATGAAATACCCCATCATGCAAGATCATACTACTGCAACAGAATACCATTCTCAAGGTGAGTTGTGCCAAACTGCATGACATCAGCAAAGAAAGCTTAAGACTGATGCATACATGATTTACCTGTTATGAAGAGGTTAATAAACTAAATTCATAAATTCAATTTAATTTCTTCAACTATAGTCCTTGTAAAAATCTATTGACGTTTCAAGGTCACACTTTCTCATTTCCCCAGTCATCAGTTACTATGGTAGCGACCAAGAAGCAGGTGCATTCACATTTATTTTCAGCACTTTAGTTGAGGATTTGATTCCTTTAACTCCTTTGATTTCAGTTGAGGATTTGAAAAAAATCACAGATGTTCTTGTAAAAATACAAAAATTAGTTTTAATTTAGAATTCTTACTAAAACATTAGGAGTCTTATACCTTCTAAAGAAACTTTCACTTTCTGAAAATGTATCAACAGACCATAAATCTTTAAATTCATAATAAAATTATACAAAATATTGTAATTGCATTAAGACCTCTTTATATTTTTATAAAATCATAAAATAATTAATAGAGTACAATTTTGGAAAAGAAAGTTTACAATGGTCCACATAACTTCATATTATAGTTATTAACATACAACTTAAATGTAAGGAATTTCAGAACTACATTCTCTTTAACAATTTAATAATTAAGAAATAACTTTGATATTTGGATTAAAATAATCATACAAATATAGAGAAAAATAGTGAGAAATTGTAACTAATTAATCATTAAAATTAGCTAAATATTCAATTATCTTAATGATATTAATTCTTTCTGTAAATAATATAACTGTGTATACGAAAAAAAAATTAAATTTACTTTTTCAGTAGAATTTTTTAAATCTAACGGATTGGAATATAACATACAATTTTAAATTCTTTTGTAATTTTATTAAACAGGATTATATCTTACATTTATAAACTTAGAAACAGGTCTGAAATTACTTATAAATTTTTGTGTAAAGTATTAAGTATTCTTCAAAGAGTAGTCTAAACAAACATACTTTCATCATTCACCGAGAGCCTTTTACGATTCATGACATGCCTTAATACAGTGGGAAAAAATAGTTAAAGTCATTCCCCAACTGTCGTTACCATAGTTACACTTGGTGATTGGGGAAAAGCACTGACCTTGAAGCGCCTATTGAGTTTACACTGCATATAGTGTGTGGAAACCTAAATATCTATATTATAAAATGATAGAATATTCCATGATTGTCTGCACATCATTGAACATACTGAGATGTGATTTTTTTTTCTTAATAACTTCTTTATAATGTTTCAGAGATCAACTTAGGTTATGTATTTTCACAAAATTCGAATTAGCTTTTTTAATAATTAAGGTTTTTATGGAATTTTTAGATTGGCCATTCTTTAGGTGATAAAAAATGCCAAAGTATGTATGCTCTATTCTGCCTGTAATCTACATAAAACTGAGAAACTTCAAATAAAATAATAATTAAATTTCCTTACTGCCATTTAAAGTTGTTAACAATATTTTTAATTTAAATATACAACAAAGTTTTAAGAATATTTTTAGAAAACTGTTTTTGTAAATAAATACATAAAATAAAAAACAATGTGCAGAATTTCAACAAAAATTTTGTTGAAAGAAAGCACTTTTCTTTTTAATTTGTTAAAATAATTCACAGCTACTTAGATGTTAAAATTAGCCAAACAATTTTGAGTTTTTATAAATAGATAGACAAAGGTTTGGAATACAGACAATAAACTTAAAAAATCTCCTTTATCAACTTCTACAAACTGACTATTCTTTGAACACACTTTCCTACATAACTAAAATATACTAGCATTAGGTAAATTAATAACTATAAATATTTTAACATTTAGTTCTGTTGTAAACTATAGAAGAAATATTTTTAAAATAGATATAATAAAGAAGAAAATCTAAAATATCTGCTAGAAGCAGGGAAATTTTCAAGATTTATAACTTTTTAAGTAAAAACTCATATGAATAGTACTAAAACTCTATACATGTACACATCAACATATAATTAACAAAATATCCCTACTTGTCTAAAATATGCAAATCACTTACAATTTTTTTAAGACTTTGTATGAAATCAGCTGGTAAGCCATCTAATTCTTTCTCAGTGAACTCTAATGTTGTAGTTACATCATTGAGGTTTTTTGTGAAATCAACAGCTAGGTTATTTATTTTAGAATTCAGTTCTTTAATTCGTTTTTGAGAAGCTTCATCCATATGTAAACCTACATAAAAATAAGAAGTGATGACAGAAATAAGTTTCTATTATCATAATAATAACTAACATATACCCCATAAAACCCAAACTGGAATATACCAAATAGTTATCTAAAAATGAATTTCAATACATTCTTACACCTTTTCAATAAAATAAATAAAAATGTAAAATAAATGTTGATAGTAAAAATAAAAGAAGCCCAATGGCGTTGGGGTAGCGCTTCGCATTCCCACCACACAGGTCGGAGGTTCGATTCCCAGGTTGGGCAAGGTTGACTCAGCCTTTCATCCCTTCAGTGGGTAGATGAATTGAGGACCAAACGTTCTAGGGAACTAAACACTGGGGGTTCCACGTAAGATTGACCACCTAACCGGAATATATGCTTTGCACCCCAGAGCCTTTGGTCATGTAAATGGAGATTGGCACCGTAGGCCCTGGCCACAAGGTTCTGTTTCGGTTTGGTTCGGAGTGCTACAGTCTATTTTTTGCAACACAAGAGCTAATGAGACCGGGACCTACAGCTTAAAGCCAATTCCGAATGGCTACGAACATCCATGCCACAGTGGGATTCAAACCCACAAACTCAGGTAAACACCCTAACCAATTGGCCATCGTTCAGCTCCTGGCCACAAGGAGTTTAGTTTTTAGTAAAAATCAAAAACTCAATTTCTACTATTATTTTAAAATACACTGTTGTTTATACAGCCTCCAAATAACAGTCTCCAAATACAGCCTCCAAATAGCAGTCACCTATGTGTCCAAAAAATGTGACTATACAATGTCTGCTATTCAGAGATTTAGCATTTGTGAAAGTAATGAAAAATACAAAGATAAAAAATTGAATTAACCCTCTGATTGCTTATCCCACAATTTTCATAATCAACAGAAATTTAGTAAAATTTTCTCATCCCAAAATATTCATGGATATGCATTTAATATGCAGCCACACAATATCAGTTAAACAGAACAGGCCATCTGGACTGGGATTTTTTTTCATCTTGGGAACAGATGCATTATAGATGCCGGTCCCATCTGCCATGTTTCTTTTGGTGACCAACAGAAAAATGCGTGTTTTGAAAACTCGCCAAGTAGAAAAACATGGCGGTGGTGTATTTTCTGTAAGATCACTAAAAAAACATGGCAGTATTATTTAAACACAAAATTAACAAAACTAAATTTTAAAAGAAAAAAAAACAGATTAACAATTTAAAGCATTATTAAAATAAAATTAGCATAATAATCATTTTTTATGTTATTTAAAAAATAAATAACAGATTAGTAATATTTATGATATATATCAACAGAATAAACACAATATATAGCATTTTAATAAGCACTAATATTATAAAAAATCTAATAAGTGAGGGGTTCCCACCCCTCAACCACCCCTTTGTAATAAAAGAAATGCAAAATAAATTTAATAACAGATGAAAATTCGAAAGGGTAGCACCACAAACATTCTTCAACACACTTACCTTCCTTAAAAAAACTTTGAAATAATTTTTTACAAAAAGAAAAAAAAAAACCTTAGATTTGGAATATTGTTGTTCCCACACACTTGGAATTTAGAATGAAATGCAAAACCCACCTCACACCTCAGAATATCCTAATACTTTTTAACAATTTCAAAAATAATAAGAACCGAAATAACTTCACCCATGATAACTAAATTAACTAAATCCCAGAAAATGATAAGAACAAAAAATATATATATATACAACCTGACCTAGACGACTGTAAACCAAAAGAAAAGCTAAGATGCAAATTTCTCGAACAGTGCCGAGTACCGACATCAGAAATCATGTGCACCAATGGGGTACAAGAACACATTAGAGTTGCCATACCCCACCACCAAAGTCAGGGCAAACACACCAACCCACTCATTGCCCCATAAAATCGCCAAATTTGACAACAAAAAAACACGGCATCTACATGCATCTGTACCACATCTTGTTTGGCCAATAATGCCCATACAGGATTTAGCACCTCTAAACTCCAACCAACCAACCAAATGGACTGAGTAAAATATGCATAATTTAAAAAAAAAAAAATTGTCAATACAGTTGGTTACATTAGCAATTTGAATATAATATCTTAAGTAACAGGGGTCATTATGCCTCTAAGTAAAACACCCTGAAATTTATATTATTCATAATCAAACACCCAGAACTAAAAAAAGTTAATTATTTATAATAAATAATTCCATGTTACTAAAATTAAATTTAATGTATTGTTAGTAAATTGCAAGCAGTGATTTTAATTGTTAATAAATTAAAGCAATGACTTCTTTAATTTTAACAATTAAAATGAAAAAATTACCAAACTTCTTTTTACGCATCTCACTCATAAATATTATACAAATTAGCCTTCTTAAAATTGGATTTTTAAATCTTGAATACCAAAAACATTTTATTTATGGTAAATCTGTTTTATGGTGCAACAAGCACTAGATTAAACTATAGCCAGACATAGAAGTAAAATATTCCCCACACACACATAAACCCACAAGAGCCATGAAAATGCATCCTTGCAACGCTACACTTATGAAAATCAATCAACAACCATTTGAAGGTCACATTTGAAGGTCAAAGCTTATAGTTCAACAAATTACCTCTTTTCTCCCCCCCCCTACAATGACCGGAAATGCTAACTGTAGTAGAATAATCATTCTGCAGCTGAAACACAAGAAACACGCGATAAAAAAAGTTTGACAAGAAGCCTTTTTATTTATTTTTTTTCTTTTCTTTGAATTCAAACCATCATTGTGGAAATTTTCAACCCAGAAGATTATTATTTCCAAATTTATAAAAATAATTGAAAAAACCTAGAATTCCATGGTACTCCCAGAGCACAATGACTCCTGAAGTAACAAGATATAAATTTATAACATAACTAAATACATGATTATGCACTTTAAAATAATAAATTATGTATGATTTTAATTACATACTGCAAAAAATTTTCTAATGACATACCATTCCTTTTTCCTAGAAGAATAAGTTTTTCGAGATATCTTTTAGATTCAGGTTTTAAAACTTCTCCTTTTTTTTCAAGAATAAGAAGTTTTTGAAATACATCCTTCCTCATTCTGAAATAATTGTAAAAAGTATAAACAACCCCATTTAATAAAAATATTTTAACAAAATGTATGACTAAACTGCTACATTTACTTACATATGTTAATACAGTTCCTATAAAATTTTAAAAAAAAAAAAAAAAAAAAAAAAAAAGGTTTTTTGGTAACACTGATTATTTGCAAAATAAAGTCTTTTTTTTTTTTCAAATACATTTAAAATGTTTAATTATGACTAACAAGTTTCTAACAGTTCTTTTTTTTTAAATATCTAAAGAAGATTACTTAGTTTCAACCACAAATTCCCGTAGCTTGCGATCCGCTTCTGTACTTGCATTTCTTAACGCTTCGTTAGTAGAGACATGTTGAGCTGAATCCAGGAAATACCTATCAGTTCCCATTAAGCGATCAGCCTCATTCAAAACCTAAAAAATGTTTTAAAGTAAAATATTTTTAGCAATAGAAATTAACTACAAAATTAAAAAGTGATTTTTCCTTGTAAAAAATTTATTCTGCATTTTTTTGTAAAATAATCATTTAATGATTTAACTATAAAGGTAACAGATAAAATACCTAATCTAAATCTTTAAGGTATCTGTCTACGTTCAGAGAACTTTTTTCTTTAAACGTAGAAACTGGTTCATGTTTTTACATTTTTAGATTTATTTTTTATATTATCATAGAGACTTGCACTTAAAAAATTTATTCCTGGAGAAGTTTCTATAAAATTTCTAATAAATAAAGAAAATTTAGTAAACAACTAAAAAAAAGTAAATAAAAAAATCGGGTTTTTTTCAAAAGGTCTAATTTTTTCATAAATTAAATTATTTCAATATTTTTTGATGCAACACATTCCCTATACACTGGACTAGTGAATCACCTAAAATCTTTGCTTAATTTACATTTAGTAAAAAATTTTGGTCCTCCAAAATCATACACATTGAATTTTTAACGAATTTTCATTACCTTTATATCTAACTATGAGTGTAACATCCTTAAAAATTATCCAAATTTAAAGCTTCTAGGTCATTCACTAGTAAATACTATCAAAAGAATTCATAATAATTTTCATCAAAATATTTTAAGAACTTTTTGAGAAATCACATCTCAAATTTCAAAATTTTATTAAAAATACCGTTCTGAGAAAAACACATTTGAAGTTTATGAAAGCAACTTTAACTATTAAAAAATTAAAATACATGTTTAAAATTCCCCACACTTTCTTGCTTCAAATTCCCGAAGTCGCTACTTCTGTTTTGTTTTGACAGCAGTCACTGATGTTTAATTGGCTGTAACTTTTCTTTAAAATTCCATAGAGACAAAACAGAAACAGATTTAGAAGCATAAAAGCTGAAATTTTACAATAGAGAAATAAAAAAAATTATGATTTTTGGCAAAAAATGATGTTTTCAACGTAGATATCCATCTACTTTAATCTCTAAATATCTTGTATTCATAATTAATCAAAAATTTATTATAGAGGATCTAAGAACTTCAAGATGATTATGCTCTCCTTGTTGCAGAATAATTTATTATAATTTTTAGAAAACAATAATTTTTTTAATTCATACTTATGTGTACCATATAAGAAACATCTAGACTATTTTGTTCAGGAGCATACTAAGAGTACATGCCACCATGGTGCCACCTAAAATGATGCCACCCCTAAAAAAGATTCAAATTCTTTCCATTGACCTGAATAATAACAGTATACTTATCCATATTAAACATTTATTTCACTTTAAATATAATAGAATCTCAACTGTTTGGAAATGTGGGTGAAGAAGCAGGGGAACAATGGGTTGAAGCTTTGAAATTGGTTTGTTACAAAGTTTTAAGCTATATGTCACATGTTGCTTGTAGTCAAAATAAATATGGAATTTCAGAAGAAAATCTTGTAACTCATTAAAAATTAAGTTATAGTGATGCATTATTTAACTAGATAAAAGCATATATGCTGAAAAAGTGATTAATAAATCTGCAGAATAAAATTTGTTAAATGGTAAATGAAACACAAAAACAGACTATCAATTTATTTTCCAAAAACAAAAAGGTACATTTTTTATGTACATATACTAACTGAAAACCTAAATAACATTAAAATTTATGTTCATTCTGTTTATTTTTAATTAATTATTAATATCCTACTAAATAATTCCTCACTGTCTATAATTTTTTTAACAATTTATAAAACATCATTAATAGCAATTAATTGCATAGAAATTTAATTTTGTAAAATATAAATTAAAAAAACAATACAAGAAGAAAGATAATATGAACATGGTACATCTAAAAATTATAGATAAATTTACAGTGAAATTTCAAATTATGTCAATTTACGTATTTTTTTTTTTTTTTTTTTTTTGATAAGTTTTAAAATGTCTTAAATGTAAAAAGTTGCCATGAGTCTTATATTAAAGCTGTACCTAAAGAGTAGCCATTTAGTACATAGATATAAACAAAATGGGTTAAAAGGTTATTCTAATTTTTAATTAGATGAAACTAACACTCAATAATGCAAATTGAGTTAATCAAGTCTTGGTAATGGTCCACCAATTTTAACATTAGACAAAATTTAACAAACTTGATTGATTTTGACAGCAGTTATTGAATAGCATAATCAAAAAGGATAATTATTATAGAAAAACAGGAGGGGAAATGCCATATTTTGGCTATGATAATGAATTGTTTACTTCTAATTTTAATGTAATATAATTTCAAAACTATTGCTTGAAAGATATATAACTTTCATTTGGGAAGCTTAATTACTCAGACCGAAGGTTGGACACAAAATAGCTACTATATCATATATAAACATTGGTTGAATGTAGTTAGTCATTTCAGTTAAGTTACTTGTATTTATTGGCTAATAGTGTGCATATTACCACATCATTCTTTATCATTTACTTCAAATTTAATTTTGTTAATATATATATATATATATATATATATATATATACATACATGTACTGTGAGATTTGCTCATTACAAAGGAAGGAAAAATTCAATATCAAAAGGCAAATGTCTACCAATTGCTTTGAGAAAATAGCAAACACTTATGGTATAATTTTATTTTTAATATTGAAAGGAGCAAATGAAAATTTATACAATTCTTCTCATAATTTATTATTTACAAAGCGTAAAATCATTATCTAATTATAAGTAGATAAAAATAGATTTATATTTAGTAGTCACTACATCAGTCTTTAAAAATGCACCTCAACAATCTGATTATCTTGAATGGATATTAATTCATTGGCAGATTAAGACCAATTTAGGCCTTGGGAATATAAAAACATATTAGGCCCTATTAAAAAAAAAAAAAAAAAAAAACAGAGAGAGAGAATTATGGATTTCATTTTTTTAAAATTCAAACAAAACTGTTATATATAAATATACTGAATTTTACTTAAAATATAAAATATTGAAATAATTTTATTCCTGGTTTTACAATCAATATTTTTATGTAAATCCCTCTATATATATAAAATAGGCATGTTAATCTTTCCTCTGACACTGAATTTCTAAGGTAACTTGACTTTTTTATTACAAGAGCATGCATAGGTATATATCCCAGGGCTGGGCAAACTACAACCCCCTGGAAGGTTTTATCTGGCCCGCAGACAGAACTTTATGTTGCCTGTCCGAGGCAAATTGAAAGAAACATATATTTATACATTATATATACATCTCCTTTTCTACTTTGCTTAAATATTAAATCCCAAATTTATTATCTCATGCCCAGAAGATCAGCAGTATATTTGCTTCTTATATGTGAACAAGTGTTTTTAATTTTGAACCTTAGAAAGAATAATTTCAGAAGTAAACTGACAGATGAGCATTTAGCATCATTCGTTAAAATCAGTACATGTCACTTCGAATCTCAGTGTAAGGAACTTTTAAAAATGAAATCGCAATTTCCTTCATTTCATTAACGTATTTAAACCATTAGGTACTTGTATATTGTTTTTAAAATTATAGAAAAATTTATCTTGGCCCGTTAAACTTATTTTTTGTCGATTTTTGGCCCGTGGCCGTAAAAGTTTGTCCATCATCGTGCAGAGCATACATAGGAACTTTTCTCCAATCATCGTATTTAGACTTTAATTGAGAATAAAATAAGCAAACATAAATGTACTATAAGATTATACTGTTGATTGAAAACTAATACACAATTATAATTGACTTAGAAAAATGTATAAAATTCGTGTTCTCTGGACTCCGCGCCATGCACCCTGAGCGCCTTAAGTTGAAATTCGACTTTGATAAAACTATAGTCATATTTTAAAATTTTGGTATGAATACAATCTTTACATTACTCAAACACAGAATTGTACGAACCTGCAAAACAGTTTCACTACTAACATCTGAGTCTGGTACACTCCCCACTTTATCATACAATTGCCTACAGCTATTTAAGAGATCATCAGTTCGTTTTAAGAGATCTTGAGGTGACAGATCAAAACGCCAATCATTTTTAATACCAGGTGGTGACATTTTAAACACAGATAATTTTTTAGATTTAGTCTGATTAAAATCAGAAACGCTGCTAAAAACACTAAAATTCTTCCCTAGGAAAATGTAGTCTCCAGAAAATTTAAACGAGCATGCAAATTTTAAACACTTAGAAAACGATTTAAGTCTATTTAACCGAAAAGTTGAAAATGAATTAACACGAGGAAGAAACAGGAGAAAACCGTTTAAAGGATGCAACATTAAATACAGATAGTAAACATGACAAAGCTCGATTAATCCGCACGTCAGCCGTGAAAAAACCGGTGTTGCCAATTATAATAATGATTATGATAATGATTAAACCAACGTATTTGATTCCAGAGAGAGTTCTATAAGGCAAAAACATTATTTTTATAGAGTAAAGTAGTTCAGTAAAATTTTAAAATAATAAATATTTTTAATGGGATTTAATAACGGCATCACTGAAATTAGTAAGGGAAATGTGCAACCCCACACATTCATACCATAGAACACAGGTTTTTATTTTGCTCCTGTTCTGTTTCATTTGTCCAAAATACTTCTATATCCGGAAGTAACATCCCTTTGTTGTTAATGACAAACGTAATTTAACCAAAATGATTAAAACTTGTTTCCTAATCAATCAAATTTGAATGGATAGCATAAGGTACTGACTGGTGTTATTCAACGTAAAATCTACCAGAATTGTATGATACGATTATAAGCACATTTGTGTATGCATCGGAATATGCAAATGTACGGGCGAATAGAGTTTTATTTACCAATTTTGTTGAGTCAAAAGCGGAAATACTTGCGCCTCATCCAGAGACCACAAATGTTATATAAAAAAACTATGGCGTTAAGGCCATTGTTTTGTAAAAAGCCCAATGGCGTTTGGGTAACACTTCGCGATCCAAGACACAGGTGTGAGGTCCGATTATTAAATTTCAAACTTAAGGGAAAGAGAATCATCGAAAATTGATATCAAAAAGCTCTTGCATTTTCACTTTCGGATTCTGTGGGACGCACTGAAAAAATATATTCCTTAGACACAATTTAAAGACAATGCCTTCCGGTACGAACAAAACTTTTAATCTGCGCATCCTAACAAAACACTAATTAAAGACATAAAGAAACACAATCACCATACATTGATTCCAAAGGATAACCAAAACCGGAATCAAAAGGCCTCTCCACACTATGGTCCACTACAAGATATTACCATCGTCTTTAGGGGGTGGAGGTATGGCTTATAGTGGTCGATGGCTTTGGCGAACGATGGCTTCGGAAGCAGTTTTTCTCCAAAGATCAAAGGCATCCAGATGAGCAACTAAAGTGCGCAGTAGACTCTATGGATGAATCCCCGTTCTCGACTCATTTAATGGCCCAGCATGTGAATGCAACACTTGAACCATCTTTCAAGGTCACCATAAGGGAGTTGTGAACAATTGGCCATAGTGTTGAGGCTACACAAAACAAAAAAATCACTCTTTCTTTTCTGTTGCCATTCAGGAAGGGAAACACTTTACTAAAATACAAAAGGAAAAATTAGCATGTAATCACAGGGTCGTAACTAGGTCTTATCGCGCCCGTGACAAAAAAAAAACTGACGTGCGTCCCCTACCATCAAATGTATATGAAAAATATATAAACACTTTTTCTCTATATAGCATATATTCAAAATGAACTCAGAACTTACAAAATTAAAAACGAACTTTATACTGAAGCAATATATAAAAACCTTAAGTATTATATAATTACCTTTTGCTTGTTAACTAAGGATTGATCTACAGTACAGGTTTACTTCTGTATCATTTCAGATACGATTAAGGGTGGTATACAATAGATCAGAAAAAATCGTAGCTTTCTCTCTGAATTGAGAAGAATTAACCAAATTCTTCTAACTCTTTGCTTCTTTTTTTATCGCATTTGGATATCAGTGTCTAACTCAAACTCAATGACAACAAACAGCAAAAAAGAGTTAATTTCTTCTTTCTGTATAAGCCAAAACCATTAATCCCACATCTTGTGTTCAGCTGATGTTAAGTTATCTTAACATAATCTGGATACAATTACCTCCTCTCCTCCGTACGGTGCTACGATACAAAGAGGATGTTCCATTAGAAGCTCCTGTGAGGTGGTGACAATAACAACGAAATCAAAACACTTAAGGGACAGAAATTCAATGACCAGCATGATACTGATAAAATCTACCTCACAGTTCTGCGGTATTATCAGCATGTGCTCAAGATTTCATTCCAGTTAAAAAATAATTATATTTTGAAAACGGAACCTAATCGAAAGTGAAGAGGCTATATGGCTACAGGAAGTTTTCAGATACCTGAGGACTCAATGCTGAGGGGAGACGAACATCTGTTTGTAATCCGAAAATATTTTAGGGCTAAGTATGTAGCCCTTAGGATCAATCCGAATTCAGTCGCCTCTGTATTAAAAAGAGCAATGCCACTTAAAACATGGACATTTTGCAAGTCAATGCGTTTTCATCTATTCGCGAATATTTTGCCTTTTCATCCAGAAATTATTAAATAGCATAAATTTAAATTTTCAAGCTTAATTTTATTGATAATTTTAATTTAGTGTCTCTTAACCCTTCCTATCCTTTAATTGTTACCTAGAAAATGTATTCTTCAACTTTTCATCATTTCTATTTGGAGTCGCATTGTCCTCGTTTGGCTTGAGTCATTGTTAAAGATTTTGCTCACAGCTTGGGGCCCCTATGACTTATGCGCCCATGGCAATTGCCACCTTTGTCATGCTCTAATTACAGCCCTGCGTGATCATAGTTCATTTTCCATTTTTCACACTCTCCTTTTTGAGTTCAAGAGAAAAGAACTCAACTTAATACTTCAATCCACGCCGAGCCTTACAGGCCAATGCACAAATCGACCTCTATGGGTAAGTACACCGTCGGCAATTTTCTTGGGATCACTAAGTTCCAATATGTAAAGTTTCTTGATAGGATGAATCAAAATGCCAGATGTTGTTTTTACTTTGGCAACTCTTGCAACATTATCTTTACTAGGAAAAGTTTCGAGAATTCGACCAAACGGTCAGGCCATTCTTTTAGCATTGTTCGTCTAGATGACAACAACATCGCCTTATTGTAGAGGTTTGCAATCATTTTTCCCAAGAAGGGATTGTCGCAAAGTACCTAAGTATTCAGGATGAAATCTGTTACGTAAATTTTCACGAAGTTCAACTCTGTATAGGTAACGCTTATTTACTTCTTCATTGTCCAGAAATTTTAATTCAGATACGCCTATTTCTCGTATCTCTTGCAAAAACATTGCTGGTGTCAATGGGTTTAGATCGTCAACACTTTCGGGCACATATGTCAGAGGTTTGGAATTTATAATACTTTCACAATCACAGATTGTCGTCGACATCTCATCATAATTAAGTGAGGATTTTCCCAATACTCTTCTCAAAATCCTCTTCAAGATTACCTATCGAACATTCCCAGAATCTCCCCCACCATAGTGCTGCAGGGAGAATAAATTCCCATTTGATAGGAGAAAATTTATTCAATGATTTCAATTTTTCTATATCAATGTTCTATAATAAAATTTGTGCACCAACAAATTGGTTCCTTGGTCGCAATATACGATGGAAGGACCTCTTCTTCTAGCTATTGTAACGATCCGTTACATGACCCTAAAGAACGAGGAGCGGAAGGTGACCTGTCGCCGCGGACAATTACGATTAGCGGCAGGTAGAAACGGGTGGTCTAACAATACACGTGTATACTAGGCTCGGACTTAATTGAAAACTCTCCGTGTGCTGGAGCCAGCGAGTCTGGGGCTTTGTGAGACTGTTGAGTGAAAAGACTCTGTGAAATGATTGTAAATAATTACAGTGTCATGTGCGCCCATTAGCGGTAGTGAAAAAGGTAATTAAGATGTTTGGGTCGGCTGATTTGAAGAGGGCTTTTCGGCCACATATGGAAACGAAACAGCTGATTCAGGCGGGAAGTGACCGCAAGATTGCATCATCCTGCTTCTGGAAGTTTCCCGAAGAATCGTGTAAGGGGAACCGGGGCCGATATAAAAGAAGAGTGACGGTGCCAAGACGGGGCTTTTTCTTCTTGAGGCTTCTTCCTGAGAGTTGCTTTTGTAGCTCGAGAGAAACCGCTCGTATCTCCGATTCTGGAGTTTGCTTGATTAGAGACCGCCAGCGTCTCTGTTTGCTAAGAAGTCGACCTTCGACTTAGGAATCCCATTCCCGTTATTTTGCTAATTTTTTTACTTCGTGTATAGAAGTAGGTAGCCGAGAGTGACCCTTGCTCTCAATTTGGATCGTCTTGCATCCCGAGTTTTCCTTCACGAACCCCAGCGTGATACGCACTCTGAACTTTCGAACCTTGGTGTAAAATCCGACTGTACTAATCTTCAGCCCGGAGGTGATAGTGTCAGCGTTTATTACCGGCACTAATTAGCGAACAATTCCAGTGATTAGAAGCCCTAGCCATACTGTATCCGGTACCCACGCATCCTTATTTTGTGAATGTCATCTCAGCACGAGATCCCAGAATATTTAGAAATCTGCTGAATCTGTACATAGCTGTATATAATTTATTCACCTGAATAAAATATTTAATCTAGATTAAACAGTTTTCTAGCCTGTTTCATTGACGGCTTCGCCTACCATATCTCCAGTACGTTACACTATAAACCTCGTAAACCCAACTATATCAGTTAAAGGTGCTGTCAATAATTCGAGGTGGAATGCTCTAAAATTTGCATACGTTATCATTAAAATCCTAACTTTGGATTCATTTTTCAAGTACAAAGGTCCTGCTAAATCCAGTCCGACAACTTCAAAGACAGAGGAATTTTTTACTCTGTTGGCTGGTAGGGCAATGTCTATAATTACGGGAGGTTTTGAAGATAATTTCTTACAAATGGTACACTTATTTATCACATTTCTAACAGTTTTCCAACATTTCAAAACCCAATAATTTTCCCGTAATACTGTCCTTAATAACTGTACGCCACAATGACTAAATTGAGTATGTTTCCAAATTATAAGCTGTTCAATTAGATGATTGTTCGATGGTAAGATGATAGGTAACTTGTGCGGAATATGGGTGTACGATGAATACGATAATATTATACACCATCTCCGACAATTAGATACACGTGATCATTAGTGAAGAAGGTCGACACTATAAATTATAACTTAAAAAACATTTAATCAGAAATAAAGGATCGTGCTAGAGATAGAACTGCATACGGTACACTATATCACCGTAACAAAGCAGAATGATTCTTTTTCAAGTGAAAGTCAGTTACGGTTGCCACACCAAGATTCCAGTTAAGCTGCAACCGTGTATTATACTTCTGTCAGGTCAGGAGTTGCGATATGCGGTGATGTAATTGTTCATAGACACCGCACTTGAAATTGAAATTAACTTCTCTCATAAAAATTTTCGTTTTAATTCTTAAAATTCCATCAGAATCTGTTACAGTTCGTATCATATTCAATCGAGGGTCTGATGGGTTTGCGAAATGTTCTTGTTGTATTGATTTTAGAAGTGAAATTTCTGCTTTTCGGAGATCTTTATTATTTAGTGGACCAGATATTCTGTTTCTTTTGATAGTGCTTGAATTTTTGCAGAAACGAAAAATCCATCCTATGATACGAATAATTTTGGGGTAAGACGAGTATAGATTATAAACTTGGTTTTATTATTTTGTAAATTCGTAGCAGTGATTATCGTCTTCCTTTTCTCCTTGTTTATTGTGTTCATATTGGGTTCGAGACTACAGTTAGGCCAGTTTTCTTCAGATTTTAATAACAATGTTGACCCTAACTACCATTACTGATTTGACAAGTGATTTAATAGAACATCCACGAGAGGGTAAATCAGCAGCATTTATATGTCCAGGCACGAAATTCCAAGAATTTAAGGAAGAAAGTTTACGGATTTCTTTAACTCGGTTTTCTACAAATGTTCCTCAATGACCTTCCTTCTATATCCAGAACAATACATACATCAAATCTGACCAGTCAAATTTTTCAACATTTTCTAATTTTAAATCTTTGAAATCAGTATCTGCCAATCTAGATCTAATACAACAGGCAAGCAACTCGAGACGGGGAATAGATATTTCTTTCAGAGGCGCAACTCTAGCAAGAGGCGCCTGCGGTATAAGAAACCCCCTTGATGCCACTGATCAGGACTGCCTCTCATTGTTACTGAGACATGTGAGTTCCCATCCCATGATTCGATTCCTTTGGTCATCTCTCCAACGGATGATTAAAAAAATTATACTAAAAGACCTAAAAACCTTTTAAATTATTAAAATAGAAAAACAACCAGCTGATCTAGTCAAGGCCGTAGGCAGGGGGGGGGACAGGTCAGCCCCCCCCCCCGAAACTTTGAAAGACCATTTTGTTGATAGACAATGTCCCACATTTGTGTGTTTATGGGCTATCTGCCTAGCTGTTAATGAACAAGGACAGTTATTCTCTCACAAAAAAAAAAACCGCTGAGACCTTAAGAGTGTTGCTAGACCGCTGGCCGGAAATACAACACTGTATTTTCGGTATTGTATTCTGAAAATGTAGTGCTTTTCCTTACATCAATTGAAGTATAATTCACAAATAAAGATGTCTTTCTCCCTTGGTCCCCCTCCGAAAATAATTTCTGGCTACGGCCCTGGATCTAGTCAATTATCCCTTCTACTTAACACATTGTATGCGGGACACGTACTAGTACGTTTTCTGACGATTGATACTTGAGCGCATGTCACGTACGAGTACGGGTTAGTGTAACAACATGGTTTATCTGTGAGTACAAAAATAACGGTATATACATGAAAACGAAGCCGAATGTTCTTGTCTACTACATAGATTCTGGAAAAATTTATACAAATAAAAACTAGTTTTTACATCAGTCGATGCGGAACCACAGAACGGGAAAAAATTAAAACTATATACTACTATTTCTATTTGATTTTTCATATTTACGATACTATTATAAATGTATCCACTAAAAAATATATTTTTTGTTTACAAAAATCTTATGGTTGTTATTTATATATTTTTATTTATATATTTCAATATAAAATACGAAAAGTTGGTTAAAAAATTAAATAATTTTCGATCTTTTGAGATTTAACTGAATAACTAAATTTAAGAGCAAAACGCTCGCTCCCGGTACAATTCCGCTGCGAAATGTACCGCACGCGATGTGTTAGTTACATTTACTTAGTAATACAGTGTCAATAAAAAAATATAAACGGCAGTACAAAAGCTGCCTCTTACAAACTGCAATAAATTTATATTTTCCTATGTTACTTCTTATATTAATTCTTTAATTTTAATTTCTTGATATTAATTTTCTGTAAGGGTAAAAACATGGTTATTCCAAAATTTAATTGTATATTTTATTTATAGCACCTATATATTATTTTAATTACAGTATTTAAAAAAGCATTATTTAAATTACAGCATAAATTTCCTTTGAATGGATTTCGTGCAACAAGTTTCTTTAGAAATAAAAGCTTGTTACAGCCGAAAGATGGCCGAATGGTAGAATGCTGCTTTTCGGTTCCAGAGTTCGAGGGTTTGAATCCCGCTAATAACAGGGATGTTCATAGTCTTTCGGAATCGGCTTTAAGCAGTAGGTCCCGGTCTCATTAGCCCTCGTGTAGCAAAACAGTAGACCGTAGTGCTCCAAATTAAAACCAAACCCCTAAAACTTGTTACAACAAAGTCTATTGGGCCCTCCACACTATGGTCCACTGTAAGCCATTACCACCGTCTGATGGGGGTATGGCTTTTCGTGGTCGATGGTGACAGACGATAAAATAACCTTGGTGGACGATGGCTTCGGAAGCGGTTTTTCTCCTAAGATCAAAGGCAGCCAGACACGCAACTACAGTGCGCAGTAAACCCTATGGACGAATCCAGGAGTTCAGCTCATTTAGTGGCCCAGAGCGTGGATGCTACTAGTGAACAATCGTTCAAGGTCGCCATCAAGAAGTGGTGAACTATAGTGTGGAGGTTGGCCATAGTGTGGAGGCTACATGACATTCCTTGCCATCATTTGATCGTCAAAATGGCACCATTTTATGATTAGTTTGTGAACACGATTTGGCAGAGTAAGATGAAAATATCGGTGGAAAATATTGCAAAATTCAAATAAAAAGGCCAAATGAAGTAATATTAATAACAATTTTAGATATAATTAAAAATTCTAATACTCGATTAGCCCCTATTATTTAATTTGCCCGAGTTTGCAGGGCAAAGAGAGAGTATGGCTGTCATGACATCAGTCCTGATGTTCATGCCTATATATGCAAAGCGCCACCTTGTGTTGTGTTGGCGATGTGCAGCTCTTCTGGGCTTGGTGTATGCTTCCCCAAGGGAGAAAAGTGAGTGTGAGTGTTGTGCATTCTGAGGCTGCGCGCTTTTTTTGACCGTGGCTCTCAGAACAAATAAATAATGTTGTTACAGTCTATTTCGAGTTTTGTTTTTGTGTGTCAGTGAAACTGAACTATCGTGGACACCGGAGTGACCTGTGTCAGTGCTTTTTAATCCAGTGTTCATACATTCCTTCACCTGACTCCAAAGAGTCGTGGAAATTCCTATTTATTGAAATCATAAACGCTTTTCTACCGACCAACTGTACAATACATCATCTCTGCATTGAATGCTCGAAAAAATACACATTAATGGCCGATGAAATCACGTGAATCACAGAATCATGTGATTTTGGTTCTTACGAAACTTAAAATAGATCGGCAATTTTATGAGCCTACATTATTAAACTTTGACAATTTAAGACAACTCAAAAATATCCATGGAGCAATTTAATTAGTGCAGAAACAATACCATTTCCCTGAGATACCTGAACATCAAAACTGAGAAATGTGGCCAATGTACAGAATATTAGTATTTATTTAGACGTTAGTTTTCAAAGATGAGTAAAAAGAATTAAAGTCGGAGAACACTCCTTTATCTAACATTTTATGGCTAGAAAAACAGATATTAAAAAATAAGGAGTAAAAAAGAGAATTTTGCATATCTATTTTAGGGGTAATAATTTTAATATATATTACACACACACACATATATATGTATAGTGTCGTGCGGTAGGTTTTCATGCAGGGTGTGCAGAGAACATGGATTTTCCAATAAATCTTTTATTGAGACATCTGAGTTCTCCATTCTGAAACGGGTTAGTTATTATGAATATAAATTTAAAGATTACAATAAATAAAATATTTACCTACGAGTAGTCGAGTTATAACTATAAAAACAGCTAAACTTTTGAGAATTCTATTAACCCTGAAGCAAAAATCATGTCTTTTGTTGTATGGTATCATATCGGCGTCGAAAAAGGAACGCTTCGGGCTACTACGAAAAACTTATATCAATTATATGTTCAACAAACGTAGCACCACATAGCGCCCCCCGCTGTGGTGTCGACAAATCGAAAGTCTATTCCACGTGCAGAGGATTTCGCTGCACGCTGGCACAATAGAGCGAACTGTTTCTTGTTCGGTCAGTGGATTAAATTATATTTATTAATTGTTTACAGACACAATGTTATAGACACAATGAATGGTAAAATTTGGACTGTTCTATTAAAATTAGTGTCTTTAAAACAAAACAACATTATTTTTCAGCTAATTATATCAATAAATATATAATACATCACCGAAATTAATTTACCACACTAAACCATTTCACTTTATATTGATGAAATACTTCTTGAAAACAAAATCTTACAATATATAAATTTAAACATTAACTGTCTGCAAAATCCTATGCAAGTTAATCAGTTAATAAGAGATTTGAAAAAAAATTTTCAATTTTACAACTCCTCTTCAACCTCCACTCAAAATACAGTTTTCTGTTTTTTTTTTTTTTTTTTTTTTTTTTTTTTAATTAATTTTACAATTTACACTAAATCACAAATTTGTGATGAAAATCACACTCAGTTTATTTAATTTGTGATTAAGTGAATGTTTCAGTCTGTTTAGTATGAATGTTATGTGTTTCCTTTGTGTTTTCTTTGTTAATTCAATTAGATTTTAAATATTCAATTTTTGTAAAATTTTTCCTCAAAATGTTGTTTTTGTTTATGTATCAATTTGTTGAGTTACGATCCCCTCGCCAGATTTCAAACGCCACGCTGCAAGCACGCCACGCACGCAAGCTGCAAGCACGCCAATTTCGTCAAATGTGGTTGAAGCACGAACAAGATCCATGATTAGAAACAGGAGAGTGGGCTAAGAAGAGGAGTTGAAAAAAACCAAAAGCGCTTCAGCACGAAGTCCCTGCTCTAATACAACGCCTAATAAACCGTACCTTAGGATGATTCTGAATGCCTAGTGCAGGAAAAATAGCCGCACTTGCCTCAGTGCCATAGTATGCTGTTCTTCTCCAGTAACCCGTACATATAAAGCGTGATTTTCAATTTAGTGCGCAGTGCGTACAATCAGAACTTCCTATGTTCGTTTGCGCGCTACGTGGTGCAGTACCTAGTATCGCACCCACTGCGGGAATACAAGCAAGCAAATCAACATAATATTTGAATATATTATAAATAATATTTATTATATACCATATAAAGATAGGTAGACATAGGTGCAGAAAATTACTGTCCCTCATAATTTTGCCAGGGTGTGCAGTGCACACCCTGCACATATGGACCGCACGCCACTGGTATATATATATATATATATATATATATATATATATATATATATATATATATATATATATATATATATATATATATATATATATATATATATATATATGTATACACACATATATATATATATATATATATATATACACATATATACATATATATACATATATATATATATATGTCAGGATTTAAAATATAGAGTAATTTAAGAGGTTTAATTAGGGATTCTTTTAATGGGAGTAACGCGCCTCGCGTTATTAGTCACATAAATACGGCTCACGCGCAGTGATATGTGCAGAGAGAGAGCAGGATGCACTGTCCACGGTCAGATGTGGCTCCTCGTAGCAGTGAAAACTGCCTTTGTTAGCAGTTGGGCGCCAATATGAGACGCCATTGTTGAGTAGAGTGTGAGTGAATTTAAATAAAGATATGAAGCTGATGTCAGGACTCTAGTGTCGTTTACTGGGACCCTGTCATATATATATATATATATATATATATATATATATATATATATATATATATATATATATATATATATATATATATATATATATATATATATATATATATATAATATTGTTATTTCAAAACTATTTATTTCCCAAAACTCTTTGGTATTGTTGAATAATTGCATTAAATTAACAGTTAAAGTTTTAACAAGTTTAAATATTTGTTTAATATTTAGACATTGCTTCATTTTTGCTAATTTTCCCTTCTTGAAGTTTGTTTTTTTAATTTTATTTGTGTTTTACCTGCACTGGCAGAAATGTAGCTAAAACTTTTTAAAACTGTTTCAACCAATTGAGTTATGTCACACCATGTTTGTTTATTTATTTTTGCATGTAATTAACTGAAGTTAACTGTTTGATTAACCGTTTAAAATTAGTATAAATATTATGTTACTGGATGTGCATGCTAGCTTGCTTTTCCCTGATTGCCCTAGTGACGCCAAGTACTGGTGAATGTTGGTAGCAAGTATGCCTGGAGTAAACCAGGTGGGGTTAAACTTGCAAGTATTTGTTACAAAGTGTGGATACTTCAAATGAAGCATAGTAGATGTTGGTGTTCATTTTTTTTAAGTAGAGCTACTATTTTGAGTTTAACAAGTGGTAAATATATTTTGTTGTTTACAAGAAGACTATGTGAGTATGACTTTTATATTTTGTATCAGCTGAAGCTACTGAGAATGTTTGTCAAGATATTTTCTTCATTAATAAACTTTTATTTTTAAAAATCTAATCTTTCATATTGTTAAGATACACTCATGTATCAACACACACACACACACACACACACACACACACATATATATATATATATATATATATATATATATATATATATATATATATATATATATATATATATCCCCTATATAATAATAGCCTAAGTTATCTGTACGTTGTCCTTCAATTTATGAAGCGGTTGGACCTGGAATGGATAGAGGCATCCATTCAAAGCGAATAATGTTTATCTTCTCCTAAACTATCGATCCGATTCTAAAATAAATTTGTATAAATATGCTTCATATCACAGCAAAAAATACTGTCGTCTTTAAAACGTTCGAAATCCAACCCTTCCCTCCTTTTCGAGAGTTTAATGCCATTATTTCAAGCCCTATTTTCCCCGGTTAAGAGCAGGCGATTAAATTTATCCATTTATCACTTAATAAAGAGGTAAAAATAACAATCTTTTCTAGCATTGTGACGTCATTCCTTTAAGCATCTCATTTAATTATTTCATATTTTAAACTATTTAAATATCGTCTACACTATTTTAATATCTTTTATCACTGAACTTAGATATTACGTAAATGATTTTCTTTTATATTTGGCTTAAATAATAGATTAGGTACATACGGGATAATTTTAAATTTAATCATCGGTTATTTTTTGTTGCAATGAAACTTTTACCACCGGTATTAACAATAAATTCTTTTCATGTAAGTCTAGGAGTCTATTTCATGGACTAATAAATATCTAACTTTTAATTTATATATATTTAGAAATTATGAAGTTTGTTCTTTAGTGTGTTTGTTTATTTTACATAACCACACGGTTTGACTAAATCAGTTCAATTTGATTCTAAACTGCATTACAGGATCGGGAGACTCTAGAGGAGTATGAAGATAAATAAGTTATTGAGAGTGAACCAGGTAGTTCTCAGCCAAAAAGCAAACCATTTTTTACCTGCCTCATTGGGTACTTAACAGTTCTGGAATATTAAAAATTTTACTAATTCTGTCATACGATGGGCTATATGCTAATATATATATATATATATATATATATATATATATATATTCGGTAGTATGACAGTATTAAAAATACCGTACCTCTTTAAGTATATGAATGTGCAAAATTCCTTCTCTGTTGTGAAATTAATGTCATTATATGACGTTCTTCTATGCAACATTTAACATATTTATGCTTTTAACTCATGCCCAAGAGCGTAAAATTTATATATCGCCTAATCTGTTTTTATTTTTGGCGATCTTTACATATCTCGGCAAAATTATCGCCAACTGGCACACAGAACTGGAATTCTACCAAAAGGAACACCTACAAGTACACCATCGTCCAGGTTTTAGTTGAACAATTTACAAGAGTGTAACAGGGTATATATATATATATATATATATATATATATATATATATATATATATATATATATATATATATATATATATATATATATATATATATATATATATATATATATATATATATACATATATATATATATATATACATATATATACATATATATATATATATACATATATATATATATATATACATATATATAATATATATATATATATATATATATATATATATATATACATATATATATATACATATATATATATACATACATATATATATATACATATATATATATATATATATATATATATATATATACATACATACATATATATATATATACACACACACATATATATATATATACATATATATATATATATACATATATATAAATATATATATATATATACATATATATATATATATATATGTATATATATATATATATATATATATATATATATATATATATATATATATATATATATATATATATATATATATATATATATATATATATATATATATATAAATTCTTGTTATCTTCCCGGACAAGGATATCCTGGTATTTTATCTTAATTTAAACTTCGTTAATTTCCAGCGGACATCTCCTGCCAGGAAGATCGAAGTAAACGATGTCGTATCGCTTACCGGAAGATCTTAGGAATTCCTGCTGTATTTGTAAGAACTGACTCGAATATTAATATCATCGAGCATAGACTTTACTCGATGTTGCTTGTGTTAACAACTCTGATTCGATTACGAGGATTTTCTGCACTGCAAAATTTCGAAGATATTCTTTTACTTTGGATCTGCTGAAGTTTTTAATGACCTTACAGTAGAAATATGTCTAAAACTGATATGTATTAGTTTCGAGACCTCTGTCTCTTCTGTTTCATTCGGTGATACCTCAGGAGTTCGCCTAACCAATTTCTGAGGTTAGTATCGAGAAGGCTGTGGACATCTAGAACTCATGGATATTATTCTTCAATAACTCTCTAAAAAGCATCTTGAAGGTTCATAACAATTTCTACATGAAATGCATCTGAGTGTGGAATGGGCTATGATATAACACGTCATACAGCGTTAATACTTAAACCAATTTGCTTTCATATTTTATTCGCTGTCTAATCACATATTTTGCTGCCCAATATCCAAATCAAACTTTGGTTAAAGACGAAGAAAAAGTTGAAGAAACTTCGTGTCTTAAAACAGACTCGTATTTATGGATATTACTCTCTTGCAGCATCTAAGGTTAAGTAACACTTGTTACACAATATAAATCTGATTCTGGAATGTGCTATGATGTAACATATGAAACAGCATTAACGTTTAAAGCAGTGACATATGCATTGAAGATTGTAGAACTCAAGGGTACTGTTCTTCGAGAACTCTTTTACCGCCTCTTGAAGGTCCAGTTACACGTACTACATAAAACACATCTGATTATGGAATGTGCTATGATATAACAAGTGAAACAGCTTTAATATTTAAAACAATTTTCTTTCATATTTTATTCACGGTCTAATCACATATTTTGCTGCCCAATATCCAAATCAAACTTTGGCTAAAGCCGAAGAAAAAGTTGAAGAAACTACTCCGTGTCTTAAAACAGACTCGTATTTATGGATATTACTCTCTTGCAGCATCTAAGGTTAAGTAACACTTGTTACACGATATAAATCTGATTCTGGAATGTGCTATGATGTAACATATGAAACAGCCTTAACATTTAAAGCAGTGACATATGCATTGAAGATTGTAGAATTCAAGTGTACTGTTCTTCGAGAACTCTCTTACCTCATTTTCAAGGTACAGTAACAATTACTACATGAAGCATATCTGATTATGGAATGTGTTATGGTATAACACTTGAAACAGCGTTAATATTTAGACCAATTTTCTTTCATATTTTCTTTCCGGTCTAATTACATCTTGTGCTGCCCAATATTCAAACCCAACTTTGGCTATAGACGAATTCTAAAATTAGTCGTTCTTATCCCAAGGAAAATCCAATTATATCGGAAATTGTGTATGAAAAAGTTGTGAATAACGTTTAGAATAACGTTTAGAAATGTAGAATAAGTAAAAGAAAATATATAGACTGACGTTTCCATTGTTTTTGGCTTAAAACAGGCAATTTTTGAAGAAAAAAACAACTAAGAATAACTGAAATTTAACCATTTGAAACATTAGCTTATAAAACTTGGATACAAAAATAAAACCTTTCCATTTATCTTTCTTTTTTGATAATTATTTAAATTGAGTAAAATGTTGATTGCTGCTAAATCATTTATATCATGTTTAACTCTTTGTTACTCACAGCTGTTTCTCCCAAACATTTGTTTCGTAGATGCTTCGTGGTGTGAAGTCATTTACAAAGGATGGGATAAAGGCATACGTTGCAAAAAAACCGAAGACAGTCTGAGTGATTTAAACCGCACTCTTCTTATTTATAAATACAAGTGTGATGGCGAGGAAATCGTCTACGAAAACTGTCCTCAAGTCTCTAAAGACTTAGAATTAACGTTTGAGATAAAAGATTGTGCATTGACCCCTGATACTTTCAATTTTTGCAAGGATTATGAAATATCTACATATTACAAATTACCCGAGAATCATAAAAACGTTGTGATACGGAACGGCACATTCGGAACAACGCATCTCGGAGTCCGAAATATCCTTTTGTCTGGTAACGGAATAGAAACTGTCGAGTCTGGGGCTTTCGACTGTGAAATTAACCTCTTCAAATTGGACTTGAGTTATAACGATATAGAAGAAATCCACGAAGACGCTTTTGTTTGTTTGCCGCTATTGGAAATTTTAGATCTTTCCCACAACCGGATAAGTAAGTTGCCAAAATGTTTGAAAAACCTCAATTTAATTGTACAACTTCTCCTCAACGACAACTTAATCACCACGTTTCCGGAGACTGCACTTTCCGAATCTCTCGGGCTTTATTTTCTAGATTTAAATAGGAACGCAATCCGAGAATTTTGTCCTGCTGAAATCAACCAGCTGCATAATGTCAAAATATTGCTCCTGAGGAGGAACAATATCACATCTCTAACGAATCGATGTTTCGATAAACAGAAACGTCTGTTGACGTTGGATGTTGGTATGAATGTGGGTCTGGTGCTGGCAAACGATGTTTTTGCTGGAATGCACTATTTGTCAGAGCTGTACATCGATGGTTGTGAATTGAGCATAGGAGAGGAAGATAGTGCGATGTTTTCCAACAACACCCGGCTATATAAGATTCATCTCCAACACAACCGGCTGCGAGAAATTCATCTCAAACTCTTTCAAGGATTGCGTCTCCTGGGTCATCTCGATGTGAGTTTCAACGCCATCTCTGTCTTGCACAACAGATCTTTCGCAGAAAATGACAGACTAGAGTACCTCGATTTATCGAATAACCATCTAAGTGAAATCAAAATTGGCGCATTTTGGGGTATCTCTAGATTGCGAAGCTTAAACATATCCAACAACCAGATAAGAGATATGGATGAAAAGGCTCTTAATGATCTAGTGGACCTCAGAACACTAAACATCAGCAATAACAATTTTTTAACGATAAACTATTTTCAAGACACGCTTCGGAACCTTGAGCATTTAAAAACATTGGACATGAGTAACATCAGTTCTAGAGATTTCGATCTCGTTTTTGATGTGAAAAATAAATACATTAAATACCTTGACGTCAGTTTCAACGTCGGTCTTCGTCTAGAAGAAAATTCGTTAAAAAACTTGCACGATCTCAAAACCTTCATTTCGCGAGGTACGAATGTAGAGTCTTTGAAAGGTTTATTTACGAGTAATAAACAGTTGAAAGAAATTAATATGTCTTTAAATAAGATTCAAAGAATAGGTTTAGATGACTTTTATGAATGTTCTACTCTCCAAACGCTAGATTTGTCTTGGAATGACATTAGGGACGTGCACATTTCAGCGTTCAGATATTGCCCGAATATCAAGTACGTCAACGTGAGTCATAACGCGTTGCCGTACATTAATTTCTTTTACTCCTACTTAGAAATAGGATCTGTAAATGTTTTGAACATCAGCTCCAATAGATTAACCGAAATCCATTGGAGAGATTTCTACTATTTCTCTCTCGATACTTTATGGGCTTCGAATAACACCATACGAGAATTATTCCTATCTGACGCCATGAAAGTAAATATCAAGACGGTGCACCTAGAGTACTGTGAAATTCGGAAAGTTCACCTCCCTTCAAACATAGAAACGGAAAGTCGAAACAACTTTTGGAGAACACGGATTTTCTTGGAAGGAAATCCCATTGTGTGCGACTGCCACGCTTTCCAGCTATACAAATACGTCAAGAATATTGGCGTCCATCGCAGATTTTTGCTCGAAGGACTGACGTGTCAATTTCCAATGGAACTGGAAGGAAAGAAAGTAGAAAATCTGTCACCCAGTGATTTCTATTGCAAGGTTCGTAGATCCTGCCCGGAAACCTGCCACTGTCTGAAACCAGCTCACGATGATTCTTTAATAGTCAACTGCAGTCGGAGAGGTATCGAACTTCTCCCCAAAGATGTTCCAGCCAATACGACCATCTTGGACGTAAGTTACAATCGTATTACGTCCCTCGAATCACTGAACAGATCCATCTGGAAAAGTCTAACTGAAATTCGCGCAGAAGGAAATTTTATTTCGTCTTTAGAATTCGAGGTCCCGAAAAGCATGAAAACCTTACTCCTGCACGGAAATAGGTTGAAGAAATTGCCGAAAAGACACACAGCAGTTACCCAGAGAGCCCTTTTTATTACCCTTTCTAACAACCCTTGGTCCTGCGGCTGCAAATCTTTGAAACTGAAGTACTTGTTGATGAAGCCCATCGGACAAATCCCCGATGCCTCCGAAGTCCGGTGTTCCTCCTTCCCCAACTCCTCAAGTAATAAGACTCTCCTGGAGATGCAAGATCAAGATCTATGTCCTAAGAACGAGAAAGAATTTTCGAAAGTTACTTTCATCAGTCTAATAACTGTCCTGTCGGGGTTAGTATTTGTACTGTCAGTCTGGTTGTACTACAGCAAGAATGAAAATTATATGAATGCCGTGCTCTACACCCACTGTACTTGCGTGTATAGCCTCTTTGGTTGCCGGAAAGTGGTCGAGGAAGACAAGACCTTCGACTGCTTCATCTCGTACGGTTCGGAGGACGTGGAGGTGCCTCTAGCCATTGTAGATGCCATGGGTAAGGAACCGAATCCCGAATTCCGATTCTGCGTCCACGACAGGCACTGGAAAGGGGGTTCGACCATCTCCGAGAATATCTTCCGCTCTGTGGAACTCAGTAGGAAGACTTTGATCGTGGTCTCTAAGACCTTTGTCAAGAACAGGTGGTTCCACCTTGAGTTTCAGGCTGCCCTGATGCAAATGCTGAAGGATCACCGTGACCGGATGATCTTTGCTATCAAGGGAGATCTGCCGGACTACGAGGACTTGCCCAGCGATGTCAGGCACTTCTTGCGCACGAGAACCTACCTCGTATGGGGAGAGAAGTGGTTCATGGAGAAACTCAGGTATTCGTTGCAGAAGGATAGCGTCCCTTTCTCGGTGCAACTGAGGGAATTCCTCTTAGCAGTCGGAAATTGCTTTCGAAACAAAAGATTCTACTATCGCGATAGACTCGTGGAAATTATGTAAGTTTCTGTCAAAATCATAATTCAGTTTTGGAAGAATTAAACGAAAAAAGTATTCATCTTCACTTCTTGAACCCGAAATGCACCTCTCTTTGCTTGTTAATTAATGTACTGGATAATTTTTCCTGACAATCAATGATAAACCAAAATTTGATGTAGTAAAGAATCACTTATTGCTTTAAAATGAAAATTTTGAAGTATAATAGATTTTTGCTTGTAGAAATTTTGTTTTCTTTGAAAGATGTTACTACATTAGTGATTTGTGATGGCAGTTCTATAAAAAAATACTCCCTCCCAATTTTTAATGAGTTATATTCAATTCTGATTAAATCCAAGTGGGATCCCTATTTTATTATTTTCTATTTTCGAGCTTGAATTTACTTCCTCAGTGAGTAAGTACATTGAGTTATATCGTGGTGAATAAATTTTTCCTATCATAAAACTTTATGTTAATTTAAATAGAATGTTTGAAAATCTTGGATAAAGTACTAAATATACCACGAGATGGGAAATAATCCGAAAAAGCTATTTACATTCTGAAACTGCAAACTGTTAAAAAAAATTAATTGAGAACGTTTAATTTTGTTGCCTATTGCTGATTTGGCACTCGAGTAGTCAAAAAATAAGTAGTAAATTAACTAGAGAAGACTGCATTTTGTTCAATTTTGTTGCTAGGCATACAAAAGCTATTAATTCTGCTATAAGAAGAATATAGTAAATTCCAAGAACGATGTTTAAAAACAATGGCAAGTTCGAATTCCCAAGAACTGAACGTCTGATCTGGACAACCAACCAACTACTGAGTTATTATTTAAAACACTAGAGGACGTCGATTGCTTTGGTATCATAACGTGCGGCAGCCACAACACAGCATATTTATTAATTATTCTTAGATACTGGTATATTATTTTAAGCCAGGGTTTTTTAGCTTACTATATTATATATTGTATATATTGTTCTTCTTCTTTAGTGGAATGTCAAACCCGGATGGGTCCCAACCTTCTCCAGAATTCGATACCAGGTAGTCCTACTTTTGGCCCTGGACTTATAGCCTTTAAAAATTAATTAGAAGTTCAGGGCCAAAGATAGGACTACCTGATATCGAATTCTGTAGAAGGTTAGGACCCATCTGGAGAAGGTTAGGACAGAAGTCATTCTCAATACAGGCCAACTGTTACAATATACGTGTAGTTTACTACACATAATCATAACATTGCGCTACCTATAGCTCTAACCCAGATTATTGGCTTGGCTTAAAATAATGATTAACACTTTAGTCTGAAAACTTTATATTCTAATACATTTATTGTTTACAATTCCAAAACTAATCCAATCAGGACAGTATTAAGACAACATCTTAGATTAAATTATCTAAATATGAGAGGTGTTGACTCCAGTCGTAAAAGTAGTAAATTAGAACTTACTCGAAGTTGAGAGATGGGAGACAATGAAGAAACTGGGACGCACATCTAACAGCAACAAGTGGGCTTCAGTCGAGGGACGGCACAGGAAGCTGGGGCGTCACGTTCAGGATATCCGAGTCAGGAACGGCATCTAGGTCATCACCTTCAGGAATCTCCTCCAGTCTCTTCTCATCTCATCATCAGCCATCTCTTTTTTCACCCGCAGATCATCTCACTCTATCATTTGTTTGTCACCCAATCGTTATCAAGATATCTGGTTTGCTTATAGTAATAAATATTGGGTATAACCTTTTTGTTATTTGCTTACTATGAGCATTCAGGATCCTTCCCCAGATGTATTCCATGGTCCTATATTAATTTCGAATGGGAACCGCTTCAAGCTGCTGGTGACCACGGTACTTACCTTTTGACCTTATGTGATCCTTGTCCACTGCATCTGAATGTGCCACTCATCAACTTGTCCGTTTGCATTCATTGCAATAGCCCTTCCACGGAGTCCGTGAATTAAGTCATTACTTCTGCCTCCCCAAATAGTCTTTAATACTCCTTAATAGTCACCACCTTCTACAGAGATTGTAAAGAATTTGAACCCATGACCTGTGTTTCATATATGTGGGCTCTTCACAATATCTGTAAAATCGCCCCCATTTACTACTTCCACCCTGCGTTCCTTGGGGGTAAAAGGAGCCAGTCGGCTAAGGTGGGCTGATAAGGTTTTTCGGATGTGTCGCTTGTTTGTTTTTGCAGGGCATCTGAAAGGAGGATTTTCCCTTTTCGGAAGGGTTCAAGTTTTCAGATGGTGACCCCCCGAAAAAGGAAGAGAAGATCTGCGGACAGAGCAATGGAGTTGGAGGAGTCGAGATAGAGCCTGCGACTTGAAGAGATCTCTCTGTTTCGGAGTGAGATAATTTTATTTTGGATATGGAAAGCTCGGACATCTGATCTGGTTAAGATAGGCTCTGAGACTCAACTATGTTATTTTGTTATACTTTAATTTTTCATCAATCTTGTAAATAAATGTTGTTTGTGGTCCTTAAAGTTTCGGAGGTAATTTAATGCATCATCAGCGATGGCCTACGAACAGAAAGGATACCTATCCCAGTAAAGTAGGCGGGCAGGTCACACGCTAGCATAGAGCCCCCAGAAAGGGGTGTGTTACAGAGATCTTTACTTTTAGCAGGGTTAATCTGCCTGTATTAACTTACTGCATATCTAGTCATTCTCAATGAAGTCCAACCATCTGGGTTTGAGCCGTCCTCTTTTCCGATTGCCTATTGGTTTAACGCTGAAATTTATTTATTTATTTATTTATTTACTAGCATATAGCCCATCATATGAAGGGATTAGTAAAATTTTTAATATTCCAGAACTGTTAAAAATCCAATGAGGCAGGTAAAAAATGGTTTGTTTTTTGGCTGAGAATTATCTGGTTCACTCTCAATAATTATTTATCGTCATACTCCTCTAGAGTCTCCCGATCCTGTAATGCAGTTTAGAATCACATTGAATTCATTTAGTCAAACAGTGTGGTTATGTATAACAAACACACAAACGAACAAACTTCTTAATTTCCAAATATATATAAATTAAAAGTTAGATGTTTAGTAGTCCGTGAAATAGACTCCTAGATTTTTATGAAAAGAATTTTTTGTTTATACCGATGATAAAATATTCATTGCAAAAAAAAAATAATCGATGATTCAATTTAAAATTATCACATTTGTACCTAATCTATTATTTAAGCCAAATATAAAAGAAAATCATTTACGTAATATCTAAGTTCAGTGATAAAAGATATTATAATAGTGTAGACGATATTTAAATAGTTTAAAATATGAAATGATTAAATGAGATG
>CM063497.1:102104882-102112382 GCA_032207245.1 Pardosa pseudoannulata | reverse complement strand
AATAATTTGATTCTTTAGGGAAGAAATCAGGAATTCATTCTATAAGGCAATTTGTCGCAACGTCACGAACTACTATAATGCCCTTCCCATTCATTTTCACGTTTACAACAGCCAATAGACAAACAATAAACTGCCCTTCCGTTTGAAACTTGAGCCAGAATTGTCAGAATTTGAGAATTTGCCCTACTGTGTGAAATCGCCTTATTCCTCTTTAAAGTATTGTGGAATTCGCTGTTGCCCTTTGACAAATATATAGTAATCTATAATAAATGGGTCTCCCATTCTAGTGCTTGAAATACCCTTTTATCTCCACAGCAGGTGGTTTTAACAACAGTTTTGGCCTGAAAATCGTCTGCAGAAATGTACCGTGTGTGAGTCAAACGGAACTCTTATCAGTCTCCATTGCAATCAAGAGTATTTGTTGTGTTGTGATCTAGTGCGAGCCAAATCTCGCCAACCTTTCGATCGCATTGTCTTTTCAGATAAGGGTTTGAGAGGATGAGAAAGAGAGTTAATTAAGTACTTTAACCCGCATGTTATCGAATGGAACCTGGCTGGTCACGTGTTCACAGGTCGTATTCTCCGCGCGGTGAGTGGAGTTTGGAATTTTCGCAAAACTGTGCTTATTCTGTTTGCTGAGAAGCGCGGTCACTACACCTGTTGCACTCTGCTTTCAGCCGCAAAGGGAATAAAAACAGAATAATATTGCTTCTGATTTTACGATTATCGAAATGAGGGTCGGATTTATAGGTGCCGGGAAAATGGCTCAAGCTCTTGCCAAGGGTCTCATCCAGGGAGGTAAGATCTCAATTTCTTCTATAGACTTTCTATTTAGATCGAAATAATACCTCAATATGAAAAGATAAGACCTCGAGATTTTGTAAAAGATATTAACCCCTTCCGGTATGATTTAATAATGAAAAACTGTGCATGAAATAACCATTTAATTTTTAATTAAAAAACTTGTTTCATTTTACAATTCTTACATATTCTTAATTAAAATCCACTTTTTACATAGCGTTAAATAATATCAGAAACAGTAAAATTAAGAAAATATCAAAGCAAAACATGAATAAGGTATACAGATAATAGTCTTCAAGCTAGTGGTACTTTTCAAAACAAAGTGCAAGGGAATTCTTAATTGTTTACACCGCCAAGTAGTCTCACTTTTAATTGGATTCTTGTAACACACACGGCATTTCTTAGTAGGTTTTCTTTTATTATGACTCATTAATTTGGCAATGACTTGTACCAAGAAATTCTAAGTAAACAATATGCAATAGTGACTTGTGATTTTCACAAGTGATAAAAGTGTTGCCAAATTCAGTACACTAGAAATTTTAAACTAAATTAATTATTATATTTAACAGTAACTTTAATCGCATGACGAGTGTAGCTCGTCATTGTGCGGTATGGAATGAAAAACTAATGACGAGCTAGACTCGTCATTTTACCGGAAGGGGTTAAGATATTTTTCCCCACTGAGTTTATAACAGATTATATTGACTTCTTTTTAACAAAAATAATGGATCGTATTTATTTTGATACAAATATGTTGGACACTTTTCTTATGAAAACTTATAATACTAAGTGTTCCATACCTGCTGTTTTTACATGCAACATGACTGAATAACCGCATAATGAGTGAATTTGAGAGCTTCATACATGTAGAAAACCGAAATGAATTAAAAGTTTTCTTATAAAACACTTTCAATTACAGAATTGGGTATTTTACCTTCTATTCGTTATTTTGATTAAACAAAAAATTTAAGTATTCTTCTACTGTAATTCATTAATTCAAAGTATTCAAGTTATTAAAAATCACTTTATTAAATTTAAAGAAATTATATAATTTCTTAAATTTTCATTTATATTTTTCCTTTTGTTATTACTTTCAGTTCATATTTTGATACGTGATATGTGATAGGTACAAAATAAGAGATTTTTCCTTTGACAATATGACCAAAAATATTTCAACATTGTTTTTAATTTGGATTTTTATAATTCAATTATTTGTTTGGTTATACAATAATCCTGACGTACGTAAAATGCACTAAAAGTTTTTTCGCACTTAGTTTAAACTGGTAATAAAAAAATTTAATCACACTCAAGCAAAAAGACTAGGGGTAATTTTTGCTTTTTGGGTAAATATTTTCAGCATATTTACATTACAGAAATATTTTTTATAATGTGGCATAAATAGAACAAATAAACTTCATACAAATTACATATGAGAGGGAAAATGCAATAAAAGTTTTTGGCACTTAGTTTAAACTCTTACTAAAAAAATTTAATCACTCTCAAGCAAAAAAACTGGGGATAATTTTTGCGTTTTGGGTAAATATTACAGCATATTTACATTAAAAAAATATTTTTATAATGTCTCAAAAATAGAACAAATAAGCTTCATACAAATTACTTTATGAGACGGAAAATGCACTAAAGGTTTTTTTGGCACTTAGTTTAAACTCTTGCTAAAAAATTTTAATCACTCTCAAGCAAAAAGACTGGGGGTAATTTTTGCGATTTGGGTAAATATTTTCGGAATATTTACATTACAGAAATATTTTTATAGTGCGACAAAAATAAAACAAATAAACTTTATACAAATTACTTATGAGACGGAAAATACAATAAAAGTTTTTTACCACTTAGTTTAAACTGTTAATAAAAGATTTTAATCACTCTCAAGCAACAAGAATGGGGGTAATTTTTGCTTTGGGGTAAATATTTTCGGCATATTTACATTACAGAAATATTTTTACAACGAGGCAAAAATAAGACAAATAAGCTTCATTCACATTACTTTATGAGACGGAAAATGCACTAAAGGTTTTTTTGGCACTTAGTTTAAACTCTTACTAAAACATTTTAATCACTCTCAAGCAAAAAGACTGGGGGTAATTTTTGCGTTTTGGGAAAATATTTTCGGTATATTTACATTACAGAAATATTTTCATAATGCAACAAAAATAGGACAAATAAGCTTCCTACAAACTACTTTATGAGACGGCTAATGTAATAAAAGATTTTTCTTTTTGACACTTAGTTTAAACTGGTAAAAAAATATTTTAATCACTCTCAAGCAAAAAGACTGGGGATAATTTTTGCGTTTTGGGTAAATATTTTCAGCATATTTACATTAAAGAAATATTTTTATAATGTGAAAAAAATAGAACAAATAAACTTCATACAAATTACATATGAGAAGGAAAATGCAATAAAAGTTTTTTGGCACTTGGTTTAAACTGGTAATAAAAAAAATTTAATCACTCTAAAAAAAAAGACTGGGGGGGGTGGGTAATTTTTGCGATTTGGGTAAATATTTTCATTACAGAAATATTTTTATAATATGACAAAAATAGAACAAATAAGCTTCATACAAATTACATATGAGAAGGAAAATGCAATAAAAGTTTTTTGGCACTTAGTTTAAACTGGTAATAAAAAAAATTTAATCACTCTAAAAAAAAAGACTGGGGGGGGTAATTTTTGCGATTTGGGTAAATATTTTCATTATAGAAATATTTTTATAATATGACAAAAATAGAACAAATAAGCTTCATACAAATTATTTATAAATTTTAGACCAGTTTTGTAAAATATAGCATTTTATACTTCGTTAATCCGGGATAAAAATTTTGAAATTTAATTTTAAAAGCTTGAATATTACAAAATATAAAATTTTCTATCTTGAACACATCGTTTATATGTTTTTATTATGCAGTCAGTCAATGTAAAATTTGTACAATCTGCTTTTGCAGCTCAATTTGAGATATTCAAAAATAAAAATCTGAAAATCACGTTATGAGACGTAAATTTTACTCAAATAAATATTAGTTGATAATAACATCTTTTTAAGTTTTCTAAAATGGAGAATTTTATATATTGTTATGTCTTCTATTATGAACCTTTTATTCTATATCCATATAAATAAGAGCTACATCGTTTAAGTATTATTTTAAAACTAGCATGTAGCCCGTTATATGACGGGATCAGTAAAATTTTTAATTTTCCAGAATTGTAAAGTACTCTATGAGGTAGGTCAAAAAAAGGGTTTGCTTTTTGAATGTGAATTATCTGGTACACGCTCAATAATTTGTTTATCTTAACAAATTGTATGCGGGACACGTATTAGTACGTTTTCTGACGATTGATACTTGAGCGCGGATCACGTACTAGTACGTTTTCTGACGATTGATACTTGAGCGCGGGACACGTACTAGTACGTTTTCTGACGATTGATACTTGAGCGCGGGACACGTACTTGTACGTTTTCTGACGATTGATACTTGAGCGCGGGACACGTACTAGTACGTTTTCTGACGATTGATACTTGAGCGCGGGACACGTACTAGTACGTTTTCTGACGATTGATACTTGAGCGCGGGACACGTACTAGTACGTTTTCTGACGATTGACACTTGAGCGCGGGACACGTACTAGTACGTTTTCTGACGATTGATACTTGAGCGCGGATCACGTACTAGTACGGGTTAGTGTAACAACATGGTTTGTTTGTGGATACAAAAATAACGGTATATACAGGAAAACAAAGCCGAATGTTCTTGTCTACTACATAGATTCTGGAAACATTTAGACAAATAAAAACTAGTTTTTACATCAGTCCATGCTGAACCACAAAACGGGAAGGTTGATTAAAAAAAATCAATTTAGATTTAAAATTAACTTTTTATTTATTCTTGCGAAAATGATATTATATATATATATATATATATATATATATATATATATATATATATATATATATATATATATATATATATATATATATATATATATATTTGTTTATTTGTCTATTTATATACTTGTTCATATATTTCAATATAAAATACGAAAAGTTGGTTAAAAAAATGAAATAATTTTCGATCTATTGAGATTTAACTGAATAACTAAATTTAAGCGCAAAACGCCCGCTCCCGGTACAATTCCGCTGCGAAATGTACCCGCACACAATGTGTTAACTGACCTCATTTTAGTTGCCAACTTCAATTTATATTGTCATGTTGCGGGATAGGATGGACAGAGAAGACTTCAATATTGACAGTGATTATTTGGCGGTATATATGAATGCTGTTCAAAATTTATCGAATCAATTGCTAACCGTGTGGTTATGTATAAAAAAACAAACACACAAGAGAACAAACTTCTTAATTTTCAAAGATATATAACTTAAACACTAGAAATTTATTAGTCCAGGAAATAAACTCCTAGACTTTTATGAAAAGAATTTGTTGTTTATACCGGTGATAAAATTTTCAGTGCAACAAAAGATAATCGATGATTAAATTTAAAATTATCCCATATGTACCTATTCTATTATTCACGCCAAATATAAAAGAAAATTATTTATGTAATATCGAAGTTCAGTGATAAAACGTATGAAAATAATGCAGACGATATTTAAATATTTTAAAATAAGAAATGATTAAATGAGATTGTTAAAGAAATGGCATCATAATGATAGGAAAAAAAATGTGTTTTTTTTATCTACTTATAGAGTGATAAATTTATTAACTGAATCGCCGGGTCATAACCGGGGAAAACAGGGCTTCAAATAATGACATTAAACGATTGAAAAGGGTGGAAGGGGTGGATTTAGGCCGTTTTCAAACTCGCTTTGAATTTTGTAACCCTAACTCATCACGAATCAAATATGAATGCCTCTATGCAATCCAGGTTCATCCACTTCATAAATTCGAGGACGGACGGACAGATAACTTAGGCAGTTATTATATAGAAGATCTTAACGTTCTTTGTGTACAAATATTTAATAATAGTTTTAATTGGTTGTTAATTTAAAATAGTGTCAAATATCTACAAATATATCTTTTAAAATATCAAGTTGAGCAGAAAAGATTAAAGTACGAGTTTGACTGATTTTAAGTTTCACTATACATTATAAGTTATATATCTAGGAATATAAAATCTTTTGTATGAAAATATAAATATAGTGTGTGTATGTATGTATGTATACTCGTTATGCATTCCTAAATGGCTAGACCGATCTTGACGAAATTTTGCATGGTGATTTAAGTGAACCCTGGGAAAGTGTGAGACAGGTCAAATTTATCGGAGGTTATAGTCAAGAGAAGATAAAACATATTTTTTATTCTAAATGAGGAATTTGCACATGTGGGGGATTTGAACAATTTAGTATATTTCTGATAGTTTGACTCGTAAATTCCAAAAATTTTCTCAAAAATGTAAAAAACTGGGTCCATCATTTTAAAAATTAATTTTAAAGTTAAGTGAAAATCACGTGACATCAAAATGCTTTTTGATTGGTTGTGACGTCATCGTTCACTTTATCCAATATTTTCTAATTGCTTGTAAGCTCTCACTATTTTCCGATTTTGTTTTTGCAAGTTCTTAATTTTCTAGCTATCAAAATTTATTTTTATTTAAACCTGAAGGTTTATTTTATCGATCTCAATAGCTTAATTATCTCAGTTTGTTATAAATGTCTCTTCTACCTGGATTTACCAAAAGACAGTCGGACAACCTCCCAAAATTGACTTTATGTCAGTGTTTTCGTTCTTGGGAAAAACCCGATTTTATGGGAGCAAAAGTACGTTCAAATTAAAACCCAAAGGTATGTAAAATCATTTATATATTTATCCTATTTTACTTAACATGTATTAATATTTTATTCATGCTAATCATAGCTCTTCTGTTTGTAGACATAGACAAGTCAAATAAATATATCATATACACACACATTTCTAGTAGCATAGCATTTATAAATAGATATGGATGTAATATTAAAATAAAAATTAGAGGAGGTATTTATTGTAAGACCGGTCTCATTAGCCCTCGTGTTGCAAAAAGTAGACCGTAGCGCTCCAAAACCAAACCAATTCTTAGATATTTTAAATTTGATGAAAAGAAATTTAAAATCTTTAAAAGGCTTTACTTAATTATTTATACATTTTTAAATAGCAATACAATTTTATTGCCTTTAATATTAATGTTAAATTAAAAAATGTATAAAGTTTCTGAAATTAAATTTAATTTTTAAAGTAATATCATTATTAAGTATTTTAAAAAATTATACTTTTTTCAAATTAGTCACCAATTTAATCGAAAAATATCACTGTGAATTGATACACTTAAAAAATTATGAATCTCTGAAGAAAATATTTATAATACCTTGAAAATACATAACCTTCCCCACCCCCGAGTTATTTATTAGATAATTATATGCTTTAGATATTTGTATGTTTCGCGATATTTATATGTTTTATCAAAAATTTATTGTACTTGAACTGTGTGATAATACTCGAAAAATAGCAGTTTTAAAAATTAAATAGTACTGGTTAATCAACAGTCCTTTTAAAGGTATAGATGTATTTTTATATACTTTAATTGTTCTAAATTAGTAATACTTAAACAAAATCAAGCATTTATTTACCGAAAAATGGTCTTCAGAAACGTATAGAGATGATTTATATAATAATATGGGGTTTAATTTCTCAT
>CM063497.1:102082382-102097382 GCA_032207245.1 Pardosa pseudoannulata | reverse complement strand
TATAAAAGAAAATTGTTTACGTAATAGTAATATTACAAATATAAAATTAAAAAAATGAAACAATTTAAAATAAGAAATGATTAAATGAGAGGGTTAAAGGAATGACGTTGTAATTCTAGAAAAAAATGTTATTTTTATCTATTTATTGTGTGATAAATTTAATCGCCTGTTCTTAACTGGGAAAAATAGGGTTTGAAATAATGACATTAAAAGTTGGAAAAGGGGGAAGGAGTGGATTTCGAACGTTTTAAAGACGACAATATTTTTTGCTGTGATAGGAAACATATTTATACCAATTTACTTTAGAATTAGATCGATAGTTTAGGAGAAGATAAACTTTAATCGGTTTGAATGTTGCTAACCCTAACTCATCAAGAATCCAATATGGATGCCTCTATCCATTCCAGGTCCAACCGCTTCATAAATTCGAGGTCAGACGGACAGATAACTAAGATTATTATTATATAGGGGATATATTTGTTCTTTTTAAATAACCTGGTAAAAAAAAACTTAAATCGCTTTTCCGTTAGTTCGCCCCCGAATATAATTCTTTTATTCCTTTAGCATATATTTCATGATGAACGTTAAATTTAAATGAGTGTGCTATTTGTTTTATTATAGTTTTTGTTTCATTTACGAAATTGTTTATATTATTAATGTAATAACGTCTAAAAACTGAACATCAATGCAATTCTGAAGTCGAATTTTCTAAACTTTCTATTCAAAATATATTTTTATAGACTCATCATTCTCATCGTAGGAATGAAAACGTCGACTAGTATATTTTTCTTAAGGTTAAAATCAGCCAAAAATCTCACATAGGAAAATCAGCGGAATATGAAGGATAATCTATCCCTTTGACGTGTTTTTGTTCACGAAATCATATTGTTAATCTTTGCGTATGAGAAATTGCATTGTCATGGTGAAGCATGAAAACCCTTATATTGAATTCTAGAAGAATTTCTGGAAGACACTAAATGATGAGTCAGTTAACTGTAACTGTCTTCTGTTCCTCCAGTTTCACGACTTTGACCATTATTGCAAAAAACAAACGCATACATTACCTTTTTTCATCGTTCTTTGTCATTTTACCCTTTCTGGTTTGGGGTCATCTTCAAAGACCCATATTTTACTTTCTTGACGTGATGGAACATAAAAAAACGGCATGTAACTGACATCACCGGTTGTAAGTTTTAAAAAAAGGCGGTGTCAACCATATTTAATCGACAGATTCATAATTATCGCCAAATAAACACTGTTAATACTAAAACCTCTCTTACCCATCTTATTACGTTATATGACAGGATGTACTATAGTTGGTAATTAACGTAAGCCAGCGGTCAGTAAAGTTAATTTTAGTGTTAATTTCACATTTTATTATGTTCAAAAATGTTCATTTATGTCAGGGTCAAATAACCCTGTATCTTATTGCTTATTGTGTAAAACAAGAAAAGAGACTGTTTGATATATTTCTTATTTTGATACAAATGGTCAGTATTGATGTAAATGAAGTTTAGGGGATATTTAGTGATACCGAAAACTAGGGGTATCACTTATGTTGCGCCTCTACTTTATTATTATCTTTGTTTTAATGTAATTTTAAAGATTAAGTGGAAAGAATGGCAATAGAAGAGTTTTTTTGAGAGAATCGTTTTTTCGTTGTGTGACAAAATAAAATGGTTTAGAGTAAATTCTATGGTTTTGAGTAAATTCTATGATTTTGAGTAAATTCTAATAAATCTTGAGCATTTTACACCAAAAAGGAGTAAAATAAATCACTACGTACTGAACATCTGGCGTCCGGCGACAGGATTACGGCTGCATTTTGTGAGTGAGTGAAAATATTTGTACATTTTGTTTATTCTGTATTCATTATGGAAGCCGTATTGAAATATAGGAAGCAACTTAGAAGGTTGTTTACTCGTGCATGTAATACTTTTGACGATGAAGAGATTAAACTGAACTGTGATGATAAAATCAACAAATTAAAGCTTATTGAGGAGAAAGCTTTATTAATGATAGAATGTGAAGAGAAATATAAGCAATTGTTATATTGTGAAAATATTTCCGATACAGAGATAGAAAAAGAAATTGATGAGTCGGAATTATATATTGATCGCTGGAGATCTTTAAAACAGAAACTAGAAGCATTGACGAGAGAACAATTGTCTTCTAAAGATGAAAGTTTGAATATTATTTCGCCGCCAAATACTTTATTACATTATCCAAAAATAAAACTACCAACGTTTGACGGAAACGTGCGTAACTGGCTTTATTTTTGGGGTCAATTTCAAAAGATTGATGAAGACATCAATATTGATTTTCACGATAAATTTTCGTATTTATCTCAAGCGATGGAAAGAGGTAGCTCAGCCGAAGAATTAATTAAGAGTTTCCCTCCGGGTGGTAATAGTTATGAAAAAGCCTTAAAACAGTTAAAAATGCGTTTTGGTAGAGAAGAATTATTAATTCAAGTATATGTTAGAGACTTATTAGCTTTAGTTCTTCAAAAACAGAGCTGCTCAAAACATTCTTTAAGAAAATTGTTTGATCAACTTGAAAGTAAACTCCGTTCACTTGAGCTATTGGGGGTAACTAGGGAAAAATATGCCGCAATGTTGTTTCCCCTAGTTGAGTCATCGTTACCCGAAGAAACGCTCGTTGCTTGGGAGCGTTATAGATCTGCTCATCGTAGAGTTCGAGAAGTGAATTCAGATGATGCTAAACAAAGTAAAATTATTGAGAAAAGTGATTTAGAATGCATTTTAGAATTTTTACAAGTTGAAGTTGAAGCAGAAGAACGCATTTTCTTAGCTTCTCGAAGTTTTGACACTTCCAAATCAAAAGCCGAAGCAAAATATAATAAATTTTCAAGTGAGAAAAGAATGACCGAGAACAAATTTAAGAATAAAAAATGTTCTGGTGTTCCTAGTGCAACAGATCTTTTAACTTCATCTCAAGTGTCAAAGTTTCAGGCATCAAGGCAGTGTATATTCTGTTCTAATTCACATTATTCTGGAGATTGTTTAAAAGCAAGACAAATACCCTTGGGGCAAAGGGAGTCACTTGTTCAACAGTCTCACAACTGTTTTTTATGTTTGAAATCTGGACATTTAATTCGAGATTGCAATTTGAAAGCTGGTTGCTTGTGTTGTGGTAAAAAACACCACATTCTTTTGTGCAGAGAAATGCAACAAATAGCTATATCTAGAAATAAAGAGTCATCTGGAGTTGAAAAGAAAACTGAGAGTTCTGAAGTAGATCAAGCCCTTTCTAACTTATCTACTACTCCAGATGTGATGTTGCAAACATTCAAAGTTATAATTAGAGGTAAGGGCATAAAACGTGCCGCAAGAGCTATCATAGATACAGGTTCGCAGCGATCGTATTTACTACGAAGTACAGCTGAAGAAATGAACTATGAGCCACAGGATTGTGAATATTTACAGCATTCTTTATTTGGTGGAGAAAACACAGGGGTATGTAAACATGATGTATACACTTTGTATTTATCAAAGGTGCAAGGGAATTATAATTGTAACTTCAAAGTTCTAAGTCAAGAAATTATTTGTAAGTCGATGCCACCTACTGTCAATAAGCTTTGCATGGAGGAGTTAGCTGCTTATAATATAAATATTGTGGATGATTGTGAAGATACCATTGAAATCCTTATTGGGGCTGATATAGCTGGAAAACTCATGACGGGTGGTCGTCGCGAAATACCTTGTGGTCTTGTAGCCATCGAAACAAAACTTGGGTGGTCAGTAATGGGACGAATGCACAACACTTCAAGTGAGAAAGGTTCATCATTATTAGTTACATCTATGTTGTCTACAGGGAAGACGATAACAGATTTGTGGACTTTGGATACACTTGGCATTATTGACCCATCAGTCAAGAGGAACCAGACTGAATTGCAGGAAGCAGCTCGATTGCATTTTCTGAATACGGTTCATGTAGAAGATGAGCGTTTTGAGGTAGATTTGCCATGGTTGGAAGACCATCCGCCACTCCCAGATTATTTTGATTTAGCTAAGAGAAGACTGGACAAAACTGTTACCCGTCTTAAAACCGAGTCTAATTATGAAGCGTATGGAAATGTTTTTGATGAATGGCTTAAAGAGGGCATAATCGAAGAGGTTGTCAAAAATGAGCAAGAACAAGTACTTTACCTTCCTCATCGAGAAGTCATCAAAGAAAATAGCACTACAAAGATTAGGCCTGTCTTTGATGCTTCAGCTAAAGTAAAAGGATTTCCCAGTCTTAACGATTGCTTAGAAAAGGGTCCAAATCTAATAGAGCAACTTCCAAGTATTCTAACACGATTTCGAAAAGAGGAGATTGGAGTTATTGCCGACATACGTAAGGCATTCCTACAAATAAGTGTTTCACCCACAGACAGAGATTATCTAAGATTCTTGTGGTTAGATAGTGATGGTCATCTGATAGAATACAGGCATTGTCGTGTGGTTTTTGGTGTATCAAGCAGTCCTTTTCTTCTAAACTCTACGATTCAGTTACACCTTAAAACTGTTTTAGAGAAAATAGAAGCTGGAGAATCCTCGTATCCAAAGGCTGTTATTCAAAACCTTGTGCACAGTTTTTATGTTGACAACTGTATCAGTTGTGTTAAAAATGAAAGGGAACTTGAGGTTTTTATTAACGTGTCAACTGAAGTAATGGCTGAGAGAAAATTTGAGCTTAGAGGGTGGGAGTTCAATGATATTAATGCTGATCCTTCTGCTGATACAAATGTGCTAGGTTTAAAATGGAATAAAAAATCCGACACGCTGAGAATAAATACTGGAAGTTTAAATGAATTATGTTTTGAGAAAGTAACTAAGAGAACAATCTTATCCACAGCTCACAGATTATTTGATCCTCTTGGAATATATTGTCCCGTGATCCTTATCCCTAAATTATTGCTTCAAGAAACATGGAGGCAAAAGATAACATGGGATGAAGAAGTTTCTCCCGAAACGAGAACTAAATTTTTGAAGTGGTTAAGAGAGAGTAATTATCTAGAGAAAATTCGTTTTCCGAGATATTTTGGTTCGAAGAGTACAAGTGATAATACTTCAGTACATATTTTCTGCGATGCCAGTAGGCATGCTTATGCCGTAGTTGCTTTCATCCGAATAGAAACTTTTGATTCTGTCCGAGTACAGCTGATACAAGCCAGGAACAGAGTTGCACCAACTGGAAAAGAAGAAATCACTATCGCGAGACTTGAACTACTTGCAGCTACTATAGCATTACGACTTTCGTCATCAATTTTGGCGGATATTCAGTGTGAAGAAGTTTACTTCTGGACTGATTCTTCCACGGACTTGGCATGGATAACGAGAGAAGAAGCCTGGAATGTATTTGTCCAGAATAGAGTGAAAGAAATAAGAAGTCAAACAAATACAAATTCATGGAGGCATGTTCCCGGCTTTATGAATCCGGCCGATCTTCCGAGTAGAGGTTGTTCAGCTCTAAGTTTATTGAAATCTAACTGGTGGTTAGGTCCAAGTTGGCTTTACTTACCTAAAGAAGAGTGGCCAAATGGTCATATAGATTTAAATGAAAGTGAGATTGTTAAAGAAAAGAAAAAAAGCATAGTTTCAGCTGTAAAGAAATGCTTAGTTGCTACATGTTTAGTTACCGAGAGAGATTGGTATTACAGATATTTTTCCAAATACCAGAAAATAGTTAATCTTATTGCCTGGATTCTAAGATTCGCCTTCAATTGTCGATCCAAACAAAATGAGAGAAGACATGGACACCTTAATTCAAATGAAATTTTCGAAGCCGAGAAAGTGTTGATCAAAATGGTCCAAGAAGATTGTTTTATGAACGAGAGAGATGATAAATTAAAAACTTTAGGAGTATTCGTGGATCAAAGTGGAATTCTCAGGCTGAAAACTAAACTTACTTTACGACAAGATACAGAAGATTTTAAGATGCCAGCTATTCTCCCATCGAAACATGCGGTTGTCGAGAAATTAGTACGATATTATCATGAGAAAAATGCGCACGCTGGTACTCAAATTTTGATTAACATCCTACGAGAAAGATTTTGGATTCTTAATTCTCGAAAAACTGTGCGATCTATCATTAATAAGTGTACAGTGTGTAGAAGATTTTCCGCGAAAAATCTAGAAGCTTATACTGCACCTCCTCCAGAAGATAGACTACGAGAAGCAGCTGTGTTTGAAGTTTGTGGAATAGACTTTACTGGTCCAGTGATCCTGAGAGGTAACGAGAAAGCTTGGATTTGTTTATTCACCTGCGGTGTTTACAGAGCAGTCCATTTAGAGTTGGTTGAATCCTTATCTACCGAGAGTTTTTTGCTATCTCTTAGGAGATTCATAGCGCGTAGAGGACGTAGTAGGGTCATATACTGCGATAATGGAACCAATTTTGTAGGAGCTTCGAATGCACTTCAAAATCTAAACTGGAAGCAGATAATTGATGAAACATCTATACCACCAATTCAGTGGAAGTTCAATCCCCCAACTGCCTCATGGTGGGGAGGTTGGTGGGAGAGATTAATAGGAATTCTCAAGAGATTGTTGAGACGAGTTCTAGGCAGAGCTTCATTAACTTCGGAAGAAATGCGCACGATTCTCTGTGACTGTGAAGCAGTCGTCAACTCTCGTCCATTAACATATGTGGCTGAAAATGACGCAACTTTAACGCCTTTAAGTCCATCTCTATTTCTTCAAGACATTCGAAATTGCGGTGTTCCTGATCTTGATGACGTTGGTCACAAAAGTCTTAATAAACGAGTCAAATATAGAGAAAATCTGCAAAAGGATTTGAGAAACAGGTTTAGATCTGAATATCTAGGATCACTTATTCAAAAATCAGAAAACAAGAAAACTGTGAAAGTGAATATTGGTGATGTTGTATTGATAGGAAATGATAACACCAAACGAATCAACTGGCCCCTAGGTAAAATAATTCAAATTCTTCCGGGGAGGGATGGAATTACAAGACTTGTGAAACTCAAAACGACTAACGGACAATTGTTGAGACCAATTCAAAGATTGTACCCGCTTGAAATCTCCAACAATAACACCCTTATTCAGAAATTTTCAGCTGAGAAAGCGGGAGATGCAACTTGTGCAAATCGTGTAACTGATTACATGTGTAAGATAAATTCTGAACCTCAGATTCAAAAGACTCGAGCAGGTCGTACAATCAAAGTACCTGAAAGACTGGACTTATAAAGCTGTTTATAATTTTCTTTATTGTACCATTTTATTATTGTTTGATATTTTCTTATTGTTGTGACTGTAACTAGTAAGTTAAATTTAAGCTAAAATTAACTTAGGTGGGAGGATGTTGCGCCTCTACTTTATTATTATCTTTGTTTTAATGTAATTTTAAAGATTAAGTGGAAAGAATGGCAATAGAAGAGTTTTTTTGAGAGAATCGTTTTTTCGTTGTGTGACAAAATAAAATGGTTTAGAGTAAATTCTATGGTTTTGAGTAAATTCTATGATTTTGAGTAAATTCTAATAAATCTTGAGCATTTTACACCAAAAAGGAGTAAAATAAATCACTACGTACTGATCACTTATATGACTTAGGATAAACTTAGTTCTTATTGAAATGTAAAATCTTTTGTGGTATCTTTATGTTTCATGTTTAATAGGGCGATTTCACGCAGGAGTGCACATCTCAACTAATAATAGTTCTGGCTTTAATTTAAAACTGGAGGGCAAATTATTGGTTGCCTATTGACTATTGTAAACGTGAAAATGAATGACAAAGTCTTTAAAGCCGTTCATGACGTTGCATAAAATCGCTATATAATGTAAACCTCGTTAAGAAATTTTTAAATAGAGATGCAGAGCTAAAATCCAGGGTGCTACCATATTACGGTCGACATATGTCACTGGTGATTTCTACGTCATAATGATGTCAGTGAGGGAAATTTATGGTGCCAAATTCAGATATCTGGCGATTTCTGACGTCATTATGGCGTGAAAGTCCCAGTGACATATGTCAACTGTAATATGGTAGCAGCGTTAGTCCCCATAAGCAGTTATAGCTAATTACCGATTAATTATAATATAATTTCTAAACTGCTGTATTGAGCTGTGGCTTACGTATAAGATATATGCAACTGCGATATATACATGGCTATTAGATTTTATTGAGGTATGAAGAAATAAAGTGAAAACTCCAATAATCGTACTTAACATATAACTGTGTAAAAAGAATTACGAAAGAAGTGAAACATGTAAAGAGCAAACAATAAAAATTGCATCAATGTTTAAAGATAATTTTTTAAAGCGTGCTAGGAAAATTTTCAGTTTAGTGCATATTAAGTATTGTAATTAAAGTAGCCCCCGACGCATTTCTTTTTAACGGTACTATGATACAAACATAAATAATAACACTTTACTAAAAATCCAAAGATGACTTAATAAAATGATATAATCTCTATTTCACTTTGAGTATTAGTCAGCCATCAATAGACAAACAGTTGCGTTATCTACAGATTTTTCTACTGCTTTAAGGAAACATTGTTTCGTCCCTTCAAGAATCATGGAGAACAGCTTCTGTTTGAGAATAAATGCATCATGTGAAGTAACTGATAAATCGAACGAAGTTGATTGCATTCACATGTGAAGACAGAAGCCGGTTTCGTTTGGTTTTATGGTTCCCTTTTTCTGATCCCAAATCCTGAAAATATGAAATTATCGCAATTTGGATTTATTGGCGCCGGTAAAATGGCTCAAGCTTTAGTCAAAGGAATGCTGCTAAAAAGTAATTTTTTGTGAGTTTTTTCAAATCAGTTGTTCAGACTGTTACTATATTTAATGTAGTTAAGGAACATCCCTTTTTGCTCATATATTTAATTGCCCAAATTACGCTGGTATAAAACTAGCAAATTGAAATTCAATTACTGAAATGTTGAATTTTTTATGACTATTACTAATGACAGTAGCATAGTTCCTCATTGTCGAGTGTTCAAGATTTGGTGCCTTTGCTAAATTGGTGAGATTTTTTAAGCCACTAAGATAAATTTATTTTTTAATTTTAATATTTTTCTTCTTCAAAATTTTCTGAATTTCATTTATTTATTGCCGTTATTTTTTAAAATTTCCTTTGTTTTACGTCCTTTTTACGTTCGCATTTATGCCGCCATTTTGCCGTTAGTGGTGAGTCACCAATGAGGACCCATGCTACTTCTGTTTCCTAGTGGTAATTTTCAAAATTAAGAAATAGGCTATAGTTCAGAAAAGGAATCATGGGGAAGAAATGAAGGCTTGAGTAAAGAACTGGGTTCTCCCGCCAACTTGGCGATAAAGTGTGGTTGCCTATCATTTTCTCCTAATCTCACCGTGTCCAAACAATCTGTATCTCTATTATATTTTATATGATATTTGAATCCAACTCTCCATATGTAACTCTTTTCTTATATATTAAAAGTGCACAATGCTTAAAAAAATTAGCTATAACAAACCATTAATATTTCACTATGGCTGATTTTTAATAATTTGGAACTGTTGCGTTTGTAAACTGTTAAGGAATTAATTGCCCATAAATGTATAATTTTCAAGTCGTTTTCTTTAATTAAGTAAGAGTATATAATTCTATTACGATGGCGCACTGTGCATTAATTAAAGTCGCTAGAAAAAGCAAGAAATACAATATTTGGATGGATTATCTTTGTGTTTTATTAAATATCGCCAATATTTTCTCCAAATTTCCCAAGGGGAACCCAATTCTTAAGTAGTCCCCAACTTTTTATTCTTACTTGAACTAAAATCGATTTTTTAACCGAAAAAGTAAAGGGATAGTATACATAATTCGATAAGTAACTCTCCGTTCGATTTCACATTAGAAAATAGGATTTTCTTTTATATAGCTATCTATATCTATTGCAATAATAAAGAGTTTATTAGAAAAAAATCTGTAAAAGCTTTAAAAAAGGATTATAAGTAATTAAGGTAAAGTAATTATTATCAAGAAAGTAATTCGGCAATTTGAACCCATCCTCTTTGATAGTGAAACTTTGCCAAATAGGCCAATTTTGGGCTCTGCTTAAACAAACTTTTGGACCCTTATTCTAGTATTTAATTCTAGCGAAATGACTCCCTATAAATAACGCAATCTATATCTATGTAAAGTGTACCCCCAAAACAAAAAATATAAATTTTACATTTATCGTAAATAAAGATCTACATATATTATCTTAAATCTGTATGTTAAGACTTAGACGTATAATATTCGTGTAATAAGTAATTAGTGCAGTATTTATTCCATACTAATACATTATTAGACAAAATATTGTACTAAACGTACTAAAATATAATGTGATGATCATATTATGGGATTATTGTTTTTTTGTATGCATAGAACTGTTTCTCAACTAAAACTTTTAAGCCTATACTCTTTGGTAGGATCAGCCCTATTATTTCATACAGAAACAAGAAAGCAGAATTATGTTACTTTAAAGTAAGCATCATATTTTTTCGTGCTGGTTTTTATAGGTTACATATATATCAAGCCTTCCATAAAATAAAATTCACTTTTATGTATTTTGCTTAGAAATTGAGTAATAATAATTTCCAGTTTTCAGAATTTATTTCAAGATTAAGTTATGAATAATTTTAAAGGTACAGATGCATTATATGTGCTGAGTTTTATTTTCGCCAAATTTGGCGATTTTTTAGCGGTTTTATGGGGCGATAAATGGGTTGGTGTGTTTTCCCTGACTTTGGTGGTGGGGTGGGGCAGCTCCGATATGTTATTGCACCCCATTGGTGCCCATGAATTTTGACTTCAGTACCCGGCACTATTCCTGAAATTTGCATCTTAGCGGTTCTTTTAGATTCCAGTGCAATACGTCAATTTGTATTTTTTTTTTTAATCATTTTCTGGGATTTAGTAATTTAGCTATGGAGGGCGTAGTCATTTTGGAATTGTTAAAAAGTATCAGGATATTCTAAATCAAACAAGATGGTTTCTTTTATTACAGGGGGGAACCCCCTCACATGTTACATATATTATAATATTAGTGCTTATTAAAATGCTATAGATTGTGTTTATGCTGTTGATATATATCATAAATATTACTAATCTGTTATTAACTTTAAAAATGATAATTATAATGCTAATTTTATTTTAATAATGCTTAATAATGTTAATAATGTTGTGTTTCAAATATGCCATGTGGCCGCCGCCATGTTTTTTTACTTGGCGAATTTTCAAAACACGCGTTTTTCTGTTGGTCGCCAAAAAAAACATGGCGGACAGGGCCGGCGTCTATAATGCATCTGTTCCATTTTAAATTATAACACAAGAATAAAAAAATTTTGGCCCTGAAATTTGTTGGTGTAAACCAACAAGTACCTCGTGTGCCGGGCCAGTAACAGAGACCTGCTCTATGGTACTCTGAGCAACACTTCTTGCTGTTAAGAGTTAGTTCTTAAGGTTTACTACTTTTCGAAAGATCGACGTGGTTGGTACCGGCCATATTGGATTCCTTTAGCTCCATGTTAAACTATGGGCAAAATTGTTTTACTTCTGACCGGATTGTATTTGAAAAGATTTCTATAAATTAATTTTAACCGTTATAGAACCGAAAATTCTCCAAAATAATGCATGACTAAGTTTTTTTTTTTTTTTCTTTTTCTAAAGTCAGAAAAATATATTTAATTTTAAATTATTTGTATAAAATTTTTTAGCTTTCTTTGAACGGAAATAATGACATTTTACAAAAGTAAATTTTAATAATTGCCCAGGAATAACCCTGGAGAATCTTCCAGTCTATCCTGCGGTATTTTTTTTTTTTTTTTCAAATTCGAACCCAGCAGTAGAACAGTTTTGATATAGCTTAGATGAGACTAGAGTAATCTAATTATAACCAGTACCCAAACAACTTCATGCAAAATCTTTATATAAAATATCATTTCTTTCATATTCTCAAAATGATAATTGTTCGCTTAATAGAAAGTAATCAAAAAATTTCGTAGCTATGTTATTGTAGACCTAAATCATGTCAATGACAGATGATCGCCGAAAGTGCTCTATTCTGTTTTCTATTCCACTGCACTTCACACGATCGAATATTTTTCCATTGCTACAACACTCGACACGGCTGTTAATCACGGCAACAGGTGTTGTCGCACCTGATAAAATGTTGTCGGACGAAAGGGTTAACTGCTCTATGCGCTTCCGACTGATTAATCATGCCCGATAAAGGATTAAATCGGCGCCAAATGTTGAGTGGCCATCGCAATTTCCACAGACGATTTTTTATTACTGCCAAAATCTCTATTTTGAGCAAACGATTTAAGAAATCAAAATATCGATTTTTCTCCCTTTTTAATTGGTTTGAATTATCGTTTTAACTTTTCTACACATGAATGGAGAATTTGAAATGTTTTTCTTCGAAATTTCAAAAGTTATTAACGAATGTGATTTAATTTATAGATTAACTTTAAACGACTCTTTCTCCATGCTTGTTTTTGTTTAATTTCATATATTACAAATACTAAAGCTTTATTTTTTTCTATGTTAATAATTATACAGGTTTTTTATAATACATAGACTAAAACTCTATGGATTTAACAATAAATTGCTCATTTTTTCATTAAAAACGTGAAATTTTATAGTTTTCACTTTAAGTTTCAGTTAAAAAAGTTTTCATAAAATATAATTTTTAGCGATATCTAAAAGCTAATACAGATTTAGTATAGGACCCCTTTGGTGACTTGTTACATTGCTACATTTATTTCTAGAAATTTTAAGGAATGTTAATTGGGTTTAACTGAAAATTTCAGTGTAAATGTATTTACAGTTTCTTGATCTACAGAGTTTACGCTATTTTCCATATTTTTAATTTATATTAGGCAAAATTAAACTTCTATGTAATTTATGCGATATTAATGATATAGGTTGATGAGGAAAATGTCGCTAATGCATTTACAGTTATAATATAATTAAATAATCGCGACATGAATGTCCCCAACTACTAAAAGTCATCCTATACTACAACTGTTCTAAAACTCCTTGCATGCTTTAAAGTAGGTGTCTTTAATACATCTAAAGCAATTTGTTTTGTGGACCAAAAATATTAAAAATTTATAAGGATCTTATAAAACTTTGAACAGGTTTGAAAATTTTATTTTTTAACTAGCAAGTGTGCCCGTGCTTCGCTACGGTAAACTTAATATATATCTTTTAAACAAAGATATTTTTTTTTCGTGGATAATTCTCTAAATTCGTCACAGTTCAGTTCGAGTCATTGGCATATTTATATATTCCTATTATAAGCGTTTTATAGCAATATTCAGTTTTTATAATCGAATTTGTGTCATATTAAATTTGCTGGAACTTTTTTATGGTAAAATATAAGTTTAACCCTAAATTACATTACTGTATTACTACTGTACGTTGATTAGCAACGTTAATAGATCTTGCCATATTACGTGGTAGAATAGGAAGCAGAGGTTTTGACAGCAACAGTGCTAATTTTGTTGGTATTAATAAATGTTGTCCAAACCACATGGTTTGGTATGAAACAGAAACACACATTCACATTGACAACCCTATGATTTAAAGATAACTATATAAAATGATAGGTTTTTATTTGCTCATGAGAGTCACTGAAATGTGTACTTTTTGTTGTTAGAATATTGTTGATAAACATTTCACTGTAACGTAAAAATGAACCAAGAATTGAATTTAAAATTAGTTCCTATATAAAAATGCTATAATTTGAGTCCCATAGACATGAAAGTCAATCACTTTATATCTAAATTTCCCGGTCAAATCGAATGGATACTACGCAGACGATGTTTAAATAATATAAAATAAGAAATGAATAATTCAGATATTTAAAGGAATGGTGTCATAATGATAAAAAATATCTTTTTCACCTATTTATTATGTGATAAATTTAAAATTTTAATCTCCTGCTTTTAACCGGGGAAAACTGCGCTTAAAACAATTACATGTGATTAACGGAATGACGTCACATTGCTAGAAATATTACTTCTTTCCCTTAGTTATGATGCGATAAATTAAAAAGTTATCGTTTGCTCTTAACCGGGGAAAATAATGCTTGGAATAATGTCATGAAACGCTCGAAAAAGGGGGAAGGAATGGATTTGGAACGTTAAAAATTTTCAAAAACCTTCCTAGGGATGTACCTAATAATTTCCCAAATTTTCACGGCGATTGGATGTATGGTTTTTGAGTCTATCGAGTACAGACAGACAGACGGACAGACAGACAGACAGACACAAATTCATTTTTATGTATATAGATTAAATATACGTTTCAAGCTGATTTACATTCTTAAATTTGCTTCCAACTGGATCATAAAATGCAAAACAATTGTAACTTCTACTTAACACTTAAAACTGAAAAAAAAACTTTAAAGTTACATATCCCCTCAAGTAAAGAATCATCTGAAAAATTATACTTCATTTTTTAAAATAATTTAGATATTGACTCTGTCTTTATAAAAACTTTTTTATGTCGACTTTTTCAAAATTAGACAGATAATTAATATTGAAATAATCAAATTTTCTATTTATATCTGAATTCTTAACAATGTTTTGTTATAATTATTGCATGTCATTTTTTCCTAAGTATATAATTTTAATTAAGAAATGTTCTATGTACTGATATAAGAATATAAGGCGATTTCACGCAGTAGGGCAAATCTCAATTTATGACAATTCTGGCTTTAGTTTCAAACGGAAAGGCAGTTTATTGTTTGTCTATTGGCTGTTGTAAACCTGAAAATGAATGGGAAGGGCATTATAGTAGTTCGTGACGTTGCGACAAATTGCTCTAATGTTTAGCTTCACACCCGTGTGATAATGCATGAAAATAATTTTTTGGCTTTTATAAATATATTTATAGTTGTAGCACCAAACCAAAATATATCTATAGAACGTACTTTTAATGAATATTAGGTTAGGTAAAATTTTAATGTAGCGTTTCGTCACTCATCACGATAATTTTAATAGAATATAAATT
>CM063497.1:102074882-102077382 GCA_032207245.1 Pardosa pseudoannulata | reverse complement strand
TGTGGTGGAAGCATTAAAATTTCCCAACCAAGCTCCCTGAGTTTCTGGCGAGTCACTACAGACGTGTGTGGCTTGGCTTTGTCCTGATGGAACACAACACCTCTTCTGTTGATCAATTCTGGCCGTTTCTGGTCAATCGCAAGCTTCAAACGGTCCAGTTGTTGACAGTAAATATCTGAATTTAGTGTTTGGCCACAACGAAGCAACTCAAAATAAATTATTTCCTTCCAGTCCCAACAAATACACAGTAGAACCTTCCTGGCCATCAGTCCTGGTTTGGCCACCGTTTGATCTGCTTTACCGTGCTCTGACCATGATCTTTTTTGCCCAATATTGTTGTATTTGACCCATTTCTCATCCCCAGTCACCATTCGTTTAAGAAATAGGTCGATTTCATTCTGTTTGGCCAAGGCTTCGCAGACGGAAATTCGATCCATCATGTTTTTTGGTGTTAATTGGTGTGGCACCCAAACATCGAGCTTCTTTTGGAATCCAGCTTTACGCAAATGGTTTAAAACTGTTTTATGGTCGATCTTTAGCTCTTGGGCGATGCTACGACTACTAACATATCGGCCAACTTCGATTATTTCTGTGATTTTATAGTCATTTTCGAAGACGGGCCTGCCTGTACGAGGTGCAACTTTAACATCAAAAATGCCTGAAAGCAATCGACGAAACCAAAATTGCACATAATTACCTGTTACAGTATCGGTACCATAAACACCAGTCACAATTTCAGCCGCCTGGCTTGCATTTTCGCCTTTATCAAAGAAAAACTGTAAAATGTACCGAATTTTCTCTTTGTTGACTTCCATTTTTAACACCCTGTAACTCAGAACTGTATGGACCAAACAAAAAACAGTAAAAAAAAAACTTTTTAGTGTGAAATGTCACCTTGACAACGAGCATAAATTTGAAATTGTTTGATTGATGCTTTACGAGATATAGATCACTATAGCCATCTACCGGAAAAAATAATGGATTTCTTTTTCTCCAACCTAATATAAAACCATATGGATTTTGTGCTTAAATAAACTGATTTAGGTTTTTATCGTTGCTGATTTTGTAATCTCCCTTTAACTTAGTTCTGTCGAACTGCATATTCACTTATATCTGAAACTGCATCTTAAGGAGCTCGGTCACAAAACTTAGGGCGTTAGCCTAAGGATAACCGGTCAAAATATCGTGGCCGAAATATCACGATTCCAAATATTACGGACATAAAATCGTCGGTCCAAAATATCGTTGATGAAAAATTTCGCCGTTCGTAAATACCAACTCTCAATATTTACTTTTAAAAAATATTAATATATGCTTGTCGAAAGTATCAAAATACTTTTGTCGCAAAATAAAATGCAGTTGCATGAAAAGATGTAGGGTAAACTGCCAGTATTGCACACATTTAGAAAATTAATTTTCAAAAAATGTATATAAAATCAAGTTATTTTACTATTATAAATTAATATTATTTATACATATATACATACATATTCCAATTTATTAAATCCAGCTAATCCATTAAAGCGTTCTAGGACTGAGATAGGCAAACCATATGTTCCGAGGGCCAGCTTCAGTCTACCCCATATTAAAACAATATTTTAATTTGCACAAGACTTTTTACTCACCTTTTCACTTTTTGTGCAGCTGTGTTCATTTTGTTTTGCAGCAAAATATATTTTAATATTTTGGATAACTGAATATTAAAAATTGGAAATAGTGAGAAACGATATTTTGGATCGACGATATTATGGGCACCATATTTTAGACCATGATATTTTGGCAACATTATTTTGAGTTCGTGCTACACTTTACATGTCGAATGTTGTTTCTATTGTCAGTTCAGTAAAACAATATTAATAAAAATGTAAACGAAGAAAGGTTACTAATACATACGATTTCATTAAAAAATATATTCTATTGAACATTAAAGTTTATTTAGCTTTTAGCAGTTTATTATTTTAGTTTCAAAACGTTTCTGAGGGTTGCAGGTTCGAGACACGAGCTGGTCAAAGATCATCGTGTTCGCTAACGGCAATCAGGGTATGAAAAAAACCTTCGCGATGTCTTCCAAATTCAGACGATTCTTCTAGATATTGAAGGCCAAGCCTAGGGGATCATCTTATGTTGCTTCCAAATTACTAGGACCCAGTCATACACTGTCTACCAATAAGTATTTGGACACCTATGCAAATGACGATATCTGCGGTCCTGAGGTACGTCACGGCCTCCGCCGGTATACATCGTGTAGGAAACAGTATCGGCATTAGTCGCATGCAAGATGCCGCGCAGTTCGGAGCTCTCTGATTTCGAGAAAGGTATAATTATCGGGTATCACAAATGTGGCCGATCCTTAAGGGACATATCTAGCGATCTGAAGTACCCAAAATCGACAGTGGCCTATGTGATTCAGAAGTGGGAGGTGAGCGGTGATTGTCGGAATGTGCCCCGAGTCGGCAGATAGAAAGAGACCTACGGGGTTTGGTTTGGTTGGGAGTGCTAC
>CM063497.1:102049379-102074782 GCA_032207245.1 Pardosa pseudoannulata | reverse complement strand
AACATCCCTGCATTTATTTTTTAATTTTTGTGGTTTTTCTTAATTCAAAATTTTAGTTTATTTCATTTATCTCCTGCAGTTATATATTTTCATTATTTTCTGCCTTTAAAAAAAAAAAAAAAAAAAAAAAAGCTGTATTCACTTTTGCTGAACATCACCACTTGATTTGTGTTGTGGATTCGTTTTTGTAAGTGGGGAATAGAAATATTTGTCACTTTAAATTAAAATAGGGGAAAAAACTTACCTCTGGTGTGCTGTGAATTGATTGATCATACAAGGCTAAACAAATTTGACGAAGAGTTGAGAAACCAATATTAGCTACCCGAGATTTGATAAGAGCATCTAATACATCTGATGGAATGGCACTTTTGTCCACATAATGGGAAGACATTTTTAATAATGGCTCTTTCTCCCAACACCAGTTTTCTAACATTTGAGAGGGAGCTTCAATAAAATCTCTCTCCATGTTCATCGAGCTGTGATGGAAAAAAAAAATCTATTTCAGGAAAATATTTAGACACTGATATAAAAACATTATATATTCTGCCTTTTTATTAAGTATAGAAATTTAAATTTTCTTTTGTATATTGTTTTTCAACTGTACAACTTTTGGAAATTTATAGCTTGCATCTGGTTGAAAAGTACATGTTTGTTCTTCCTGAGTTCAAAAAGACTTGCTCTACGTTTTCATCGTAGCATTGATTTTATTCAGAATCCTGTACTTCACAACCTTCCTGCATATAATCCTGCTATACCAAGCTCTGCTAAGAGACCAAGAGCATTGTTATATTGTCCTGATACGGTACTCCCTGCTTCTAAGCGAAGACGGTGAGAATAACTCACTTTCGGTTTTTCATCTCTTTGCTCTTTTGTCTCAGTGCGAGAATGGCATGCTTGGTAGCATGTCTGCCTCATTGGCTCGCTGTCCTGAGGTTGATGGTTCTGTCCCCAGCGACGACATCGACTTTTAATTTCTCTTAAAATTACTTTTTTTTTTTCTTTTTTTTTGGATGTTTTTGTAAAGTACCATTTTCTGTACTTTGGCTATTTTTTCTTATTTTCATTTTTTCCAATATTTTGGGTTTTGTATCATTCCACTACTTGGCTCTCGTTTATTTTGTACTTTGTGTAATCTTCTGTCTCGTTTTATGTTTATAAAAAATTGAAAAAAAAATGCTAAATAAGAATTTTAAAATTTTGTAAAATACAAAAATATATCTCTTTGTTAGTGTTGTCACTTTTTGATTATTTTTTATTATTTGCTGTACCAAGTTGCTTTTGTTATAGTCCCTGTAACTTTTTGTGTAATTTTTTTAAAATTTTTCTGAGCTTCACATTGAATTGAATACTATGAATTGCTGTTAACCATACCTACTGGTCATTGTCAAGGTTCCAGTCTAATTTTCCCCTAATTAGACAACGCATTGTTTACTCATAATTTTTTAAAACATTCTCATTTCCTCGCTTTCATGTGAGCTGGAGGAAATTTTTGTTTTACTTTTTGCCTAGAGGCCTAAATTGATGTTTTGGTCTGTTTTATGTTCGGAGGTTAAAGTGAAGACTTTCCACTTCTCTAGGTACTTCGTTAAATCCATTACCTTGAACTTTCAGTATGTGTTTTGCAAGATTAGTGGATCATATCAGAGTAACCACATAGAAATTCCCTGATAATTAACTGCAATTGCAATTTCTTCCCTGATAAGTTCACACTATTTAATACACAATTTCTTTCAATTCTTATAAATATTCTTTTACATCTTTGGGGTGTTCAGAATAACCAGCATGACTGGGGATTAATAGATTTCATTAAAAAATTATATAAAAAAAACTTAATTCTTGCAGTTCTGCTTTTTCACATTTTATTTACATTTAAACTAGCATATAGCCCGTCCAAATGTTTCTCAACTTTAATTGTTAATTTTCCAAAATTGTAAAGAAGAACCCTATGAGGCAGGTAAAAAAAAAAAAAAAAAAAAAAAAAAAAAGGTTTATTTTTTGACTAAGAATTACCTTTCAACAAAAATAATCGATTAAAATTATCACATATGTACTTAATATATTATTTAAGTCAAATAAAAAAGAAATTATTTATGTAATATCTAAGTTTAGTGATAAAACGTATGAAAATAATGCAGACGATATTTAAATAATTTAAAATAAGAACTGATTCAATGAGATGGTTAAAGGAATGAAGTCGTAATGCTAGGAAAAAATTGTTATTTTTACCTATTTATTATGTGATAAATTTAATTGCTTGCTCTTAAAATGGGGCTTGATATAATGGCATTAAACGCTCGAAAAGGGGACGAGGGGGATTTCGAACGTTTTAAAGAGGACAGTACTTTTCGCTGTGATACGAAGCTTATTCATACCAATTTATTTCAGAATCGGATCTATAGTTTAAGGAAAAGATAAACTTTACTTGCTGTGAATTTTGCAAACCCTAACTGATCAAAAATCCAATATGGATGCTCTATCCATTCCAGGTCCGACAGCTTCATAATTTCGAGGACAGATAACTTAGGCTATTATTTCATTACGAGAAGAAAGTTTAAGGATACAAAACATGAAATGCTTATGTGGCCAGGGACATCCGTACAACAATACGTGAATTTAATAAAATAAAAATAATGAAAATCATAAAAAGTTGAAAAAATAGTAAAGATTTATTTTAAAAATAATAAAACAACTTTCGGAATAAGAATTTAAAAGAAAAAGCAGAAAATATTAAATTTATTAGACATTAAAAAAAATTGGCTGTGTCAGGGATAGAACTGTCAACCTGAGAAGTTCAACGATCAAGTGGGCAAACTTTCTACCAAACATACAACGCCTGCATGTTGTGGGCGAACTAATTAGAGTATATGAAGTCAGGTAGTCAAGTAGAAACAGTCCAGAAATTTAAATATTACTCTCTGCCTTTGCCATCCTATCAAGAATGAATTTCGTATAGAATAAGAAGGATAAGGCTTGAAATAATAGCATTAAATGCTCGAAAAGGGGGGATGGGGGGATTTCGAACTCGCTTTCAATTTTGCTAACCCTAACTCATGAAAAATCCAATATGAATGCCTATATCCATTCCAGGTACAACCGCTTCAAAATTTTGCAGACAGACAACTTAGGCTATTATTATATAGGGGATAATTCAGCCTAATATAATTACTAAAAATTGTACATATTTTAAAAATTCAATTTGCTATATGATAGTTTTTAATTTCTTTTGTTAGCTTCTTATTTGATTGTTGACATTTTTTGTTCCAGTTGTTTTATTAATTTTGAGTTCCAATTGTATCATTTTCTGAAGATTCACTTCCTTTTTCATTTCCCCATATTTTCATTTAACAGCAAATATATTTTTTTAAAGAATGCACTAAAAGTCTTGTGATTGGATAGTATTTTTTTTTCTCTTTCCTTTTTAATTTTAACTGGCAAAATTTGTTATTTTTTCATTTTTTTTTTTCTAATTTCCAGGTATTTCCTGATAATTCAGTTGTTGGACACTGCATATAAGTCAAACCATGACACTTCACTACAACTTTAACTTTTTTTTTTTAAGAATAAAAAATATCTTGGCATATACACAAAAATATAAAATATACATACACAAAATCTTTAAAAGTTAAAACAAATATAAAAACTGTTAGAAGCATAAACAAGAAATTCTTTTAAGATGAGAAGATAAAAGACTGAATCCAAAATGACTATATGTAAAATGAGTTAGTTATTTAAGAAACTGCCCTGAAAACAGCTATACTAACTCAAAATTATCCCCTATGGGAAAATTAACTATCAATGAAAGAAAAAAAAAGCTTTCTTTCCTTTTTTAAATCTTTAATTGTGCTTGCAATGTTTCTACAAAATATTACTATTGAATTTATAAAACTATTTTAATTACAGAATACCTTTATACAGTTGAAAATAGAAAAACAATATTCCACACACATTTGTATGAATGAATTGCACAAAATATTTTAAATATAATAAAGATCTTCTAACAGCAAAATAACACAACATACTCTACATTCAAAATTACATTGCTTTACATGCATACAGGCAGCTTCATCCATTCAAATAATGCTTATTCAATTTCTCTATTTAAAAAGATCTAAAAACTACTTTTAAAATAATAATATAAGTATATTCATACATGCTGAAGAAAATTTAATAAGTGATTTGATAGCAATCTTTTTATTTTTTTAATTACAAAAAATCTTATATTTAAGGCTAAAATATATTTCATTTTATTAAAGATAACTCTCCTCTTCAGCGCTTTAGCCTAACTTGGGGGCCAAGGCCTACAGTGCCTAATCTCTGTTTTCGAGACCAAGGACCCTGAGGTGCGAAGCATGTCTCGGTTAGGTAGTCAATCTAACGGGGGAACCCCCCAGTGTCAGTGAAACCAGCTTAAGAAGTTTTCCAAAGGCCTAACTCCTTAAAACTTCTTAAACAGGAAATCAAGCAAATAAGCATTATTTATGCATATGTATGTGCGTGTGTGTGTATATATATATATATATATATATATATATATATATTTGTACACACACACACACACAATATACATATAGTAAAACCCACTTAAGAAGTTTTCTAAGGGAATGGAAAGAGAAAACTTCTTAAACAAAATAATTACATAGATAATGAGAGATTTTTTTTCTTTATAAAATAATATATAAACAATAGGTTTGGTTTTCCTAAAAAATTTACATTTTTTGCATACTTAATAAATTAGTTAATAAAGGAAAACAACATAATTACCTTAGAATATCTTTAATTCAGCTAAGAAATTCTGCTTTAAACACCACTGGAATCGATTTTACAGAAAAAAATCAGTTATAGTTTTATGTTTTTGTTTTTTTATTGGCAATGCAATTGATAATAGTCCAGATGTCTAAATCTTTTAAAAACTTCTTCAGGCACATTTTTAAATTAAAATGACAACAATCATTTTCAGCCATAAACATTATTTAAAAAAAAAAAAAAAAAAAAAAAAAAAAAAAGAACAGTAATTGAAAGGGAAGTAACGCGTTCTGTAAGTAAACTTAGAAATGAAAGAAAACGTTTTAAGTGGGAAAGAGTTTGGAAAGAAATTTTATAAACGGGTTATTTTTACATTGTATGAATAGAGGGAAAAATGGGTACCAAATATATAAACTTCTTAAACTGGTTTTACTGTAGTTCCAAGAATGCTTGGTTCTCAGTTTGTCTACCCACTGAAGGGATGAAAAGCTGAGTCAACTATGGACCTGTGCCATGGGAGCGCAAAATGCTACATCAATACCACTGGACTTTTAAAGGTAATCATAATGCAAGTACTTTAAGATTTTAAAAGTATCACATATTAAAACTAATATCTAATTTTAAAAGCATTTTGAAGAACCTTTCATTTACCTGAAGAATGCATATTCCATTTCCCCACATATGTAATGCATCACATGGCCAAATTCATGAAAAAATGTTGTTACCTGGAAAACAAATGTGATAAATGTTAGTAAACAACCTAACACTGATTTTTATATATTTACCTATAAGTTTATAAAGGAGTTTTTTGAATTCTAAGCAATCAATATAAAACTTAGCACTGTCTTGAATGAGAGATAAAGAAACTTATGAAATAAAAAGGATTACATTTTACATATTTTCAGGCAGATTTATAAGGTATTAACAATAATCTTTTTGTTATGAAACATGATAAAAGCAAATCTTTTTAGAGCATCTTTTAATTAATCAGTATTAATCATTGGGAATTATTTACCCCAGAGATCAAAATACTTTCATTCTTTGTTTGGTAGCAGATGTTAAGGGCTGTAATAAAATATTAATACAAAGTACACTGCACTAAAAAATTAAAGTAATTAAGACAAATGCTTAATTTAAAAAAACAAAAATGTATGACAAAAATGATTATTTTTATATAAATGAACCGCTAACATTTAACAATAGCATACGAAAATAGCAATTGATAGAATTCTTAAATCAAATAGAAAATTTCATACAAGCAAAATGTATGACCACATACAATATGCTAAATATGGACGCATAATAGATATGTAATAGCCTACTCAAACATGTGACATACAAGATATTGTACAGAAGATGTGTAAAGTACACACTTTCTGATTTTTAATCCATTATAAGCACCTGTTCCAAACTAATTTGGTATGAGTATAAAGAGAATTTGAAATGAAATGCTCATTTGCTCAACCTAGAAAGATGTGTGTATATACAATTTGCTTTTCATGTGAAATTACACACTGTGATGTCACCACCATCAGTTTTCAATGCACATATGGCATATCACACACTCAAACTGATAGGACAAGAGAAGCATCTTCCAGCAAGGAAAATGACAATACAAGACAATTTTTTCTAATGCCACCCTTTTAGACTTTCCTTGTTGTTTGAAAGTAGTAGGCAGGGATCAAGTCAGAGAGAAGGGTGTCAGCTAACAGCAAATCCACACATCTGCAACAGACTGACCAACCAAGGAGAAACAACTGACTGTTATGACAAAGTACAATAATCTAGAGAAGAATGAAAAAGAGGAACTCTGGTCAGAGAGAGAGGAAAGAAACCATTCAGTGGATGTATGAGATTTATTGCTAGGAGATCTTATCTCCTTGTTACCAGCTTGGTAGGCAGGGATCAGGTCAGAGAGAAGGGTGTCAGCTAACAGCAAATCCACACATCTGCAACAGACTGACCAACCAAGGAGAAACAACTGACTGTTATGACAAAGTACAATAATCTAGAGAAGAAGGAAAAAGAGAAACTCTAGTCAGAATGAGAGGAAAGAAACCCTTCAACGGATGTATGAGAGTTATCTATTGCTAGAAGATCTTATCTCCTTGTTGTCAGCTTGGTAGGCAGGGATCAGGTCAGAAAGAAGGGTGCCAGCTAACAGCAAATCCACACATCTGCAACAGACTGACCAACCAAGGAGAAACAACTGACTGTTATGACAAAGTACAATAATCTAGAGAAGAAGGAAAAAGAGAAACTCTAGTCAGAATGAGAGGAAAGAAACCCTTCAACGGATGTATGAGAGTTATCTATTGCTAGAAGATCTTATCTCCTTGTTGTCAGCTTGGTAGGCAGGGATCAGGTCAGAAAGAAGGGTGCCAGCTAACAGCAAATCCACACATCTGCAACACACTGACCCACCAAGGAGAAACAACTGACTGTTATTACAGAATACAATAATCTAGAGAAGAATGAAAAAGAGGAACTATGGTCAGAAAGAGAGGAAAGAAACCATTCAGTGGATGTATGAGAGTTATTTATTGCTAGGAGATCTTATCTCCCTGTTGCCCTCTTGCCCTGAGTGATGAGTGCAAGAAAAGAGATTTGACCTCCAACCTGATTTTTTAGGCTTGCCAGGATCAATTTTCCCAATTTACGAAAATTTCTACCCATCTGGAGACAGTCTCTCCAGAAAACTGTTTTTGAAATTTTAATCTGTACATTAAATAGCTGTCTTTTCACTGAAGCTTGATTCATAATCTTTGAGTTTCTGTGATACCCATGTGCTACCAAAAATAGAGGAACCCAAGATGTCATAATACCATAATTACTTAATAGGATTCCTTCATATCATTATAGATTTTGATTTAGAGTATAATAATCAGTTTCCACAACACAAGGGCTTAGAAACCCACTGCTTAAAAATAAATAAATAAATGGCTGCTGACATCCAGGTTAACAGTGAGAGTAAAACTCATGGACTACCTTATTAATACCACTTAGCCAGATCATAAATTAAATCTCCAACAAAAAGGTAGTCTAATTTTTTTAAACAGTCAACTGGTAAATAAACCTGAATTCATATATCTACAGTTAAAACAAAAGTAGCCACTGAAAAATTCAGAGTATTTAGAAGTAAAACATTAAATAATGATGTAATAATACTGTAAGCAAGAAATTATAAACAAAATTTAAGAACATTTGTCCTTTGAATTCTGATATTGTATTTAAAAAAAAAAACTGCTTTAGAATTTAACACCTAGAACCAATAAAAGAGAAAAAAAAAAGTAGTACTGAATATTTTTTTTACTGTTTATTTATTTTAGATAGTTATGTCAGTTGTTATTCTATTACAAATTTTAAAAAAATCAAAAATTGCAAGAAGCAACATTTCTAATTGTTTCTTTAATGAATAAACATACAAAATAATTTCAAACTCACTTCATCGTGATCTAACAAAGCTGGCTTGTCTTCTTGAGGTTTTGTAAAATTAGCTACCATAGCACAAACTGCATGTTGACGTGTACCATCTGACTTTAGAAAGCAATGCTGGAAGAAGTAAAAAGTCAACTATAAGCATATCTTTTCACAAATATATTCCATTACTTTATAAATTAAAATTGTTTCATGAAAAGTTATACAATAATACAGCTTGCATTTATTCCTCCTTGAAAATGTACCTACATTGAAATATATAGCCTATATTGAAAATGTACAAATTACAAAAAATAAAAACATTCCCCTTTTTTTCATATTTGTTCCATACTGTCATGAAGGAAATATATACTTTTAAGATATTAATATACTGTTGTTGAGAAATATTTCTTCAAAATGATAATTTTAATTACAATACATTTTACAGTAATATAGTGTTTAAATTTTAAATCCCTTTTACAGTGGACTCTGCTTAATGTGATTGCAGTTAATGTTATCAATCACTTATTGTTATTGAAATCACTTGGTCCTGATTTTCTCTATTCATTTGTATGTTAAAATAATCGATTTATGTGATCGTTACATCGGTTAATGTTATCAGTTTTCGAACCTCGTTTTAACTGGCAAAGAAATATTCACAATTCAGAAGGTACCCATTCTTTTCTTTCCATTCGCTGTTGTTTGAATTTCCGAGAATTCTCCCTCTTCCACCTAAGGAAATGGAGAATGAACAAAGGAATGGGGAATTACCCGTTTCTGGAATATTTTAGAAATACGCACACCCTGCTGGTGGTCAATGGTTGTCAGATAAGCAGAAGGTTTGTTTGGTTTGGTTTGGTTTGGAGCACTAGGGTCTACTGTTTTCCTCGCGAGGGTTAATGAGACCGGTACTTATAGTTTAAAGCCGATTCCGAATGGCTACAAACATCCATGCCAGCAGCGGGATTCGAACCCGCGAACTCCGGTTCCGAAGAGCAGCGCTCTACCATTTGGCCATTGTTCGGCAGATAAGCAGATGGCAACACATTCGGAACTGAGTAGGAACATATTCACATTTTATGCCTTGCTCGATTACATGCAGCTTGTCAATATGGAAGCCAGAAAGCGAAATGATTTAACATTAAAAGAAGCTTTCACATTAAGAGAATCTGAAGTCTGTCAGATTGTCATAGGAAAAGAGACAAATGATGGAACTGATAGAACTGATGAATCAGATAAAGAATCTCTTGATATGAAGACACCTCCTACAAATGCTGAAATGAGAAATGCATTGAAAGTGTTGAAACGTGGAGTACAACACTGCTCCGATGACTTTATAAAACATTGATTATGAACAATTTATCAATGAGCTTCTTAGAAAAAATTGTAGACAGCCAACAATTAATCAATTTTTTAAATTATGTATACAATTCTTGTGTTTTAAAGGATAATAAATAGTACATAAATATAAGGTGAGTTTTTTCATTTTATTTTGAAATTTAATACACATGAATTAAAGGGGGGGAGGTTAAATTTATCTAATTTTGTATATCATTTATTATTATCAATCGGTTATTGTTATCAAAATCACTGTCCCAAACTGATCACATTAAGCAGAGACCACTGTAATTCTATTCTGATACAAACAATTTTTAGGGATTCAAGAGTGGATAAAATTAGTTTCTGAATGAATGCAGTAACTCATCAGTGAGCAATCTTTTGATGTTACAGCTTAGAAGTTATTTTAAAAGCCCACCTTACCTAGAGAAATAAAATACCTATATAAAGAAAGATGCTAGCCTTCTTTAGTAGAATTTAGGGTACAGATGCATTATAGATGCTGTTTTTTTTTTTTTTTTTTTTTTTTTTTTTTTTTTTTTTTTTTTTTTTTTTTTTTTTTTTTTTTTGCCAAATTTGGCTATCTTTTGGCAATTTTATGGGGTAATGAGTGGGTTGGTGTGTTTGCCCTGACTTGGTGTGGAGTATGGCAGCTCTAATGTGCTCTCTGCAACCCATTGGTGCATTTGATTTCTGACGTCAGTACCCATCACTTTAGAGAAATTTCATCTTAGTTTTCTTTTGGTTTACAGTCGCCTAGGTCAAGTTGTAGTTTTTTTGGTTCTTATTTTCTGGGATTTAGTAAGTAATTTTTTTTTTCGTTCTTATCATTTTCTGGGATTTAGTTAATTTAGTTTTGACGGGTGAAGTTAATTCGGTTCTTACTATTTTTGGAATTGTTAAAAAGGTATGCTAATTTTATTTTAATAATGCTTTAAATTGTTAATGTGTTATTTTTTTCTTTTAAAGTTTAGTTTTGTTAATGTTGTGTTTCAAATATACCATGTGACCATCACGTTTTTTTTTTTGGGGGGGGAGGGGATGATCTTTCAGAAAACGTGTACTGCCATGTTTTTCTACTTGGCGATTTTTCAAAACACAAATTTTTTTCTGTTGGTAGAAAAAAAAAGTACGGATGGAACTGGCATTTATAATGCATCTGTTCCAAATTCAAGATTATAAAACCATAAATTCTCAGACCTTTCTCCTCTCCTCCTTACCTTAAGGTTCAGAAAAAACCTCTGCTTGTTCCTACTGACAGATATATTTTTTAAATGAACCACTATATTGAGCCATGGTAGCTCAATTGTCAAAAGTATTGATCTCATAATCCGAGGGTTGAGTATTAGAGGCTTGAGCCAGCTAAAGATTCACTATGTTCATTAATGGCAGCTGGGAGCAAATAAATAGTTCACAGTCACAATATCCTAATTCCCAAATGATACCTCACTTGGTAGTGGTGAATGCTATAAGAGCCAAGTGCCCATGCATTTGAAACAATAAATTATTATACCACCCTATTATTTTTTTTTTCTTTGGCTGTTCTTGTTTTAGACTACGAAATAATTCTACAAATTCATGCAACTCAAAACTCAGTTAAAAAAAAAATTAATAATTTAACAGAATAAGCATTTTAACACACTTAACATTCTAGAACAGGGATGGACAAACTTTTTCAGCCATGGGCCAAAAATCAAAAGAAAATAAATTTGGCGGGCCAAGATAAATTTTTCTAAAATTTTAAAAACAATACACAGGTACCTAATGGTTTAAATACATTAATGAGATGAATGAAATTGTAATTTCATTTTTAAAAGTTCCTTATACTGAGGTTCGAAGCGAGATGTATTGATTTTAAGGAACGATGCTAAATGCTCATCTGTCAGTTTACTTCTGAAATTATTCTTTCTAAGGTTCACAGTTGAAAACACTTGTTCACATATAAGAAGCAAATATACCGCTGGTCTTCTGGGTGTGAGATAATAAATTTGGGATATAATATTTAAGCAAAGTAAAAAAGGAGATATATATAAACATATATTTCTTTTAATTTGCCTCGAACCGGCAACTTAAAATTCTATCCGAGGACCGGATAAAACCTTCTGGCAGGCCATAGTTTGCTCATCCCTGTTCTAGAATATTGACTGATTTATAAAATTAATTTCAACAGAAACTAAGGCTAATATGTTTTTTTTTAAATCATATGGTAAATAAAATTAAGACAGAACAGAAAAGGTTCAAATAACTAAAACCTTACCTCTAATTCAAACACTGCAGCATGCCCATATTTATTTGGTCTAGGGAATAAATCTAAGAAGAAATATCCAAGAAGAGTTCCACTAGTTGAATCAGAAACACTGTACTGAAAATTATTATTAGTATACTTTATGTGAACAGTACTTAGCTATGGTAAATAAGTATATAAATATTATATAAGTAACTTAATGACTGAAAATACACAAAAAAATTTTTACCAATGGTAAAATTATATCCATTAAAAAAAAAAAGAGATATTGCTAACGTGTGAAAAGAAATGCTTGTACCTATGTGTAAAACCAAGTTGTCCAACTTAAAAGACCTTACAAGCTGCATTACCAATTCATTATATTCTAGTGGGATGCATTGTGTATGTTGGCATGAACAAAAATTATTGTGATAAAATAATATGTAATAGTTTATATTATTATTCATAAAATAACAATAAAACAGTTGAACACTTATATGATATACATAAATAATTATGAAAATAATGGTTTATAAAATCATGTTACTTCAGTGGGACATGTTTAAATTATAAATTTAATTAATTTAATTACAAATTTTACAGGGAGGCTCTGCTTGGCCATCCATGGGTTATATGCAATGGGAGGATTTTCAATAATTATAAAAAGGATTGCCTAAAAAACTTTGACATTGTGAACTCAAGCAAAAACCAATTTGGAGTAATAAATAAATATAAAACTAAGTATATGTTTCATTATAAAACTGAAAAAGTACATGACTATCCTGAAACAAAGATAGTATGTACTTTTAAAATCTTATCATGGCAGTCAAATTTTTATCCTATACTTTTTATTGTTTACCTGCAATTCCTCTATCAATAAGAGGGGGGGGGGATTTTAAGTTTTTCCAATATAGGAACTACATATAAAAGAACCTGTAACTTTTTATTCATAAATTAAACTTTTCTCTTTAAAAGTATTTTTATGTTAATGTTTCAAAATATTTGTTCAGCACACATAAAATTACAAATTTGTTGGGTTTTAATATTTCTGTTATTACACACAGATCAATAATTTCATAGGATTGAAAAAATTCAAAGAATCAATAAAAGGTAAACGACTTTAGAAATTTTAAACAAAACAAAAGCAATCAGTTTATATTTAAGAACTGTCAAAGAAAATCCAACAATTTTAAAAATCAAATAAATACTGCTATATAATATATAAAACTAGATCTAACTGGATTAATAAGAGATAATCTTACAGTTCTTTGCTGTCTATTGAAGTTAATTAAAAAATATGTAAAACACGTAACACACCATTTGCATTAGCCTAAACAAATTATTCTTGAGGTAACAAAAATGGTACATTATTATTCTCATGGAAATTTATAAAATTAAATTTACAAATCTAACAAGAGTTTAAAGGATTAAAAGTTTTTATCATTGTAATAAAAAAACTTTCTAACAAATGTTAAAAATATACATATCAATTTAAACATAAGTATTCTTGTAAAACATACCAATTCTACATCTTCATGCCATTTGCCACCATCTACTTTTTCAAATTTCAGTCCTAACAAATCCTACAAAAAAAAATGTATATTTTAAAAACTTGTATAATTAAATGGTATATAATTAAAACTTATGAAAATGTCAGGGAATAAGTGAAAATAATTTAATAATGTAATATAAATAATATGACTAAACATATTGGCACTTTAAGTAAAATGCTTTTTACAATGACTGATATTTTTCAAGACTTATAAAAGTAAGTACCAAATTTATATTAAAATACTTAAAATTTTAAACATGGATATACTTCAAATTTTAATTTTAGTTTTAGAACCACCACCACCCCACAAAATATATATATATATATATATATATATATATATATATATATATATATATGTGTGTGTGTGTGTGTAAATATATCTGTTGGTACCACGGTGAACCAATTATGAATTAAGACATTCCTCAGCTATGAAATTACTAGGAAAATATTTTTGAAACTTTATGGCATTATGTTACATATTTTATAAAAAATAATAGTATGAGTTCACTTTAGTAACCTTAAAACAGTTAAGATAATAAATGTGCTTTTAAAGCACCAAATTATTCAAACCACTAATTGTAATAGAAAATGCAAACTAAATGTATGTTATGAATATGCCGTCTATGTAGTCAATGTACAAAGTACATGCGAACAAAATATATCATAAGCTACATATCTAATCTGACAAAATTAAAATAGCCTGATTATTATGCAAAAAATGCAAAAGATATTAACCTTTTGAAGATAAGACAGTAATAATTCTTTCCTGCCTTTCAAGTGCTATGTTTGCCCTAAAGCAGGGATGGGCAAACTTTTTCAGTCACAGGCCAAAAATTGAAAGAAAATAAATTTGGCTGGCCAAGATAAATTTTTCTAAAATTTTAAAAACAATATACACGTATTACGGTTTAAATATGTTAATGAGATAAATGAAATTGCAATTTCAGTTTTAAAAGTTCCTTATACTGAGGTTTAAAGTGAGATGTACTGATTTTCAGGAACGAGGCTAAATGTTCGTCTGTCAGTCTACTTCTGAAATTATTCTTTCTAGGGCTCAAAGTTGAAAACACTTGTTCATATATAAGAAGCAAATATACCGCTGATTTTCTAGGTGTGAGAGAATAAATTTGGGATACAATATTTAAACAATGTGGAAAAGGGGATGGATATATAATGTACAAATATATATTTCTTTTAATTTGCCTCGGACCGGCAACTTAAATTCTATCTGCGGGCTGGATAAAACCTTCCGGCAGGCCATAGTTTGCCCATCCTGCCCTAAAGTCATATTGCTAATATGCACATGCCATACAATTTTTCCCTGTAGGATATTTTTGTAAGAGTTGGAGGGACAGACACTTTTCTGTTTCCAGGGAAAAAAATTTTTTTTTTTATGGGGTAGGGAAAAAGCAGCTAATGTTTTAGAGAAAGTCTCTTTCCTGGAAATACAGTCAACTTTCTGTTGTAATCACAGATCATATTATTATGGTGTACATAAGTTTAAGGAAGGACATAATTTGTCAAGACAGCTTATTTAAGAGCTTCTACTAACTCAATTAAAAAGTTTGTTAAAGAGAGGGTACATACATACATAGAGAAATGTTTCTGAGCATATATTTTCTGTTTCAATGCATATTTTGTTTAATTTTTTAAAATATGGATCTCAATATTTTTGAAATTGGATTATTGAATTTGATTGATTAAATAAAAGGTTAAAAAGATGGAAAGACCAACAACTGCATTCTTTTGAAATGTATCACCTGAGAACCCATACAAATTAAATAAGGGCTATTTTATTAAAAATTTAATTCTATGGGATCTGTAAATCAACAGATTATATAATTATATAAATGCACACACAAATACATATTTGCATGTATTATTCAAATTAATATATTGTCATAAAATACAGATACATTGCTTCCATGGTGTACATAAGTTATAAAGATAAAATATCAGGGTTAGAGTGGATATCCAGTAGCTATCTCATCTAGTATCCAGCTTATCCAGCCAAATTTCAGCTGTATGTTATTCTACCACATTTCTGATCTAAATATCTGGACAACAAATCGGATATCCGGACGTAAATTTTTGCTTTCAGTTATAGGTGGATTTTGATAATTAACGAAACAGAGTTGATAAAATCACGATTTTTTTTTTTTTTAATCAAAAAAGTCGGATTTTTTTTATTTAAATCGGATTTTTTTTTAAATTTAAATCAGATTTTTTTTTATTTAAATAGGATTTTTGAAATTTAAATATATTTAAGTATAATATTTGATACAAGCAAATTAAATTGTTCAAGTTAGATGTCTAAATCAATTAATTCTTTTTTATATATAATAAAAAATACATATAACTAAAATAAATATATATAATATATAAGAATAATTCATAAATCAGTAGAAAATAATTACTTGCAATATAGGGTTTTTTGCTTGTTTTAATTATCTATATCATAATTTAAATAAAGGATGCTTCATGTTAATTTATACATTTTACTCCTTCAACCATAGAATTATTAGAAAGATGAGGGTAGACTAAGGGCTAAGTAATCACAATAATTTTTATTTTTTATGAAAATTTTACAACCAACTTTTTATTTTGTGACAGTGGTTAAATGTTAAATGATTTATAAATAAAAATAAGTTTAGCTGCTTTATTGTTTCCAAGTCTGTTTAGAAGTTTAGATTGCACTAATCCATATGTTGAAAAAAATCCTCTCAATAGAAGCAGTTGATGCCCTTGCAGTCAACAATTGATAAAGTGCCTGGTGATCAATTTTTCCATCTTACTTGAGAAAAAATTACTTTTCTACCAATCAAGTGGGGAAATCTTACTAATCATTTCTTCATTAAAAAGAAATTCATCGAATAGATCAGATTTTTCGAGGAATTTCATGAGAACAGGAATAATATCAGGGGGATTCTTTTCATTTGCAAATTTAAAAGATTCTTTTATTTCCAAATCAGTCAGATTTTTCCCACAAAAACGAGGGTCTACTTGATAAGCTAAGAAATGGAAAACTCCCAGTGCTTGCTGGTATCGCTTATTAAAAGCTGTTAAATTGGATTTATCATTATCCACATCTTTAAGTTTAATCTCCAAAGTTTTCCAAATATGTACAGCTTCAGCAATAGTACAAGTATTTTTTTTTAATAGAGTCTAAAGCTACAGCAATAGGTTCCAATCGTTTTAAAAGATTTTCGGCATTTCTTTTTCAGTTCAATATTAATTACTTTATTGTAAACAATACTATCAATTTTGTCCATGTGCTCCTCACAAATTTTCAACAGAACAGACCAGTTTGTTATGTATTTGGTTAAACAATCTACCATTGTGTTCCTGCGCACATCACAAGACAAAACTAGTTTTAATCAGCTCTCTTGTTTATATTTGGAATTAGCAAAGTGGAATAACCACTTTGCTAATTTAAAGTTAATCAGATTGGCTAATTTTAGTCACATCTGGCAACCCTGGACTGCAGGTGCATACCTGAGTTTGAGAAAAACTAGCTACATGCTCCATCCAAACAAGGTTTATAAATAGAAAAGCAAGATAAATTCCAGAATTTTTCCCAGGTTCATAAAAATAAATAAATAAATAAAAACAGGGGGGATAATACTTATTACATTTTTGGGTGCATTTGTTTTTATTTATTTAGAGGCATTTAATATTTAAAAAGTTAGGGTATTCTTTCAAAGGTATGAAAATGAAATTTTTATTGTGCCAGTAATTTTTTAATACAAAAGACGAAAACAACATTTTACTGAGAGATAATAAAGAGATAAGGAAAAGAAATGAATAGAAGATAGGGTACTATTTTAATAATACAAGGACAGGAAGGGTGCAGCAGCCTCCTGAAACCATCTGGGAGCAACTCTGAGTTGTCAATATTTTCTTATTGTGCATATAACTAAGTTTTCTTTTGAAAATTGATATAAATCAATGATTTTTTTTAAATCAACTGATTTAAATTGGGCTGATTTAAATCGTTCAACCCTGTAATGAAATGTCAATTTTCAAAAATCTTAAATCTGAAAGAATTCATAGAATGTTTAAAAAATAGAAAATATTTCCATGGTGGCATAGTTATCAATTATTATTAAATCAGTGAAGACATGTGTAGACCTTGTAATCTTGTGGGAGAAGAGGGGGAGAGGATAAAACAAAAGTAGCTGTCTCCCCTCCAAAAGTTAATTGACTCAGAATAGAACTAAAAGCGACTTAAAACACCATATTTTCTGTGAATTAAATTTATAATTTTTAAAAAAATACTTATCAACAAAGGTGTATTAAGGAAATTTGTATATTATACACTTCTTTTGTGAAGTCAAAAGGGAATATTTTAATTTTTATTTTTTTCTGTCATGCATTATTAATTAATGTATATTTAATCAGTTATTGTATTTTAAATTTTGATATATTTAAAATATTTTCTAAATGATATATAAAATAGTTTATAATTTATTACCTTGGAAAGATATATAAAAGCATGAAATATACCAGAAAAATTTAGTGCCAATATTGAATACTAAAATATCTCGATTATCCATATCTGAAATACACTGTCTACCAATAAGTATTTGGACACCTGTGATAGAAAAGAAAATCTAACTTTATTCAAAATCAATAGTTGGTAGAGCCTCTACGAGAGGCAATTACAGCGTGAACCCTCTGGGACAAACTTTCTACAAGTCTTTGTATTACAGCTAGTGGTATTGTCTTCTACTTGGCTTGAAGTAGACATACACGTTCCTTCACTGATTTTGGATGGGTAGTGCACCCCTTAATTCGACGATTGAACTCGTCCCAGAGGTTCTCGATAGGATTCAGGTCTGGGCTCTAAGCAGGCCAGTCCATTCGATGAACTCCATTGGCACTATATCAAGCCTTGGTTAACCTTGAAACATGACAACTGGCATTCTCATCCTGAAAGTAACAGGGGTCCAACCCATAAAACTGCCACAACTTAGGAAACACATTGTCATCCAAAATAGTCCAGTAGGCATAGGAATTGAGCTTACCATAAATGGGGACCAAGGGTCCCAGTCCATACCAGGAGAACCCCCTCCCCCCCAATGTATACCAGCGGAGGCTGTAACGTACCTCAGGACCTCAGATATCGTTATTTGCATAGGTGTCCAAATACTTATTGGTAGACAGTGTACAAGGAAACCTTGGCTATCCAATATCTGTCAAATCATTTTCATACATATAAAATATAAGCTCCTATAAAGAGAGGGAGGGATGGAAGAAGAAAGACAAAGGAGAGAGAGAGACAATGAATGAATGTGTTTCACAATAGTCTAAAGTTTACCTGGTAGATGGAAAGCAAGCCATTTTTGACAACTCCTAAGGGAAAATACTCTCTCAACTTCGTCTTATCCACGGCATACTTAATTTCCTTGCTTCGTGTTACGTAATAAGTTGTGTCCCAATTATTCAACTTGCCATCAAAAGGTACACCTAATTCAGCACACTAAAAATAAGATAAAACAAAATCAGAGTTTTAAAAAATGAATCGCTACTTTTGGCCTTTATAAACAAGAACAACTCATTTAACAATATATATAACCACTAGTATTTTTTAATATCCCTATATTATAATGCTGAATTATACAAACAGCCCATATATTTCAATATGTGTTGTATTTTTAAAAATCTATTAACAAAATGCAAGACTCAATGTACAGGTCTGATTGTTACCAGGATTGGAAAAAACTTAGTTAAAAAAGAAGAAAATAAAAATTAAATAATAAATAGCATAAACTAATTATTTATTGTATAAAGACATTTAATTATTATTAAGATATTTAAAAATAGCAACAAGTTTGGAAGCTTTATCGACACCCAACTGGTTTACCAGAAACTTCTTTTTGTTGAAAGAATTCCCATACCAAATCTATCTCCCTTCCAGTAGCCATAATTTAAAATAACTCAGTTATAAATAATATTTTTACTTTAAAAAAAAAGAGCTATAGTTATATACTGTAAGTAAAAGTATTTTTCAGATATCTTCTCAAACATTTTTTCCCTCTTTGTCTGTAATTTTAAGTCAGTTCAAACAAAAATTATTTTCTGGAAAATCAATCGTTCGACTCACAATGAAAACCAAAGTAAATAGGTAGGCAGGTGAAATCAAAAGTGAAGTAAGTAAGTTTTCTCCACTTCAGTTCATTTTCACAATATTATTAAAAAGAAAATAATAAGCAAATTAAAAATTTAAAAAAAAATCCTAATTTTAAGTTTATTCAACCAAAATACATTAAACCAGTTCAGTTCAATTATTATAAATTTAATACAGAGAAAAAAAAAAGCAATATTTACTAAACTGTTGAACAGAAATATAATGTAGTGCCATCTGTTGATGGAAAAATAATTTGCTACATAACAAAATTGTTTTAAACAATGTTTTAAATGTCATGTTTTAAACATGTTTAACATAGGTGTTTTAAACAAAATGTTTTAAACGTAACAACCCTGATTGTTCCCAAGTTATAATTGCATCTCTTTAAAAAATCATCACTTACCTCTTTTTCTTTCAGCTCCAGTAAGTACTTTTTTTCCTCTTTCCAAAGAGGAGCCATCCTTTCTGCCAATTCTGTCAAAAACTTCTTCACAGTTTCATCACTTTTAGACATCAAATTTTCAGTTATGTAAGCAGCATGGCAGGAGTAACCCAATAAAACAGCAAGCTGAAAATTAAAAAGAGACATTTTAATTTTTAAACAAATTAAAGATTTATTACTGAAATAAATATTTTTAAAAATTATGGGTTGACTGAAGAATTGGGTTTCCCCTGCCAAGTGGGAGATAAAGTGCCAAATATGGTAACCCAGACTGCTTTCTCCTCTCCGTGTTATTTTTTCGCTTATGTTCATTTTAGAGCCTGCTTTCCTTATGTAAACTTTTCATTAAGTTTAAAATCAGGAAATATTTTAAGAATATTAGAATATTAAAAAACAAAAATAAATTTTTAATGTTTTAAAATTAACAATCAACTAATATTCAGAAAAATAATGTGAATAAACAAAATTCGTAACAATATAAATATAATTTTACACAATTTTACCCTTTTTTGCTATTAATTGCAACATTAGTATATTATTTCAGCTATTTTATTCACGCCGAAAATCCGCTCCCACTCAAAACATCAGCCTTCTGGTAACTCCACGTGAACAAGTTTGCAACTGCTCAGGTACTTTCAAAATGGTGAGAAAAGTGACAAATAATACAGAATAAGTGACTAAAAAGTGACTCAACATAAAAAAAAAGCGATTTTTTTTTCTCCTCTTGATTACAGATGCTATTATTAAGATTTTTCTATTTATTTTAACTCTAAATCAAATGATTCATGAAAGACATAATTTTAGCGTCAAATACCAAAAGGGTAAAAATTTTGTTGAACACAACTCAACATTGCTGTTTATTCAAGAAAATCTATAAACTAGATATGAATACATACAATACATTAATTTTATAATCACAATTTTCTGCATATATTAATGATGTTTTGAAATTGTACATAGCTAGATAATAGTATCTGAACAAAAATTGTGAAGTAAAAAAAAAAAAGAGAAATGTGTGCTTTGACATGTTACTTTAATGTATTAAATGTACATTTCAGGAACTTCTTTACGACTTTTTAAAATCACTAAATTCTGGAAACCATATGACTAATTACATTTTAATAAGAAAAATAAGATTAGAGCATCATATTTTTGGTATTTTATTTGTCGTTTTGGTTTCGATTCGGTCGTGTCAAGTAATTCAGGGATGTTGCATTTTGGAGCAGTTTTCGGAGCAGCAAAACTTTAAATTTGGAGCAGGAAAAAGCATTTTCGTAGCAGCAAAACTTTAAATTTGGAGCAGGAGAAAGCATTTTCGTAGCAGTCAAAATCTTGATTTGGAGCAGGATATAGTGTTTTTGTAGCAGTTAAAGTAACGATTTAAGAAATAAACTTAAGTTTTTGAATGATTGGTTAATAGCATTCGGAATGGCCAAATATTCAATAATTTCTGATATGGTTTGTTGGTTTTGTATATGCAATATACATATATTTCTATGTAATTAGTATAATCATATAAAAGATTATAACAAAGTATTAGCAGTAAAAACCAAAGCTGGAGAATTACTAGTAAGGTTCCTTATATATATATATACAGGGATGTTGCGCCCCTTCAAGCATTTTGGAGCAGTTTTCGGAGCAGCAAAACTTTAAATTTGGAGCAGGAAAAAGCATTTTCGTAGCAGGAAAACTTTAAATTTGGAGCAGGAGAAAGCATTTTCGTAGCAGTCAAAATCTTGATTTGGAGCAGGATATAGTGTTTTTGTAGCAGTTAAAGTAACAATTTAAGAAATAAACTTAAGTTTTTGAATGATTGGTTAATAGCATTCGGAATGGCCAAATATTCAATAATTTCTGATATGGTTTGTTGGTTTTGTATATGCAATATACATATATTTCTATGTAATTAGTATAATTATATAAAAGATAAAGTATTAGCAGTAAAAACCAAAGCTGGAGAATTACTAGTAAGGTTCCTTATTACAGCTTCAGTACGAATTTATTTGTTAACAAGAAAGCATTCTTTACAGCATGATGCTTAAAGAGTTATTACACATGATTACAAGCAATATCAGTAGTATATTTACTTTTCATTCACAAAATCACATGAAATAGCACTAAAAAAGGACCGGACAGGAGAGGAAAGCCATCATTTTCCCTTCAATGTAATGTAAAAGATATATCAAGTGTTTTTTGGTCACGATCATAAAGAATGTACTTAGTGGTAAAGATAATTTTATCTTTCAACGTGTTGGCTGAGTTCTGACCATGGATTAGTTCACAGAGGAGAATAATTCACAAGGTGGGAAGATGCAGATGAACATCACTACTGCATGACAAAAGACAGTACTTACAGATGAAGATACAAATGCCCTTTAAAGATTAAGAGGTGTAAATAGAAGATAAAATGAACAGCAAAAAATAGATGAAGTTTTGTGCATTGCTACTCCAGCCTTTAAAAGTTATTTTGATGAGTTTCGTCTCTCCATTTATTGCAAAACAATTGATGAACCTAAAAATCCCAATTCCAAGTAAATTTTTTTTTTTTTAATTTTACTTGGAAAATAAAATGATAAAATATTTTACATGAACAACTTCAGCAAGGTGATACATAAGACTTCTCCCCCTAATGCTCTTTCAAGAATAAATTACCCAGGGTGGTCATAAAATATGCACTCCAATATTCCCTCATTTCTAAATTATTTTTCTAAAATAATTGTATTTAAACTACTTTATTTTAAATTAACTAAATATAATTAAAAACTGAAAAATAATGAGACAAAATGAAGCTTTCAATGCTGATATGAGTAATTTTAGGCATCCAATTACAACTGTTATATTAAATAATTAGCTATTTAAATATTTAAGGTATCCGTCTACATTTGGAGAACTTTTTTCTTTAAATGTAGAAACTAGTTCATGTTTTTATATTATTTTTTATATTATCATAGAGAATTGCACTTAAAAAATTTATTCATGGAGAAGTTTTTATAAAATTTCTAATAAATGAAGAAAATTTAGTAAAAAAATTGGGTTTTTTCAAAAGGTCTAATCTTTTAATAAATTAAATTATTTCAAGATTTTTGATGCAACATATTTCTTATACACTGGACTAGTGAATCACCTAAAATCTTTGCTTACATTTGGCAAAAAATTTCGGTCCTTCAAAATCATACACATTGAATTTTTAACGAATTTTCATTACCTTTATATCTAACTATGAGTGTAAAATCATTAAAAATTATCAAACTTTAAAGCTTTAAGGTCATTTACTAGTAAATACTATCAAAAGCATTCATAATAATTTTCAACAAAATATTTTAAGAACTTTTTGAGAAATTACATTTCAAGTTTCAATATTTTATTAAAAATACCGTTCTGAGAAAAACGCATTTGAAGTTTATGAAAGCAACTTTAACTATTAAAAAATTAAAATACATGTTTAAAATTCCCCACACTTTTTTGTTTCAAAACTTTATAATTGCCAAGTTGCTAATTATTAAAAATACTGGAAAAATGTTTAAACTATTCTTCAGGAAAATTTAAAAATTTTGTCCAAAAATGCTCTTTAAATTCACAACTTCCGGTTGCGAAGTCGCTACTTCCGTTTTGTTTTGACAGCTGTCACTGATGTTTAAACAGCTGTAACTTTTCTTTAAAATGCCGTAGAGACAAAACAAAAACAGATTTAGAAGCCTAAAAGTTGAAATTTTACAATAGAGAAATAAAAAAAATATGATTTTTGGCAAAAAAAATGACGTTTTTAAAGACGGATGATGTATGATGATTATAGTTATTAAAAATTATTCATCTTATTTTTCTCTAACTTTATTTTAATTTCGCTGTATTTTTTTAAAATTAGTCAGCATCCTTTTATATCCTTTACGAGATGCTATACTAAATTTGCATTTCACTACAGTATGCATTAAGACTGGGCGATGTATCGATATATCGTGAAATATCGATAAAGAGTACTCCATCGCGACACTGATTTCCAAACTTTGAGTTCGGATCAAGATGTGAACGAACTCTTATATAGCTAAACTGATCGGAGAACTCTGATGTGAAATCGTCTTTCCGATATCATGACAGTATTAGAGTATACGAGGTATAGTGTTCCTAAAAGTCACGTTCCGACATATAAACATAATCTTTTCGATTTTACAACTTCTAGTTACAAAGCGCATGCGTAATAAAACGTCCTTTTATATAAACGCCAAACGACGGCCGAATGGATAAAGCGTTGCTATTCGGTACCGGAATTCGCGGTTTCGAATCCCACTATTGGTATGGATATTCGTAGTCATTCGAATCCGCTTTAAGCAGAAGGTGACGGTCTCATTAGCCCTTGTATAGCGGAACAGTAGACCGTAGCATTCCAACTAACTGATATTTGAACATCATCTGTCCGATTTTGCGACACTGAGAGAGAAACATGCGGTATATCAGGGAACAGCAATTTATCTACATCGCGAAATCGTTATTTCGTCCTAATTGAAGAATCCCGATAAACATTGGAAATAAATAAAAGAGAGAGACGCACGGAAATGAGGAAAACCTCGACGATTCACAAATACGGAACTTCAATCGCGAGAGGCTGGGTGGGGTCTGCGTCAAGATATTTTTGTGACACGTTTGTATGGAAAAGTTATATTAACTTCCGCATCCGGCCAGTGCAGGAAATTCTTGTTGTGACATGTTTGTGCAGGCTCATTTCAAACGAATTTTTTCCCGGTGGTAAAGCGCGGAAAATTGTAAATTGACTTTACAAAAAATAAAATAAATTAAAAAAATAATTAAATCTGAATATTCTAGATTGTTCAATTTCCATATTTTCCCGATCTGATTACTATTTTTAATAGGCTCCAAACATTACGTTTCGGGAAGAGTATTGGTCCCCCAGAGGATGAAAATCTCATATCAAGTGATGATAGTCTCACCAATAAGCGAATTTCTTTCCAATTTCGAAAAAGTTAGAAATAGCAAGATTTAAAAAAAAAAAAAATTCTAAAGGAATTGGAAATTTCCACAGGCGCACTAAAATTTGCAAAAAAAAAGGAGAGCAGAAATCGGCTGTAGAAATCAAGTAGAACTTCACCAAAAAGCGGAAAATTTCTATCGCTGTACATGCTATAAACGTATTTCTTTTCTTGAGTCTGTAGTACGAAACAGTAGCAGTATGTCTGAAGAATGAAATTCTTTCTTCTTATTTCATGCACTTTTACCTGACAAAGTAAGTAGGAAAAATAAATATGACATATTCACTCTAAAGTCTACTATTCAGCGACGTTCGGCGGGAAAAATTCGTCTTAGCTTCGTAGAACTAACGTAATTACTAAACGTTCAAAAACTGCAAAAATTTGTAAAATGGCGCAGTTTCGGCGCAATTTCTGCTAAAATACCGTTTTTGGAGCAGCTGGGAGCAGATATCTGAAATCGGAGCAGTTTGGCGCAATTGGAGCAGCCGCAACATCCCTGTATATATATATATACACACACACACACACACACAAATATATATAAATGCAAAGATTTCTTAAAATGCATTAGTTTT
>CM063497.1:101863998-102049279 GCA_032207245.1 Pardosa pseudoannulata | reverse complement strand
TAAACTTTTGTAATGCTTTACTTAAATATATATGTATGCAATATATTAAGAATTTATCCTAAAACTAGGTTATTTTCTTCAATTCTAATTCTGTATCATGATGAAAAAATAGCCTCAATTCAAAGAGCACTAGTTCTCTTTTCCCAGGAATAAAATGTTTAACTTGCAATAATTTCCATCACTCAATGTGATTCTCATGAGATATTTAATGACTCACTCAGACTCTAAAATCCATCACAGTCCTTTTTTTACTGACCATCTGACATTCTTTGCACTCAAATATACTGAAACATCATAATTCCTCATCAGAATTGGTGCTTGTCTTGCTTTGAGACTCATAAGTCTATGTCACTTTGGTGGTCAATTTGACACTGTAAGGATGTTAAATAACTGCCTTCGAGTTCTGAATGATGTGATAAAATAAAATATCATTTTGGCAGGCTTTGCAAACAAATGAGTCAAGTTTTGGTATAAAGTTGATGGAGGATTACGAATTAATTTTAATTTTCCAAATCTATCCCTGGCAAATTAAATAAGGCCTAGTTTTTTTCCTCAAATCACAAATCTAAATTCTAGACATGTCATATATACATATATATAAATTAATATATATAATAAATTATTTACAATTACAACAGTTATATAATTTTATAAAGGAATAAATGTTGTAAGAAAAATTATACCAATTGAAGGTGCTACTATTATAAAACTGTTGAAAACCACTGATCTAATTTATTATAAGATTCATAAAAAGCTGTAAACAGTAACTGTTTCAACATTTCACATAGTAAAAGCTATAGAAGTTCCCTTAAAAGGAATATGAAGAGACCAGAAGGACTGCCGAGTATTCAGTAGGCTGTGTATTTTAAAAATGTTAAAAAAATACTTAGATTTTACATCTAGATGTTAAATCATATTGCTTTGTTCTTATTTTAAAATCTGCCTTTACATGTAAAATATGCAGCATTACTACAATCTATTACTTCATATATAAATGGGAGGGGGGATTCTCAATTTAAATAATCATCATGCATTCATGCTTTATTGGAAATGTGCAACTCATGCATTTGTTCGAAGAACACTAGGCAGGGATGAAGAAATCTATTCTGAAACTCATTAAGCATTCAAATAAAATGCAATCCCTAATCAGGTTTATGGATTACAACCAATTGAAGAATGAAAGTTAAAAGACATATATTTAATCAACTAGAAAAGAATGAAATAAAGATTATGGCATATTCAAGGTTATGCTGTTAGAATTATATTAACCTTACAAATGACACAGAAGCATTATATAATAAATGAAACCATTTCTCATGACTATCACTCTACAGTACACAAAATAATTAATATTTCAGTATCATGTCTGAAGTTCATTTTCAAGTACACAAAATTAGAAGACAACTGACAGAAAAGATTTTTAAAATATCTTTTACTAAAATCTTAAAAGGGATAACAATAAAATTATGTATGAGATCATTACTAAAACTTCTCTACTCTATCCTCCATTTTATAACAATAAAAATTATACTCAAAAAATTTTCATTTATATACTTAAAAAAATTAAATATATTTAGCTAATCTAATGCGCTATGTGTAACCCATTTTTAATGAAATTAATAAAAATTGAAATTGTTAATTTTTATTTTGCTTCCAGTAATCTGTACTAAATTTCTCCTATTAATGCGAGCATTTTTAAAATTAGTAAAGTAAAAAAAAAAAAATACTCATTTTCACATAAAATTGAAAAGATACTATTACTTGGATCGGAAATTCATTTGGCAAAATGGTAGGCAACATTTTTTTTAATAATTTCAGATTTCTTTTAAAAAATGGAGAGCACTGGGTCCAATGAAACTGAACTAACATGAAGCAGAGAAAAGCAGTAGTGCCTATGGTGATTACATGAAAGGATTCTGTGAAGGTGAAGAGTTATTCTGAGTAGCATATGAGGCATTTGTGAAGAACGTGCTGGACAAAGGCATGCTGGTCGACATAGGAAGAACACCTTCTGCTGCTCCAGGAAAGTTGTTTTGAGCCCGTATTTCATTAATAGTCAGTGGAGAGGGTTTGGCTGCTTGGAAAGGATTGCCTGAAAGATCAATATATGTTAAATACATACCATCTAACACTGATCCCAAACCAATCTATAGAGCTTAATAGTATCACACAATGCATATCCTAAATATTGTTGCAATCTATATAGGGTAGAATTCCAATTCCATGGATTGGCTGCCAAGCTTCGGCTATATTTTTGTTCAAATTACTGCCAAATTGTTGCCAAATGATGTTTACAATTTGTGTTTTGTCTTGTATTAAAAATTATGATTTGAAAGTATAATTTGAACCAAAAAAATTTTTGAAATGTTGCTACGGTGAATACAATGCTAACTTGAGGTTTTGATGTATATAAACATGCTTTTGCACTGTTTATTGAGGAATTTTTGCAATAGGTATTATAAAATAAATATACAGATCAGAAAAGAAAAAAACTTATATATTTGCATTATGATTATATTGGAATAATAAGCGACAAAAATAATAAGATCCATATTTTTAGCACTGATACATAATTCAGTAACCACTTCAAACTTTTCATAAAGACTAAAAATAATCCATAGCAGTTCAAAGGTTTGCAAATATATAAGTATTTCTTTTTTCTTTTTCATTGAATACACTATTCATGGTGTACTTTTACATGGGCATGGGCTTTACCTTATGTGACCCTGTCTTGAATGAGACTGTCCAATTTTTAGGTAATATGTCCCACTGTCCTCAAATACAGCTTCTGGACACTGAAATGTCTCATTTTTAGAAAGAAAATAATCCAAGATAACAGGGATTTTTTAAGGGAAAAACAAAAACTCAAAAAATTATTACTGTGTTCTTTGAAGAATGAAAAGTATTTGAATGAGATAATTTAACTGAAATACCTAGGTGAAAAGAAATTCAAAGCATAATGGATAAATTGGTTGCAAAATAATTTACTCAATTCTAAACTAAAAATAGAAGTATTTGATGAGTTTTTTCTTATTACCTAATACACTATATAAAATCAAGATTAATTTTATACTTTTATGCAATATTTTCCAGGATGTTTTGACAGAAGATCTTTGCCAAATACATTAAGCCCTCAAATCATATGCTGTTTTAAACAATTCTCAAATCTGAAACTAAGAACCAGAAAATTTATGTAGGGCTAATGAAGGCTTAAATATGTTAAGTATTCTTGCAAGAAATATGGACTATTTCCTTAAATAATAGATGATATAAGACAGGCAAATATAGAATGAAACCAACAGTGATTATATTTGTTTGAAAGTTTAGTATTATAGGATATACAAAAAAATAAATAGGGTGTAAAAATTTATCCTGTGCATAACAAGCACTTTTTTTCACATATTTAAAACAAAAAACTCAAAATATGCATTATACACAGAATAGTTCTTACTGATTCCTTGTGATTAGATGATATACATATGAATGTAAACAGGTATTCAAGTACAAAATTAGATGGCAAAAAACTTACTAAACAGAAGTATCACTGCTTCTATATTTTATTACTATTGCTCTTCTTTTATATTACTATATTTATCACTGCTAGCACCAGTAAATATTAATTCTGAATACCAAATTTTCTACTTCAAGCACAGTTCTCACTTTCTATAACATACTGCACTAATTGCAAAGTAAATGCTACAACACAAAACATTTTTTTTTCTACAGAATGAAAAAAAATAAAGATGCAATCTCTCATATAACACTCCATAAATACGGTATGGGGTGATGTACAAGTTTTTCAATTTCAGCTCCACAGTATTCTCATGTTAGCTAACTTCTCTCTTCCCAAAAGATCAACAAAAGACAACTGACAAGCAATAACCCCTTCCCGGTTTTTCCCGAGCTGAACTCGGGCAGGCGAAATGTCTCCTGGCTCATCCCGAGTGTAGTTCGGACACTGTGAAATTTTACACTGTGCAATCAGTCTTTCCCGAATTATCTCACATGTGCTTTTTATGGTTTCAAATATTTTTGTTTACTTTTCTGGCTACTACATTATTTGCTGCTCAAAGAGAGACAGCAGAGGGAAGAAGGTAATGAGAGAAACAAGATTCTACTGTCCAGATTGCAATGTTGAACTCTGTGCAGTACTGTGTTTCCAATTGTATCATACATGATCAAATTTTGGTTAATAATTTCATAATCACTTACATAAATGCAAAGAATATAAATAAAATTTAATTCAAGATAAAAGCTAGGTTTTCTAAGCTTTATATTTATATTAGAGTGAATTGACTCCAAAATCTAATGATTTCTGACGCATAAAAAGCCAACTATACAGGTAAATTACTCATTTATTTAAATTGAATTTTTTTACATTAATTTTTAGGAAATTTTATATGTGAATGATGATATTATGTTTAAAAAAGCTATGTATGTATGAAAATAAGCCCAAAAAATTGACAATTTTTTACCCTTAATCTCGAGATAAAATGAACCTGGAAGGGATTAAGGATTTTAAGAACTTAAGAACAGAGTCATCTATAAAATGACATTGAAGATTTGGTTTGGTTTGGAGTGCTACGGTCTACTTTTTGCAACACGAGGGCTAATGAGACTGGGACCTACAGCTTAAAGTCAATTCCAAACGGCTACAAACATCCATGACACTGTGGGAGTAAAATGACATTGAAAGAATGTCATTTGAATGGAGCTAGATATATTGGGTCTAAATTGCAATTGTTTTACAATGTAGAAAATAGCTGGTATATCAAATTTTAGGTGTCCATTATGCACAAGGTATAATTTTAATCTGTCTTTAAAAAGACAGGGTGCATTTTAAACCCGAATAAATACGGAATCTTCCCATTAACAGCTAAGTTCTCAAAATATTGATAAATAAATGAATGTATTAAAAGAAATTTGAATATATCTTTCAATTCAGCATATAGCTTTATGATAGAATAACACAGAATAAATATGGAATCTTCACACTAACAGGTAAGTTCTCAAAATATTGATAAATAAATGAATGTATTAAAAGAAATTTGAATATATCTTTCAATTCAGCATATAGCTTTATGATAGAATAACACAGAATAAATATGGAATCTTCACATTAACAGGTAAGTTCTCAAAATATTGATAAATAAATGAATGTATTAAAAGAAATTTGAATATATCTTTCAATTCAGCATATAGCTTTATGATAGAATAGCATAAAACATGAGAAATAATATGGTTTTAGTCTTCCTTTAAAACAAATTATATAATCTTTACATAATCATTACATTATTCTTTACTTATAAAACTACCTACCAAGATTTCTGGCTCTCGGAGTAGTTCGATCAAAATTAATTAAACTTGATTCAGTATTCAAAAATACATCTAGAGATGGTCCACCAGAAGAACTAACATCAGCAGAAAGAGACTTCTTCATGTTTCCCATATCAAATATATTTGGATCTTAAAATAAAAATCAGATTTTTAAAACATTAAATAAATTACATTGCATATTTAGACAACTATATAAAGCAGTCATAGATTAGGTACCTCAAACATTGTCTTTTATGTAATAAGCATTGCTCATTATGTTATAAGGTCCTCTCTGCATTCTACACCTACATATTTTATTATGATGATTTCTATCAGTTCATGTGTGCACCTGTGGTTTAAGTAAAAAGTATCTGTAGCCCATTATTAAAAACTTGCATATTGGCAACACAAAACCAGGGAAAAAGTACCCTAATATTTTTCTCAAATACCCTGATATATCTCATATATAAAACATTTTACAAAAATACCACTCGTGGCATCATTGTTTTCCAAAATTTGGAAACTTTGGGAAAATATGCTAATTTTTGAAGAAATTTGAAAAGTATACTAAAATTTTCCAGAATCATGCCAGAATAAGTACCCTGATTTCTTAATTTGCCCTAATGTATGACCACCCTGCATTTAGATTATATGTATCTACTTTTTATTTATTTATTTTTTTTTTTTATATTACGCCCGTCTGAACTCTTTCGAGCATGCAATGCATTGTAGTCCAATACAGACAAGAAATTGCCCCATTAGATAGGAAAGTCAAAAAGGAACCCAAAGAAATAACATCCTGTAGGGCAGGACAAGAAGAAAGGTGATTTCCATGCATTGGGGCTGAAGCACAAAGTACACAGTTCAGTGAATCAGCAAGACCAACTTTGTACAGATGGACCTGAAGAAAATTATGTCCAGTGTCAAGGCGGAAACAGGCCACACCAATAGCTCTGGGCAAGGTGCCACATATTTGCTTATCCAAAAACTAAGACCATTTTTTTCTGGAAGCAATATCCCTATAATGGCATAGTTGAGCTTTATAAACATGTTCACGGATGGCCCGCTTAACATTTCTTAGAGGGGCACAAGTTATGGGTTGGTGCAGAAAACAGCCCTCTTTAGCAAGCGCATCCACATGCCCATTCCCAGACACATCACAGTGGCTAGGGATCCATTGCAGAATTACCTCCTTCCCTGATTCAATCAAGGAACTAATTCGCTTTTTACACTTGCATTCAATGAGATTAAGTACCCAAGTATAATGAGTTATTGTATGAATATCTACTTTTTATGGAATTAGCACAAGTATATTACTGTTGTTACAACATATGATTTTAATTATCAAGTTTCTATCTAAAAAAAATTTTATTCAAAATATTAAAAAATAAATTATAGATCATAATGTTACAATGATTACAATTTATAAAATCTAACCCAGGCTGTATTTTAGTTACTAGAGATAGTATAAAAGATTTTGAATCTTGACTTTGGTGCTTTGGTTTGGAGTGCTATGGTCTACTATTTTGCAACACGAGGGCTAACTTGACTTTGGTGGTATATTACTCTAAAAATGTTAAGAACAATTACTTAACTTGATCATAATGGATTCACTTAGGTCAGTGACAAAGGGTGGGGGGGAAGTGAAAGTTATAACCTCCATAAGAATTGCTTTATATATATATATTATAAACGTAATGATTCCTGTATTAAAGATACATTTTAAGATACATTGAAGAAAGAGAACCCCCCAACTTCCCCATTGGAAAATTTCTCATTATGGCTCTGACTTAGGTCCATGTAATTTATGGAAGAAAAATTCTTCCATTTGATTACTTCTATATAAGGTTTTTGGGTTGATACATATATTCATATTAATCCTAATAAAAATAGCTGTAAATAAAAAATTAAATGCACTCTTTAATTTTAAGATATAATTTTTAAAAATATTTAAAAAATTATTTTAATTTCAAAATTAAAACTTTTTTCCCCCAAATATGAACAAATACTTTTTTAACTGAAGAAACTCAGAAGTAAAATTGATCAGGGTAGAAAAAATCCCAAGCAATTCAAAAATACTCTCAGCTGAAAGATGCCTAAATGATTAGAATGCTGCTCTTCAGTACTGGAGTTCGTGGGTTTAAATCCCACTGTGGCATAGATTTTTGTAGCCGTTCAGAATAGGCTTTAAGTTGATTTTAGTAAGTCCTGGTCTCATCAGCCCTCCTGTTGCAAAAAAGAAGACCACAGTGCTGCAAACCAACCAAAAATACTTTCATGTGAACATAATAACTTTCCAAGCTTTAACCCTTTCGCACCTACTGTCACAAATACATACCAGTAAGAAATGCACTCACTTCCCGGCCAACACGCTGGCGTGCCAGAGCGTTTTCTCGTTCACCCCTGACTGTCACATATGTGTGCCAGTGTTGTGGAACATTTTAAAAACTATAAGTTTTGACACAAGATGGCATTGTATGTACATACGGATTTAGATACATGTAGATTTGACCTTGTACTCAATAGGAGAGTAGTATGATACACATACAAGTGGTTTTTGATTATATAAACACGAGGGAAAAGGAATGTTTCTGATTGACATGTTTTGTGACGGCTCTTTAAATTCCCACATGGTGTTTGTTTATTTACGCAGGGGAGTTTTATTTTTGCTAAAGCGTTGTTTATTTCGGTTTGCAGTCCAGTTTTTAGTACAGAATTAGAGATGACAGACTTGATTTTTTTTTCTCTTTATATTGTTAGATTTTCGAAGTGTTGAAAGTGTTTAACTGAGCTTGAAATAGCTGAAATGACGCAAAATATTTCAGATTATCATTCTGAAACATATTAGGATATTAGTAATAGTGACACTATAATATATTCTGATTGTTTTTTATGTTCATAATGAATCTAGTGATTCTAATCATGATGAGCAGATTTCTGACAAAGATGATGGCGATGCTTTGATTTTTTCACATTCCGGAAAAATCCTCCAAAACAGCAAATGAGTTACTACAAGTATAAGGACTGTAACGTAGGATTGTTTGTAGATCCCTGTTTTTAAAATTTTTCATACAAAAAAAGTTTAAATAATATAGTATTCAGTTTTGCAATGTTAAAAGTCATTAAATACTAAGTAAAAAATGACAAAAAAGTAAGTGTAAAATATATATTTAAATAAGAAATAGCTTAAGTAAATAAAGTATCTATAAACATATATAAATCCCACTCCGTTTAAATACTTTACGCAGCATTATTAAATAATGTGTTGCTACTTCGTTAATTTCATGAATTTAGGCTTAATAGCAAAAATCCCTCCTGCCCAGGATACTCACTCGCGAAAGTGACTGCTGGCCTCAGAGAAAAGTGTGTGTTTGCGCTTCCTGTCGCGAAAGGGTTAATGAGGGGAAAGTTGATTTTGCAACATTTAATAAATAAATATACATATTTTTTCCTAGGTTTGTAGCAGAATGTTTATTTGGATGATTCATATTAGTAACAAACTACTGGAAACATTTGAAATCCCTTTTCATTATTTTTTTTTTCTAACTGGAAATTAATAATAGGAGACTTCTCGTAACTTATATACTACAATAAAAAATAATGAAATAACTAGATTTTACATACCTGAAATATTATCTTGTGATGATCTAAACATAGCATTGTTCTGTAAACCACGGTTGGAATTATCTAAGGCAGGGCTCCATGGATCATTTTTTACTGAAAAAAAATAAAAGCAATCATTTAAAAAACTACTTATAATCATAAATTAAAATTACAAAAAAAATAATCATTTTGCAATATTACTAAATTTGAAAAAATTTTATTAAAAATTTTGTTTACCGATATTTTTATTCTTTTCAGGCACATCAGTGTTTGTATTCCACACATCCAGAGTGTTTGAATTCTAAGAAAAACATAGAAATAATTATATAAATAATATATAATAAAAATAATTATAAAAATAATAATAATACTTAAGCCTTCACAGTTTATTTGAATGTAAAAAAAAAATTCTTGAAGTTTCTTTTTATATAATTGTTTTTAAAATACTTTGACAGATATTTTAGTCATGAAAATACAAAAAGAATTTTAGATTTATGATTTACTTGTGCTGACAGTACATTGTTTATGAATGGTAATAAATCTAATTTTCAAAACTAATAATAAATATCTAAATATACTTAACTTTATCTATAACAAATTTCTTGCATAAATTCTGGAAATTCATAATAAATGCATTACACTTAATATGAATTTTATCTTATGCAACAGCATTTTAAAATATATAACACTTTTACATACATTTAAAGCATTTTCCCAATGCTAAAAACTAAAATGTATTTTTATGTTATCCATCAACTGATCTGAAATTTACAACTCTCTATTTACTATCTTTTATATCTACAAGACAACTTTTTAAAAATTTATTTTAGACCTTGGAAAGTTTAAAATTGATTACATTAAAGTAATTTTTAGTCTTTAACAATTTAGTATTTTAACCATAAAACATCTCAGAGACATAAGGATAGCACTGAAGGGTTAACAATTTAATAAATTTACTTTATGTAAAAATTTTTCAACAAAAATTCAATGCTTTTCATTAAGTATCTTTATTTAAAACACCTCTAATATACATACTGATTTACTTTAACTGTGTGAATGCTACAAAGCATTATCCTGCTTGTCTTGTGCTGTGTCAAAAATGCATAGAAGTGTGATTACACTGCTGCACTTTACTATAATTTTCACACAAGAGATTAAGTCTTATTTTACTCTCCATTAATGGGAAAATTTGTTAGCATAACGGCCCATTTTTATGTTAATTGACGTTTCTTTTATTTAGTAAAAAAAAAAAAAATCTTTTGGGTATTAAAAAAAATCATTAAGGGTATTTTAATTTGGTTTCCTGCCATTCTTTTTTTTCTTCCAATGTGCGATCAGGGGAAGAAAAATGTTCCGTATTCAAATACTTGCTGGCTAATTGTGATCGGCCAGCGGGCAGCACACGTGGACAAATCAGCATTCAGTCTGACATCCGGTGTGCAGTATAAGTACGCCAGGGTGAAGTATGACAACGTCAGTTCATCAAAGCCAAACTACTTGTTCTGGTGGATGAAGGCAGCGTTATAGTCAAAGGCTCATCCTAAAGCTGCTAGTACTTTTGAGATTGTCTTTTCCTTCATGGTCAACATATGTAAACTGTGAATGTTTGATGCTGATCATATTTTTGAAGAATTGGAAATAGACCCTCTTTTGAGATGTAAGTTGTTTTGTGTTTTGCTAGTTTTTCAAAATGTAACTTCGGGCGAGATATTCCTTTTTTTTTTTTTTTTTTTTTTTTTTTTGATAGGTACTGTATGTCCAAATTTAATTGCTTTCTGTAGTCCTAGTCCAGTTCATAAAAATATCTTGTTTTTATTTGTAGTATATATGTAATAAGTTTTTGTATTTGTTATTTCTTAAATTTTTTTTGTTGTGGTAAATTAATGGCACTAATTTTTGTATAATTATATTTGTAATAACTGTATTTTTTTTTACCTCTGAATAAATTGTTATTGTTTTAAAAATGCTTCTTTTCTGACCAACTCGAATTCCACTGTGCGTAATCTCTGCAAAGCATACTTCTAACTAGGTGTTGGGGGTATCAAAATTATAGTAACATACAGCAGTGCAATCGCACTTCCACATATTTTTAGCAGAATATATGAGAAGAGTGATAGTGCTTTGTCACACTCAAGCAATTAAATTTTAAGATTTTCTTTTTCAGAGGGCAATGGGGTTCCATAAAAAAACCCTTAGATTTCTGAAGGTTTCATGAGCCAAAACACATTTGAAGACTGATTCAGAATTGAAAAATAAAAAATTAAAATACTTACATTTGGAGATGTAAGAGGCAATCCCCATGGATCAACTGCAGCAGTAGCCTGAGCAGCATGAACTGCAGCAGTCTCATTATCATTTAAACTCAAGCCTAGTAAATCTTCCATTGCTGATGAAGACTGGGGTACTTTTACCGTATCTGTCTGTTTTTTCTTGAATTCTTCTTCACTCTCAGACAATGCCATCTGAAGACGTAGGTCGTCATTTCTTTTCAACCGCTCAGCTTGATCTGCTTCCTCCTTACTCATTGCCAAAGCTAACTGCAATTGCAATTCTTCTTCTCCAGCAGTTTGAGGTCGAGCATGCTCAAGTTCTGATAAAGAAAGAGCTGCAAGAAAATGTACAAATTAGACAATGTATCTATTAAGCATTCTACTAGCATTATGATGAGAACTGATAAAAAAGTGAATAAAAACATTCACCTATGATAAGAGATAATTTTTTTTCTTTTTTTTCTGGCTTTAAACAATATAATTCCATGATAGCACTTACTACAAGAAAGCAATGCTAACTATATCATAAATTATAATTTTATTTAAACCAAACAACACTTATATATATATGATGCTATCATTGGAAAATATCTGCTGACAATTTTGGGGTATTCCAAGTTTCATTTTCAGATAATAAGGTATTATATTAATTTCCAATGGTAATATTTATTTAAGAATCCATTTGCCTGAATATTTTTGTTTCAAAAAGAACCCACTTCATAAACATACTTTGATCATTTATAATACTGGCATTTCTTAATTGTGTTTCCAGTCATAAAAAAAAAATCTGATTGAATACATAACTTCTTTGGATGCATATTATATGTGTGTGTGTGTGTGTATGATGTATGTATTGTGTCAAAATTATTATACCCAAAATATCTATCTAAAATTCTCCTTTTACCCTTCTCATTTTTCAATACCAAATTTCCCAGACATAAAATCCAGATTTAAAGGCATATTTACTGACTTAAATTCGTTTTTACCATCTCTCAAAACTAACACTGGTATAAATGCTAATTTTCTGTCCACTAGCCACATTCCTCAGCTGTCCGAGGAAAACAGTTTTACTTCTCCAAACAGCTAAATTGCTGCCCGTGTGGTTTTTGAGCTAACTTAAATTATCATGGTTTACTCTAGACTCTCAAAAATTATGAATAATCTGTATTCTCTTGGGAACAAATTCATGAGATCTCTCGCTCAGGGAGAGAAATTCATTGAAATATATACTTTTCTTGTAGCATTCAATGTAAAACTCTTGCCTCGTAAACACAGTCAATTGACTCATTCATTTTTATCTTTGATAAATTTAAAGTTCTACAACGTATAAAAATAAAACATGTAACAATAAATAAAATGCAGGAAATATTTATTAAATTGAATTTATAATTAATTCTCAACACAGATACTTACACTTACCTCCAGGTGATAACATTTCTTCATCAAAAGAACCTTGACTAAATTCTGATGACCCATAAGGCTACAGAGAGATACAAATTTCATTTAAATTGATGATAAAAACAGGCTTTAAATTTTTAGTCTACTTTAATTACTTTCATACAGTTCTAAATAAACTAAATAACAATAACATTTTTAAAAAATTGTAAATATATATTTTCTAAAAACAAATTTAGCAACAAATATGAAATAATATATAAGTAAAACATCTACATTTGTTTTGCATATTTTGAAAATTATAGTAGAAGCAATAATCTAGTTTTTAAAAATTCACTGAATAATATAGCAATTGAATTTATGTATTATTCTTGCTACACCAGATAATAGTGGACTTTCTCATTAGTGATATTTCAATTGTTATTCATAAAACAATCTATTAAAAATAGGAGCAATATTAAATACTATATATTTCTGCTCATGAGCTGAGAAAATTTTTGGACTTTTTATAGATCTAACATGGGGGAATCGGCTTGTATATGAATCTGTGCTACAGATATAATACGTGTCTTACTTGGCAACATGTTTTTGCATTCACACCCAAATACCAAACTGGCAAAATGTTAAAAAAAGAAAATATAACAAAAAATAAATTTCCAACAACTGTAAACTAAGAAAAGACATAAAATTTGCAAAAGAAATTTACATTAAGTCCTAACTTTGGTTTAATCTTGTCAAAATAGAAAGAAATTTTTTTCCTTTTTTGAAAGCAAGCCCTTTTAACCCTTTAAAGCAAAGTTTTTTTTTTATAGAAAAGGAATATATAAGTTATTTTTTGCAATTTCAGTTATTTGGGGTGAATAGAAAGCAGGAAAGGGGAAAAAAGAGATAAAAAAATTTTTGATACAAACAAAGTGTAAACAAATTGATTACATGTTTATTTTGAATTTTGCCCCTGTCAGACACAGGCAAATGTATTAAAGGGTTAAAAATGATAGTTTTTAAATATCTTTAGTCTATTTTGTTTTAACTTATACATAAAAATGCTAGCTTCAGATAATGTTACCAGGGCTGAAACTACTATCATTGACATCTCAATAAAGTAAAAATATTATTGGCCAGCTACAACGTCTAGCAGCTAGCAATTCTCAAACTGGGTGTTGTGGTAGTAATCAGGAAAAGTTATCTTAAAATTGTGAAATTAATAAAATAAAGCATAAAGATACTTAATAGTTATATAAATTGTCTTCCTTCACCACTGTCAAAACATGCTAAGAATTATCCTAGTAATTGTCTAAGGTCAACTACCTACATAATTCTGTAACTAGATTCTGCAATGAAGAAAGCTTGAGAATCAGTGGTTTACTGCTTTATTTTTCAGCAATTTCATTAGAAAATATTTCATTTATTTTACCTGGTGAGATATTTGAACATTACAGCAATTTTTTTTCTCCATTTTAGATTATATATGGATTTTGAATTTTTAGTATTTTTTTAACAAAAAAAAAACACACACACTAGGCTTGTATACGGAAATACAGTGAAACTTCTCCGAGCGGCCATCCCTGTATAGCAGCCACCCTTCTAAACAGCCAATTTTTCATGGCACGGATTTTTCGACTCATAGACCTAATGGTAAAAAAACCTGCATCAACAACCACCCGACCCCCTCTAACAGCCACCAAGTTGTATCGCCTATTTCATTTTTCGGGAAATTCTACTCACTCTATGCTTTAATTTTGAGCTGAAAAACTCTAGGTTAGGTTTATGGTCAAAAATACGACTCAGGAATAACTTCTGGAGTCCATTCCTGTGGTCCCCCCCCCTCTATCTTAGAAAGATTAAATCTGTAATCTCGTTTGTATTTTCCCCACACTCTTTGGATAGGGAATCCCTATTGTACCACCCACAGAAATTGAGGTAGAAACTGGATAATTCAGGCATTGCAGGTATCCTAAGGCCTTTGTTTGGAATCCCAATTGGTACAGTTCAAGAAGAATTGCATCTCTGTCATAAAAAAAATGTCATTCCCACCAGTTTTATTTGATGAGTTGGTCAGTGATCTGAGTTGCAACGATGTCAAAACACGTTTTCCTAAATCTCGAGCAACGCATTGAAGTTCTGCATGAATATGAGAATGGAAAATCAACAAGAAAGTTAGCTGAATTATTTAACTGTGAAAGAACGCAAATCAACAAAGTCATTAAAGAAAAGAATTTGATTTTAAAGGAGTACGAAGACTCAAATTTTGTGGTGTTAAACAGATGAGGCTCAAAAAGTATGTTGATATAAACGAGGCTGTTTTGGAATGATTTAAAACAATTTGGGCGAAGAAAATTCCTGTCAGTGGACCTATGATTTAACACAAGTCAAAACAACTTGCAGATGCTCTAGGATTTGAAAATTTGTCTGCTAGTAATAATGTGAGAAAGCATGAAATAAAGTATTATTTTCTCTTTAGATAAGTTTTAAATTTCATTTTATATAAGGAATATAAGTCAGACTTGTTTATATTACACATTATAGCAATTATCTTATAATAGTAATTAGAGCCCTTCAGAGTGGGCAAATATTCTAAGTACAGTGGGGTAGCCGCTCACAGAGGTTTCACTGTATATGGTAATTATCTTATGCTGAGAGCCTTTTTAAATATAATTACACACACTTAAAAATTATTAAACTGCAATGTATTCACATAACAGATACTCAATATGATCTCCATATGCAAGTTTTAACTACATATTTAATACAAATTCTGGGAGTCAAATCAAGCTACATATTAAATAACAATCATAATAATGAGAAAGATTAAAAACAAACCTTAAAAGCTCATTACTGAATTAACAGTCTTACCCTAGGAACAGGATCTTGTTTAGCATAGGCTGTAGCTCGAGCAAATCTTTCTCGTGCTTTCAAAGCCCTGCTCCTTTCATTTTTCAATCTTTCTTCATCTTTCAGGAGAGCTACCAGTTGCTTAGCTTTCTCCCGAACATTCACTCCCTGATCCTTACTTTCTTCAAAATACTGAAAATCTCTTAAAGTTTGAATAGCAAATAAATTCTCTCTGCATTGTTGGGTCACCTAAAATAAGAATAAATTTTTAGTAGAAATAATAAGAAAGGTTATACATTAAAACTTTTCTAAAGAGACCATCCAGTGATCTATAAAAAATCAATCTTTCAGGGGGGTGATAATATGAATATGTGACACATGAAATATACCATTTGTAATGTTCATTTTTAAAAAATTATTTTCTTCTTTCTAAGGATTATTTTCAAAATAACAAATATTAAATTTTAAAATTATTATGTAATTCATCTCAAAGTTATTTAATTACTAGCATATAGCCCGTCATATGACAAGATTAGTAAAAATTTTAATTTTCCAGAATTGTAACATACCCTATGAGGCAGGTAAAAAAATAGTTTGTTTTCTGGCTGAGAATTTTCTGATACACGCTCAATAATTTGTTTATCTTCATACTCTAATGTTTCCCGATACTGTGAATGCAGTTTAGAATCACGTTGATTGCATTTAGTGAAACCGTGTGGTTATGTATAAAAAAATCACAAACTTCCTAATATTCAAAGACATAACTTAAACGCTAGATATTTATTAGTCTGTGAAATAGACTCCTATACTTCTATGAAAAGAAATTGTTGCTAATACCGGTGATAAAATTTTCATTGCAACAAAAAATAATTGATGATTAAATTTAAATTTATCACATATGTACCTAATCTATTATTTGTTAAATATGAAAGAAAATTAAGTAATATCTCAGTTCAGTGATAAAACATATGAAAATAATGCAGAAGATATTTAAATAATTTAAAATAAGAAATTATTAAATGATACGTTTAAAGAAATAATGTCATAATGATATAAAAAATGTTATTTTACCTTATTTATTATGTGATAAATTTTGATAGACTGCATACCAGGGAAAATAGGGCTTGAAATAATGGCATTAAATGCTCAAAAACAGGGAGGGAAGGGGGATTTTGAATGTTTTAAAGACTTGCTTTGAATTTTACTAATCCTAACTCATCAAGAATCCAATATGGATGTCCCTGTCCATTCCAGGTGCAACTGCTTCATAAATTCGAGGACAGACAGATAACTTAGGCTATTATATAGGAAATAATATCAATGTTTTCTTGAGATGAGTGCTTAAATCAGAGATTAACAGGTTTTTGAGAAAAAAAAGGCAAGTTTTCAATGAAACATTCAATAAAAGTTATCTGTAAACATGTGTACCCACAGGTAGAGTTAAAAACTGCCATTATCAAATTAATATTTACTATATTATTAAAATTATTTAAATATTACGTATTAACAGTTTCCATTCCTAACTAAGAACTACTGAAGATAATTTTTATTTCTGTTGCTAAATATAAGGAAAACCAATATCAAAATATTATAATATAGGTAGTAGTTTAACTCTTAAGTTTCATAAAAAAAATTTCAGTATGAGTTATACCAAAAGTGCTTTAATCTGGACTTTCATGATTTCTAAATAATTAAAATTTACTTTAGTTGTTCTTGTATATACATGTTGAGAAAATTATTAAGACATTCATAAGCTATCTTATTTTCATGTAAAATTGACATTGATAATTCTTGCATTAAGCCCCCAATTTTTATGTTACCCTAATTTAAATCCTTCTTGTCAAAAAGCTGAGTAAACTCAAGAATATATATCTAAGAATATGTAGGTTTTTAAGAAAAGAAAAAAGTGTACTTAGTACAAGATATTTAATTCAAAACTTAGAATTGTGACCTTACATCACTATGGACAGCTTTCTTATGCCAGACAAAGAGCTAGTTATTTTCAACTTTTGGCATGATTGTAAATTATTGTTTGTCTATGAGCTACAAAATCTATGAAAAAAAACCACATGTGGCTTATGAGCTGCAGTACGTCAACCCTTCAACTAATGCACAATTCCAGATTTTTTTTTTTTTTTTTTTTTTTTTTTTTTCAAAATTTCTAGAATTTCAAAATTTTTCAGTTTCCCAACTGAAGTAATTCTGACATATAATTAAATGATGAAAAACAGAAATTCTGCAAACTGGGAAAGTGGTCCTTTAATACAGGAAAGGTTATTATTGATACTATAGTAGCAAAATATAGACTAAATATAGTCTTTATGAAAAGTGGTCTCTTTACAGAGATTTTACAGCCTTTTGATTCTAGTGAAAACTTTCAACTATTAGATAAAAATAATTATCCTGACTAATATCCTCAGAACACATACTTCTATTTCTATATATAAAATCCTTAATGTGTATGCATGTATGTTCACTATACATATCGAATGGTGATTCTAAATTGATCTAAATTGAGTTTGGCAACTAGATTTTGGAACCATTTGTTATAGTTTTCTTTTAATTACAGGCTACAATGATTAAAATCTTTTAAGTAACTTAATTCATCTGATAATGTTGAAAATGTGTTTTTAGATAATATAATTTTTATTTATTTTGACCATATTTACTTGATATATTTCATTGTATCAACTTAGAATATTTCTTTCATTTTAAATTCAATAAAGCCCTTTTTCTTTAAACCAATTTTATTTCATTGTTTACCAGCCTTATTATCTGAAAATATTATTCCGATGCTTATTTTGAAAGTAATGCAAGTCTATCTTCATTTATTTAAAAAAACTTAAAGATCTGCATATCTGTCAGTTAAAAAATATAGGTTATGACAAGTCTGACAATGTTTCTACTAATTTATCAATATGTATGCAATTTAAATGTATAAATTTGTTTTACGTTAATTTAACTGAAATAATGTACATTTATGGGACTTAACCATTTTTATAATTTAACAATTGTAAAAAATAATATAATTTCTGTTTTGAAAATTTTAATATAACTTAAAATATATTTTGTGTACAAATAATAAAAAATTAAATAGCAATAGCATTTTATATTTTAAAAATTAATTACATTGACATATTGTTAAATTTAACATGAGATACAGATATTATTTATTTATGATGTTCATGTAGCAGCATTTTAAAAACACTTGTTATGACAAGAAAGATGTAAGGTAATAGCTGTTCAATATCTTTATATATTTCATTTTAATAGGACTGGCATTCTTAATAAATCTTATTTAACAAAGAGTAATTTATATGAAGATGAAATTTATTATGGTATCTTTTTAAAAAAATTTTGCATTAATATATAAATAAATTTGAAAGAAATAATACTACATAAAAAAAATTACATCAAAACAATTGCTTAAAATAAAGTTTAGTAGTCCAAGTTCTTTATAACAACAAATTTTTGCTATTCTGAAAATAACTTCACATTTTCTTAAGGCTTAACACTGGCCTCATAGGATTTGAAGTATTGTAGAAATTGAATATGATTATAATGTTTGCATGATATAAAGATATATAGAGGTTTGTTCACCCCTGATTTTAAAAAACTGATTTACCTAATAATAAGAAATAGAAAGTCACCATAGCAAAGCATGGGCACCTATACTTGTTTGATATAAGATGGTTTGTAACAATCCATATAAAACAATGCCATAAAGAGAATATACAAAAGTTTTCATTTTCATTTTAAATTGGAGACAATGCATTTATAACAGATAATATATATGAAAGTAAAATCTATTAATTGCTTAATTTAGGAATACCTTATTTCTAACAGCTGTTTTAGTAATAAGAAACAAGTCTGTCTGCAGCTATGTTTAGTCTATGTAACAATACTTAGCTATTAAACATTTAACTTTTACATTGGATTCAAGTCTGATTTTATTTAAAAATGTTCCATTTTTGTTCTATCTTTAGTTTTTACACAATCATAAAAATCATGATTTAAGAAAAACCCAATATAATCGAAGTTCTTTGTGAAAAACCCAGCTCTGCTGAGCATTAAAAGAAAAAGAAATTATTTCAAAGACAGGTCATTTCAGTCACGTTTATTTCTTTGTAATTTGTTTCAATTCATTAGAAAACAAGTATTTTCATTAGTAATCATTTACAAATTACTAGCAAATTACTGATAATTGTATAAGATACAAAAAAAATAGTTGAACTAAGTAACATAATAACTGAGAACTAACATCTACATTAAGGTATCTATCTATGTTCGGAGAACTTTTTTCTTTAAACGTAGAAACTAGTTCATGTTTTTATATTCTTAGATTTATTTTTAATATTATCATAGAGAATTGAACTTAAAAAATTTATTCCTAGAGAATTTTTTATAATATGTCTAATAAATGAAGAAAATTTAGTAAAAAAAAAAAAAAAAAAATTGGGGGTTTTCCAAATGGTCTAATTTTTTAATAAATTAAATTATTTCCATATTTTTCATGCAACACATTTCTTATACACTGGACTAGTGACACCTAAAATCTTTGCTTAATTTACATTTGGTAAAAAATTTTGGTCCTTCAAAATCATATACATTGAATTTTTTAATAAATTTTCATTACCTTTATATCTAACTATGAGTGTAAAATCATTAAAAATTATCCAAATTTAAAGCTTTTAGGTCATTCACTAGTAAATACTATCAAAAGCATTCATAATAATTTTCAACAAAATATTTTAAGAACTTTTTGAAAAATCACATTTCAAGTTTCAACATTTTATTAAAAATACCGTTCTGAGAAAAACTCATTTGAAGTGTATAAAAGCAATTTTAACTATCAAAAAATTAAAATACATGTCTAAAATTCCCTCCACTTTCTTGCTTCCAAACTTTCTAATTGCCAAGTTGCTAATTATTAAAAATACTAGAAAAATGTTTAAACTAATCTTCATGAAAATTTTAAAAATTTTGTCCAAAAAGTGCTCTTTAAAAGGTTTTAAATTCACAACTTCCGATTCTGAAGTCATTACTTCCATTTTGTTTTGACAGCTGTCACTGATGTTTAACAGATGTAACTTTTATTTAAAATGCCATAGAGACAAACCAAAAACAGATTTAGAAGCTTAAAAGTTGAAATTTTACAAGAATAATTAAATTACGATTTTTGGCAAAAAAAAAAAATGACGTTTTCAATGTAGACGGATACCTTAAGTAGGAAAGTAGCTATGAATTAAATTTTTGAACAAAATTTACTCACTTTTTCAGAACCAGTCTTAATGAGATATTCCAACAAGACTAGGGCTTTATAAACATGCTTCCAGTTTTTTCCATGGTCATTCAATCGCTTCCAAATTACTTGCATAATCTCGGAAAATGCAACAACATTGTAGGTTAAGTCAGCAATCTCACTCATCAGAGTCCCCGAAGGACCCCATGGATCATTAGATGTTGCTTCTCTCACTTTAACTTGAGCATCAGAATAGTTTTTGACAACATTCTTCACATTTCTCCTCAAACCTTGTACATGGATCATTTTTATTTATACTGTAAAGTATACAAATACATTTTTTAGTTCATAATCATTAAAGACAAAGGTAAAATAATCTGATTTTTAAAGCATGTAAAATGATAAAAATACTTTTGCCTAGCATATATTCAGACGAAGAACAATACTAAGATTAAGTTATAACTTTTACAAATTGTTAAATTTATAATCAGAAAAATATTAAATAATAACTACAAAGTTAGTTCTGCAGTTACAAAATTAGTAGCTCACAGAATTGGCTGCAGCACTTCCTGGGCCAAGCCCTCTAGTGCTGGAATACTGACGATGGATATGTACAAAACTAGGAAAATGAGTTGGCATGACAACAAATTAAAGAGTTAAAAGTGTGGGAGGGTAGAGATGCATGAGTTTTGACGAGAAATTGTAAAAACACTAATGAAGCAAACAATTTAACCAGCACAAGTAAAATTAAATGAAGTTGCTGGAAAGAAATTAGGATGATGATAAGGGAATTACAGAATTAAGCTACAAATACAGATTAGCACAAAATATTTTTTTTTTTTTTTAATTTAACAGCAAGAGAGACAATTTACTGAACCCAAGACCTGTGGAAGCACAGAGAACTGAGGGATTCAACAGCCAAGAAAAATTGACCACTAGAATTTCTCGATGAACCGACCAATGGCAATCTTAGGATTTCACCCTCCGAGGAGGGAGCCCTACTTTTTGCTGCTTCAGCAGCGTCAAGCAATTCCTAAAGAAGGAAGGGGCGAAAGTACTACAGCAGGGGAGGATTGAGACCTAGGAAGTAGGAACCAATTCAATTTAAGGGAGAGAGCAAAAACTGGCTAATAGAATTTAAGTAAAGTCTTTACCTAAGATGGCCATGGGACGACAAAATTAATAAATCAAAAAGAAAATAATTATATTTCAAATCTTTCAAATCTTACTGAAATATTTCAAATCTTATTTTGATGGCACATACATATTTTATGAGTTTAAATATACAAGTAGATATGCTATATGTAGAATCTTAGGTTTCTGATGAGTATAAAATATCTATTATTCATATTTTATTATTTTACACTATGCAAAAAAGTTTTGAAAATGTATCAAATAATACTCAAATGCAAAATATTTTAACCTTTATTTATTTCCAATTTTGATCAAATTGGCTTAGTTTTCAACTTATAATTCGATTTCTCTGTTTTAAAGCTATTATAGGGATAGTATCAGCTATAAATCAAATTCTCGCCTGGGTTCAATATAACTCCCTTGACGCTGCATTTACAGGCCAGATTTACTATGGCATGGGAAATTGATATTTGCCCAGGTTCTTTTTACTCCTATTGCAGTTCTAGAATATTATAGAACTACAATATTATTCAACTTTTAAGGTATGATTTGCTTAAAATGTGCAAATGAGAAGTGTGCAACTTATAACCAAGACCTAAGATGTATATGTTTAATCTGGGTATTTACATTTAATCAAGGACGTAACCTTTCATTCAAAGGTAGAGCTTTTTTAGGTAGACATTTATATTTAATCAACAGCTTAACTTTATTTAAATATATAACATATTTATGTTTATTTTATACATTTCATCTCATAAATTTGTTCCAAATTTTTAGGGTTTTCCTTTTCTTTTAAATTTTGTTCCTTTGAGTTTTTATTATTATTGTTATTAATGCCAGTGCAATAAATGTATAAAAATGGAATCAAGACAAAAACATATATAAAAACAAAATAAAAGAAATGAATTGTCATATAAAAATTTAAGATAATTTTACAAGAGAGTACTAATACTGTCCATTGGGTTCTATGCAATATATGTCTAAGTAAAACATATAATCCATTTTTGTCGTATATAAGAGTAACAAATTTATATTTTTAAAAAGGATATATATTTTATCAAGATATTTTACATTTTTATTTCAATGAAAAAAAAAATTTTTTTTTTTTCATTGCAATCACAAATTTCTTAAAACTGCCTGGACATTATTTTCCTTCAAAATTTCATTTTTATATAAAAACTATAAGATGATATTTATATTTTTAAATGCATTATTTTTCAATAACAGTAAACAAAATTAGGCTACCAAAAATAAGTCACCTGAAATAACAAAAAAATTAATGTACTCCTTCAAACAAGTCACTAAGGGGATTACATCAAATTACACATTATTTAAATTTAAAAAATTATACATTATAAGGATATTTAAAACAGTCTCGGCCTTATAAATTATATTCAGATTAGCTTTGCATCAAAAATCTCTTATAATTATTACAATAAAAGCACTTATATAAATAATCTAAATTTAATATACACATCTTAAAAAAATAATGCATTCTTTATATATTTCAGTCAATTTTTCTTTTTTGACTTATGTACTGCAATAATTCAAAAGAAGAATTAAGTAAGATTTTAAAAAATGATGGCTGATTTTAAAATCCTATTTTTATAATTCTAGTTTTCCATACTTTAAAATTAGAAGTTACTTCAGTTAAATTGATTTGTAACACCCTTTTATTTTTTACACACTTTACTATGAAATAAGTATCATATTTCTAGTAAGAACAAAATTGTATAAAATTTATAACAGGAAAATCATGGAAAACAACCTTGTCATATTAGAAATAAGATATGGCAGCTTCTCATACTACAATTAAGAATAAAATTATACCAAACAAACACAATTTTCCTAAATTTTTATTAAAATAGTCACCTTAAAATATATTTATTAATAAATTACTTATTGATTAATGTGAAAATATAAGCTATATTACAAGTGTTTACAAATTAATACACTTAGTTAAGGAACTGTCAGATTGCATATTTATATACCATAACCAATTGAATATATGATTTATTTGCAAAGAGATCTGCTAAACTGACTGCAAAAACGAAGTTTTAAATATTTCTATGAATTAGTATAAACCAGACAAAATCTTAAATCACAAGAAAATGGTTGAATTATTATTAATTATGCATGAGCGAATATACGACTAAATTCTAAAATTAACCTAAATAACAACGAAGGCATCTACATGAACGACATAATGATGTAGCAATATGATTTCATTAAATATACGAGATAACATCTCAAGAGACATTTAAACAAAAGTTAAAATAAGTTATATTCGTATAATTTATTTCACTCTGCATTAATTTTATTTCAAATAATTTTACTCATTTCTACAACAATACAATTTTTTACAACTTCAAAATCCTATTACGATAATGTATATTTAAACCCGAAAACAAGATTTAAATGACATTTAAAACCCACTACTTACCATATAACTCAATAATCCCTTCAAACGCTTAGAATGGAGATACACATCACTAATCTAATTATAACTGATGGCGCAATCTGAAATATCATACACTTAAGAAGCCATATATATCCGAAAATTTATAATAAAAACATGATAAAATTTTGATTGTTGATTCCCAAACAATCTTTAATGTATTACAGCAAATTTCGATTATTACATGCGGTTGTATGTTAACTGTCATTTGTTTGTAGCAAACAGTAAACACTTTCCAAACAGAAGTAAAATAAATAAACATTCAATTTAATTAAATTAAATTTTTTTTTACTTTTCTAAAATTTCTGATGAGATGAGAAGTAATGTCTCCCTCAACTAGATTTAAATATATTTTCTCCTTTCTTTTAAATTCTGTAACAATAGAGAAGGAAAAATGAAATTTTTTAGAGAAGTAGATGATCCCGGTCATTATTAGTTATTAAATTAGTCCACCACTTTTTTTGTCCACACAAGAATCCAGAAACATGTAGAAAAGTAAAGTAAAAATAAAGAATGTGGATTTAAGCAGTATCTTTTATTCCTATTCATTGATGAAAGTGCAATCTTTAAATTGAAGAGCAACCTAAAAGCAGATAACTGTGCAAAGATAGTTGTATGCAAAATATTTAAGATTTTACTTTTTTACATTTCTCATAACTGCTTGTAGTTGATATTCCATTTGCTAATTTAATGGAAAAGAGTAATATATAATTGATTATTTTATCTTATTTTATTATCAAGTCGCTAAGTTCTCGTATTTCGCTAAGATGTTTCACAAACCTTTCATCGCAATTCATTTATTTGATAATATCGCATTATTGGAAATAATAGGTCTCTTGCATGATTACTCGTGACTTCCGCTGGCCTTCTAGCATACTTAATAAGTTATCAAAGTCTTTAAATAGGTACCTGAAGAGGAATTTTGATATACATTAGAGAAATTTACTCTAAGCCGTAATGTGGTATCAGTGTTTTTTGTAAGACGACTCCTCTGGTTGCAGCACATATTTCTTACAACCAAACCAAACCAAATCTTTTTAACACAATCAGTATTGTATTTTTATAGTGTACTGCCACAGAAAGATGCTGCGTAAAAGGATTTTAATAAGTAATATAATGAGCAAGATAAATCTTTCACGACGACAGTCCAATATCAATTCGCCTTCAGTTTGTACTTTATCTTATAATTCAGCCACAAATGTAAGACCCAGTTGGCAACGTACCAAGGACATTTCATCTCTACGGTAGGGAATGAAGCTCGTCGAAAATAGCGGGAAACTTGAATCGCTACTCTACTGAATTTTGCAGATTGATTTGACTTAATTACGTCCTAAAGCTACAATTTCATTTTTAAAGTTCTCAGATGCTTAAAGGTTCATAAATAGTTTCCAGGCAGGAGAGTGACTTTGAAAAAGTTGTAAGACGGACCCCCACCTGACACAAGTTAGGCTTTAAAATTAAATTCTATCAGAATGTCCTCAGACTCTTTTTTGTAAGAACTACCTCTAATAAGGACAAGCTAAAAAAATGTGAGTGTCCAGTGTGAAAATGTAAATAATGGAACTCCTACTAGTGACTTTATTGAGAACCTGAAAGAAAGAAGTCTTTAAACAAATCTTTCGAGTGTTATTAATTTTTGTATTGATCAAATCTCAGTGGAACAAACTATTAGAAACGATAATAGAATTGGTGTTTCGTTAAAAAAGAATATGCTTGATATATTTGCTATGAAATTGCATTGCTATTCATATCAAGTTAAGGAGGGAACAAAAGTTCCAGGGAATAACATTGCACATTAAAACATATATCTTGTATCCCTTTTAAGGGTTTCGTCTTGGTAAGTCCTTTTTTACTGCTCGCCTGGAATATAAGAGGAATAATGCCACTACAGAATCACTTCAGCTCAGTCAGCAAAGGCAGAGATCTCGTAGCTAGAGGTTAACAGGATCGAAGTTCGAGCCAACCAAAGATCCACTGTGTTTATTAATAGCTAATGGGGCATTTAAAATAGGTTCGTGGTCCCAATGTTCTCCAAATCCCCATATGATACTTCTGGAGGTGTCAAGCCAAACCTGGGAGGGGTGTCTTCTGCTTGACTTCTGTTTCTAAATTACTATAACCCACTCTTAGAAGTCCAACCTCTCGGAGCAAGGACAATTACCTTCACGAGAAGTCATATGACTTCTAAATGGACATTATACTAACCAACGCTACTGCATTTCAGTTTCCTAGTCCTAGTCTGAAAATGTAGTGATCTAATACTCCAGTAATATGAAATTTAATATTATGTTCATTTTTTCTGCAGTTTGGTTCTATCGTTGATTTCTTCTAGTTTTTCTGTTTTTAATTAAAAAACTGAAACAAAATGTTGCTCCTGAGATTAATATTTAGTATTTTCTACTTTTATTTTCAAGTTTTCTACAGAAGCTTAAATCACACCAAAAACTAATCGGCTAAGCACACACCAGTTGAATTATATATCAGTATAATATAAATTATATATCAGTTATCCCTTTTGGATTAGATTTGAGCCTATTAGACTGATCTAGGGGTTTGTAGACTGTGGTTTTCCGTTGAGGTAAGGTCACAAGATGCGGAACGGATTTGACTCTTGCGAAAAGCCGTCCAAAGTCCAACTTCTTCCTGTTTTAACTCAGCCGCGGTTCGATTTTGAAAGCTGACTCTTCTTTTAACACAGAAACATTTGCTCGGGACAGTGATTTAAAATGCGACCAACTGATTCCATTCCATTACACTCTGTCACGAATGATGGCTGAATTAGTAAAGCGCATCTCTCGGTATAGGAGTTCGAATTCTACTACAGCTTGGATGTTAGTAGCTGTTCGGAATCGGTTTTAAAGCAACAGGTCTCGGTCTCATTAGCCCTTGTATAGCAAAACATTACACCGTAGCCCTCCAAACCAAACCACTAACTCTGCATACAGTTGTTACCTCTTCTCGCAGGGTGGGCTAAAGTTCTGTCACAATGACTCTTTGAGTGATGGTCCCGAGGCCCAGGTTTGCGAGTGTCGCCTCTCAAAATTTCCTGTCTCTCTTTTTTGACCCCTTCGGTTTCCCGTCCTGTTAGGTGCAACGAGCAAAATTCTTCCCCATGGTTTTCCACTTCTCCTCTTCGGTTAGCTCCAACCTCATTAATTCCGGCGTCAGGAGGTCCGCTAAGCATCCAGTAGTATTCCAATTCCTTCCTCTCAGCAACACACGTCTTCTGCGTTCGCTCGCGATTGGCGCCTGCGGCGCGACGGGCGCTTTGAAGGGTTTAGTGTGGAGTGGTTTGGTTTGGAATGCTATGGTCTACTTTTTGTAACACGAGGGCTAATAAGACTGGGACCTACAGCTTAAAGCCGATTCCGAACGGCTACGAACATCCATGCCATTGTGGGATTCGAACCCACGAACTCCGGTACCGAAGGCCAGTACCCTAACCAATCGGCCATTGGGATAGCCCAATACTTGCGATCTGCCCACCGTCGCCGGGATCAACCTGGAGGACCTTACAGCTATATGGGCCCGGTTGGTGCTTGATCGTTACATCTTCTCAATCTTACCAGCTGTACTGAACTACTCGACGCTCAAATCCCTTACACTCCACATCTGGTGATCACTTAGCCTTACAAACTGTATACACCCTTTGGCTTCTTTTTAAAAAGTCATCAAAAATTACCAACCTGTTTTTACCAACTAAATTTTTCGACATTGCTTATAGTAGCTGGATACCTACTTTATAAGATTCCTTTACTTCAGTATTGATCTATGTGAAAAGTATTTTTTAGGATAGAAAGTTTAAACTAAAAAATTTCTTTAAAAATACATTACCACACGACATAATGGAAAATTCTGTGGGGTTATTTCCTTTTTTTTTTAATATTATGTCTTAAATTACTTATACTTGCATTCAAGAAAGTGTATACCAAAATTTTGCACACATAATTTGAAAAATAAAAAAATGAGTCAAATATAACCATAGAGAACTTTTTTACTCTATCTTGTGATCAGGTTCGTTAAAAAAAATCTTTCAATGGGAACTGTCCACTGATAGAAACATTGTAACATACACCCTGTATGTTAATGCATTGACTGCCAGTCACTATAGCTATATTGATTGTTATAGTCTTGTCATGAAAATAGATTAGACCAAAATGCAATCACAAGATTATCTATACAAACTAAAACATTTATTTCCCAAACTACGATTATTTATACTAGTTTTTATGAACTATGTAACAAGAGAAGAATTTTCTCACACTAGTGTGCGACTGGCTAGAGAGAGATAATCCCACATTATGTACCAGTGAGTGATTGGCATTATTATGGTGATAACACCACACCACACATTGGTGTGAGATTGGTAGTCAAAGTGTGAAGCTATCAGGCCATTTAAACCTAATTATTCAAATTTTATTTTAAATTTTGAAGAATTTCTGAACACTTGCAGGTGATATTTTCAATACAATACTGGATTAATACAAATGAAATACAAGACACTTGAAAAGAAAATGAAAATTTATAATTGTAGGGGGTTAAAGGCAAAATGTTGAGCATGTGCTAACATTGTAGCTATTTTAAATTGAGATCATAAAAGATTTAAAAGTGCAAAAAGTAGCAATTGTGAAATCTTATAAGTAGTGTCATGGATAATGAAGCAGATTTCATTAATAATAGAAATAATAGATTTTAAAAATAGTACTGAAAATATGGCAAGAACTAAAGGATAAAATATCTCTGTTTATTCTGGCAGAGAAAAGCAAAAATTTAAGGAATTGAAATGGCAGTTCAGCGGTGCAGTTTAAAGTTTCCTTTATTTGAAGTTATTAAATTTAAACATTACCAAAAATATTCTTTTATTTTTATTTCAATGGTTCTATCAATAAAAAATTTAGCCAAATGGCCCTTTTTTTCACCAAACTGAAATCAGTGAACATAAAGTTTTGTTAATGTAGATTAACTACAATACACTGAGATGCATATATATATATATATATATATATATATATATATATATATATATATATATATATATATATATATATATATATATATGTATATATATATACATACTTAATTTTAAAAAAAATTCTAAATATATTAAAAGTGTTTTCTAAAATATCCTTAACATGTGAAATAGAAAAGTATAAAAAAGAAAATCAAAATTTAGGCCCTGATAACATCAATTTTAATAATCATTTGGCCTTAAAATTATAGCAAATAAAAAAAATTATATCAGTTCGTGAGGTTTTTTTAAGTAGGTCCCCTCCAAAAATACTAAAACTTTTTTTTTTTTTCTTTTGGAATGCTAGGTCCACTTTGGCAAACTTCATCTATCAACCAAAATGCAGCTAGAATGTCAATTTCAGAAATAAACTGAATTAGAATACAGTAGAACCATGTTAGAAAGAGCTGAAGGGACCAAATATCCTATTTGGTATATCTATACAAGTAAGAAAAATGTTAGATCAAACAAAGTGCATATGTCAATAATACTAGTACTGTATCGAGTACAGAGGCAAAGTACTGAGTAATAGGTTTTAAAAAGTTCCAATAATGAACACATGAAGAATGTTGCATCTATTGAAATTAAAATATGAATTTTGAGCATATAATAATAAATTTTATTTCAATTTAGAACATTATGTTCCCTTTAAAAATAATTTTTCTAAAATGTAAAATTTTAAAACTGTAAAATTAGAATTATTAAAAGAAATATGAGGCAAAAATAATAGGAATTTAAGAAAATTTCCTAAAATGAACAATTAACCAATATGAAATTAAAAACGACTCATACTCATCCCTTCATTTGTTTCTGATATCCCCTATTTAATAATTTTCTATTGTTTGTTTACTGTAGTGATAATTCCAAGATATAAAAGTTTCACATTCCCTAAATTTACTTCATCATAACTTATTTTTATTTGTATAAATGTATAGCTAAATTTTAACTTACTAATTTTACATACAAGATTTTTTTTTAAACTTTTATATGTTAAGTAGCCATTTTATATGGTGTGTAACAGATCAGTTATGAATTCCCCTTAACTTAAAATAATGCTTGCAAATATTAAATCCTGACAACTGCTTTATAAATACTGATTCCTCAGCAAACTGAGTATTGAGTACATGGTGCAGCTCTACTAAATACTAAGTGTATACAATAGTGATGTAACTGAAAAATTGATAAAAATCTAAAGATCTTTAATGAATTAAATTCATTATAATCAATAAAATTTGAGCTTCAATGCCTGTTATTTAAATTTTAATCACTTATAGATAACATTTTACTAATCAATAAAATTTTAGTCAATTAAATAGAAAGCTTTGACTAATTGCATATTAAATTAACAAAAAAAAGAAGGTAAAAAGTTTTACCTTTAACTGTTTTGACACAGAAATAATTGTAAGTATTATGTTGATTGCAGACATTTTTTATTAAATTCTTTGTCACAACTTTGAACAAAAAAGATTCAAATACTCTTCTTCCATTGTTTGCATGGACAAAAAATTAATAATTTAAAGTATTTTACCATGAAATTAAAAATGAAATACTACTTTCACAACTGTGGAAGAATTTGAAAACAAAAAATTAAAAAACAGAGTCTGATTGTAAAAGTTTGTTACATTTGATTTCTAATATTTTGAAGGATCATTATAAAACAATAAATTTGAATGAAAAACCCCACAAAAGCAATTGGACTAAAAATTGTTTTCACTATATCCACAAGTTTATTATATGCTAGTATCACTATAACAAAGTTCAACTGTCTATTTAACATCAAGATAATTTAGATTAACTAAGCTGCAATATACTGATATATACAGAAAGTAAAAAAAAAAAAAAAAAAAAAAAATTTTTAATTAAAAAAAAAGAGAACATTTCATATTTTGAAAATTAGGGTTGGTATGATTTAAATCAGTTTTTTTTTTAAACATTGATTTAAATAATTTTGTCACTTCTTTTAAAACCTATATTCCAAAGACAGGAGAATTGGGAATCAGTCAGTACAGAAATACCAATAAGTAAATAATTGTAAATAGATAGCATGTGCTTTCCAGAACTTAGGGGTTTTTCATCAGAAAGTATGTAGTAGGGGCAGGTACAATGATTATGACTAGTGGAATTCATTTTATCTCATGGGAAGTAGAGTGTTACAGAACTTGAAATACAGTTTATCTACCAAATAATGCTGAACGATAGCCGATTGGTTAAGGTGCTGGCCTTCAGTACTGGAGTTCGAATCCCACAGTGGCATGGATGTTTGTAGCCGTTTGGAATCAGCTTTAAGCTGTAGGTCCTGGTCTCATTAACCCTCGTGTAGCAAAAAGTAGACCGCAGCACTTCAAACCAAACCAAAATCTACAAAATAACAACAGCCATGGCTTCATATGCTGGAATGAAAGATAATTTTCTTCCTTTGGTATTGTTCATTGTAGCCTTCATAACCAATTAGGAGTGAATAAAACATCAAAGCTAGTGTTTTTATTGAAACAGTTAAATCCATAATTCGTTGCTTAAAAAATATTGAAATAATCCTTTTTTTTTGTTTTTTTTAATAGTTTGCATTACATTAATATTTAATTTGCTTTTTAAATTTACATCTTATTTAGTTTGTACTATCTAATTACAAAATAATGGAATGTATTTAGATTAAAATTTATATATTTAATTTTAGGTAATCAGTATGTAGAATATACTAGATGGATAAGAAAAAACTATTCTATGTATATAGCAAAAAACATAACAATAATTAAAATTAGAATTCAGAAAAAAAAATAAATCTGATTTAAATCAAATAAATCTGATTTAAAAAAAAATCATGATTTTTTCCAACCCTGCTGAAAAATGACCCAAATGTATCAGTTTGTCCTAAACATATCTTTACGAAAAGATCTGAAATGTAAAATTGTTCAAAAGGGAAGATGACATCAAAATTAAATAAAAAATATTTAAGTGGGGTTTTCTTCAATTGGATTCACTTTGACAAACCCAAAAATAGTTAATGAATTTTTTTTTTTTTTTTAATTTGATGAACTTAGTTTGAAATTCAGGTTTTTTTCTTCTTAACAAATTTTTGAGAAGAAAACTTATATTTTTGTTAATTTGTTAAATTACAAAAGATATTTATTAACAGTTATTAAAGTTATTTTATAATTTGAAAACATGCTTTTAGATTCAAATTGTAGTGTACATGCTATTAAGGCAGAAAGGTTAATTCATTACTTTTATAGCTATATTTTATTAAAATTTTATATTTAAAAATTTTATTTCGGATAACATAAAAAAAGGTTATGTAAATGGGTAATGAGTATGCAAAGGAAGAAAGTTTTAAAAAGAAACAAGCATGCAAGCAGAGTTACAAAAAACCCGGGGTTTTCCGGGTTTTATTGGGGGTCTGGTTTTAAGAGGAGAGAGCAGGGGAAGTACCTTATTTCAGAAAAGATTAAACTGCGAAAACTGATTATATTTTTATTAACTAAATGTTCAAGAAATTATAATTTAATTAATACAAATACATCAATGTAAAGACTATAAAAAGTTTACTCTGACATTATACATAAAATGTTATATATTGACATATACCACATATTTGAATGTTATTTTAACAAACGATTTATTTTTATCTCTATTCTTTCTCCATTTAAAAAAACATTTTTGCATAAAATTTTTGTCAAAGGTAATAGGCAATCAGTATGTAGCCAAAAAAAATGAGTCAAGTCCCAGGAACAAGGTAAGGACATTTCTCAACTGTCAACACAACCTGTTTTTCACAATGAAAGAAGAGAAATTTCACACTATCCCTTTCTTGCCAACAAAAGAATTGAAAAATTTCTAAATTGTTATGTTAGATTTACCATAGATTTTCAAATATTTTCCTGAATTTTGATAGACTGTATATATAATTCCACAGAATAATTATTTTTGCAACACTGCATGCAAGGTTAGAAATAAAATTTAAATACAGGGTATCTGCAAAAATAAAATTTTTCAAATCCATCACTTTCCCTGATTTAGCAGATCTTTTCAATGACTTTAAAAAGCTTTCGTTAAAGTATATATAAATAAAACTTTTGATGTACATACAAATAAAATATATGCTTTTAGAGAAATTACAGGAATTTTATCATAATAAAAACTTTAAACTTACTTTATAAGAGCTAATAAACTCATATACATAAAAATAAATTGTTGTATCTACATACCTAAGTTTAATCATATAGCAATTTTTCAATCCAAATGTTTCCAATTTGAATTCAGGGTATTTTGGTATTTCTAGGTAACCATGAATAATAGCCAAATATAACCTTATAATGTTTATATACAATATCCCTAGAGATAAACTTATATTTTGTGCAAAAATCTTAACTAATTTTTATTAAAAAATAATTATTATTATATTAATAAAATTTTAATCTATAATTTAAGAAAAAACCAGAATAATATACATTTACCCACCCATTAAGCTTTCTTGCTTTGAGTTTCCTTGATGAACGAATTTTACTTGGCAATATGGTCAATAGGATAATACATAAATACCAAACTCAGTAACTTCAGCCAAATGACAAGTAAAAATAGAATTAAACAATTCAATGCATATTTTTTTAATCGGTAGCTTAGCAGATCCATGACTTTTACTCATTTTACTTGAAAAATCAAGACTTTTCATGACAAAATTAATCCATTGTCTAAATCCATGATTTTCCCTGACTTTTCAGGTGTGCGGAAACCATGTAAATAAAAATATAAATAGATGGATACATACAATTTCTGCATTTATTCTAAAGTAAATTAAATTTTAAAATAAAATAACTGTTACAGCTCACAACTTTTTATATTATAAATATATATATATATATATATATATATATATATATATATATATATATATATATATATATATATATACATATATACCTAGTCATAAATTTGTACAGAATAAGCAGTTTAGTACCAAGTTAAAATCATGTTAAAACAATAATATTAAAATGCTTAAAAATTAATTTTTTTTTTTTAAACTGAGAAAGAATACAGTTTTTACAATTTTATGATGACATAATAAAATGCTTAAAAGTCTTTTAATAATAACTTTTTACTGATTCACTTAACACCTAAAAAACATAACTGTGTAATTTACTTAGTTTACAAAATTGAATGTTAAAAAATTAATCTGTGAATTTTTGAAAGCTAGATTATACAGGAAGTAAAAGAACAGAAAAACTTCATACATGTTAAAGATTTATTTATTTATTCTTTCTAAAAACAGTAAACTGTTATGTAAGAAATAGTAACAATATCTTATCTCTTCTTCCACTTAAATTTAGCTCTATTTCCCTTTTGTCCAGGCTTCTTACGACCTTTAATTCTAACATCTCTAGTAAGTAGTCCACCAAGTCTCATCTTTTCAACAAGATCTGGGGATACAAAGCTTTTTAAACACAAGGATAAACCGTAGCGTATAGCTCCAGCTTGTGCTGCTTCACCCGGGCCATGAACGTCAGCCTCTACATCAACTTTTCCAAGCATGTCACAAAAATGAAGAGGGTACATTATTTGTTCCCTATCATGCAACCTGTGAAAATACAATATATCACTTCCATTTATAGTTACCTTTCCTGTTCCATTACCTCGAACAATTACATTAGCTTTACAATGTTTCCTAGAGCCTTGCATTTCAATAAACGGTCGTCCATTTTCATCAGTAGATAAAGGAGGTATAACATCTGTAGAACCCATATCTACAAAATCTCTTCTGTATTTCCAAATTTCATCTTTACATCTAAATGCATAAGGATGATTAACAAGTCTATTTAAGGTTTTGATTAAGATCTCATACTGCTCTTCAAAAATTTTTTCTAAGAAGATATTCTGGATTTCAGCAATCTTTAACCATTCTCCAGATGATACATTTAAAACTGATTCACTAGGAGGCTGAAGTATCCCCTTTTCAATCATTTTATCTTCAAACTCATCTAATTCTATAAATTTAGCAGCCAAAGTATGCAAACATTTAAAATAATTTGGAAATCTGGTATAAAAAAAGGGACTAAACGGTCGGCCACTATTATCAAATTGGGCAGCTTTTTCTTTGGGAAACATTTCAATTGGAGGTTTCATAAGTGGTCTTGCTTTTTTTTCATACAAACCAGACGGCAACAGGTAGGCTACAGCCTTATCAATATCCTCTTGCGTGATTGTTGCGGCGTCCAAACCCATCATGTTGGCTAAATGTAGTTTTCCTCTTTCAAATTCCTCAGTTTTAACTTTCAAAAAATCTGCATGCTTTTGTGATCGTTCTAAGTAAGCTTTCATAGCCTTACTTATTTCTTTGATTTTCAGGGCAGCTGAAGACGAAGACTTGTCTGTCGGCCGAAGAATTTGAACAGTGTCCGGTAATTGATGAGGTACATTAGATGCTGAAGAACTAAAATGTAGAACATGGTTTAGAGGCACAATAAAGCGATTCGTATGTTGAATGTGAAGCACTTTCGTTCTTAAAACAAAAGTCAACATGTCGAAGTTCTGTTGTTACAATTCCATGAAACTTTAATTTAGTCTATTGAAATATAACATGGTTAAATGCCGATGACAAATATATACTAAAATCGGTTTTAATACTTGCTACATAATGTTTACAGTAAGCAAAGTTGAATTTACGATTCAAAGCCTTAAAAATATTTATTTACCTAGTTAATTTTTAATTAAGTAATCAGGTATTTGTAATAACATTGTCCGCGATTCAATACCAAAATAAATTTTACAGTTGAATCACAGTTAATGCAATAACCACTATGACCATGGAGTATAAAGTAAATGTTACTGATTCGGTAGGATAAGCTCCATTTCATTTTTTCACTTGCTTCGCATATGAACAAAATCTCTGGACTTAATAATATTACGATCATATGTACTTAAAATATCACCAGAAAAATATACTTTAATTTTCTTCAAAAGATTAAAATTTGTAAAAGAAAATTAAAATTAATTAATTAATTAATTAATTAACTAACCACTAGTCTCTGTCTTTACATTCTTGTTTTGAAACGCAAGTGGGATTTTTATTTAACTTTGTATCTTTATATGTTATTATTTTTTGCAATAATTCCATCTCTTTTAACAGATGCAAAAGGTATTTTATATATACTCCTATCTTCAAGTCATTTCGGCGATCAACTCCGACTTTCACAGAAAACAATATTATTTACATTCTTTACATCTTTTTTACCGTTATGTATCTCGAAATAAAAACAAAATGTGTTGGTATAGAAAATCTATAGTTCTAACACTTAAAAAAAGTTCATCGTACTTTGCCAAATCCGTTTCTATTACTATAATTGCAATTATAGTATAGCTCAGTCGGCAAAGGCAACACTCTTGTAACTGGAAGGTTGCGAGTTCCGAGCCCGAGCCGGCCTAAGATCCGCCGTGTTCGTTAAAGGTGACTGTGGAACGTAAAATACGTTCGTGGTCACAATGTCCTCCAAGTTATCAGTTAATACCTGTGGGGGTGGCAGGCCAAGTCTATGGGTTTTCTGCTTGGTCCCTACTTCAAAATTAAGAGGACCCACTTGAGCATAAGTCATACTTTCACCCTTGAGGTGCTCATCAAAACGAAAGGTGCACCCATTTGCCTTAATAAGAAGTAGCCTCTGGCTCAATCATGCTTGGACAAGTGGGATAAGACAACAACAACAAAAGGATTGATGATGTTATGAATTCCTCTTACTTCTTCGATTTAGAAAGATTTTATTCATCCAATTTATTATATTTTTTTCCTAGAAAACAACTTTTATGCTTTTTTTTAATATCCTGTAATATCCATTTGTTTTTCCAGTGTAGAATATAAAAAGTAAAGCGGATCTTAGCACGGAATGAGTATAGTCTGTTTAAACTCAGCGTCAATGTATGTGACAATTTTGGGTCAGAATATGTCTTCAGCATTTACATCTGAACAACATAATAAATACCATTACATACAAATCTTTTAAGTGTAACAAGTGTAACTTTTAAGTGTAAGATGAACAGTAGTGGCAGAATCGTCTTACAAAGGCAACTGTAACCGTAGATGTCATATGTATGGAGGTCTACTTTCAAATCCGCTTGGCTACAACAGCAATTATATCTATCTACCGCGGTCGTCGTAACCCTTGGAAGACTGGCTAAAGGTCATCGGAGAACTCGTGGGTGATGATTCATAGTGATGAACCAGATCAATGTGGTCCCGCGGATTATTGATTGGGTTCAAGTCCGGGGAATTTGCTGGCCAAGGGAGTACGCTAAACTCATCCTGGCGATTTTCGAACCACGTATGTACACTGTGACTTTTAGCACGTCATATTGTCCTGCTGGCAGATGCCATCATCCTGAGGAAAAGCATTTCGCATGTAGGAGTGGACCTGGCTGTGATATCCCTAATCCGAACTCCATGTAAATTCATATATCCCTGTAACTGTAACTACACATGTAACATGCATGCAGTAGTCAGTAAGCAAACTTACGTGCACTTGCACGCCGACAATAAAGAGTATCTTATTTTATGAAAGTATTTTCATGTGTGTTAATTGTATTAACCTGAATACATTATAATTGGCGACGAGGATTACGAAATCACGTAACTTTATGCTCTTTTAGCCGTATTTTATTATTTTTAAATAAGTAAACATGAGCAAGTTAGGCCTAATCGGCACGTTGCATCCATTCGACGTGGAATTGGATGATTTCAACTTATATGTTGAACAACTGGAACATTTTTTTCTTGCTAATGATGTTGAAGAAAGCAAGAAAGTATCAGTATTTATCTCTGCAATTGGAATGAATACGTATAAATTGCTCCGAAACTTGCTACTTCCGAAAAAGCCGAGTGACTGTTCGTATGCGGAATTGAAGGAAGTGTTGACGCTACATTTTAAACCTGCTCCTATCATCATTGCCGAGCGTTTCCGATTTCATAGACGAAATCAAACAGCTGGAGAGTCAGTTTCGCAGTACTTGGTGGAATTACGTAGGCTGGCATCCACGTGCGAATTCGGTGCTTTTCTTGACGAAGCACTACGGGATCGTTTTGTATGTGGACTGTGCAACGAAAACATTCAAAAGAGACTTCTAGCAAAGAAGGATCTGAAGCTGTCAGATGCAGTGGATACAGCTATCGCCATCGAAATAGCAGAAAGCGATGCGGCTAACATGAAGCAATTTACACCAAGTGTAAACAAAGTGCATCAGAGCGCTTCAGCGTTTTCTAAAAAGAACGTTCAGCAACAAAAAAATGGTTCTGCACAGGGTAAGAAGTACTCTAAATGTTTCAGATGTGGGGCAGCTCATGACCCTGCTAAATGCAAGTACAAATCTGCAAAATGTCATGCTTGTGGCAAAAGTGGCCACATATCTCCAGTGTGCATGAGTAAAAACAAAGGCTCATCAACAAAAAAGGTAGAAATGGTGGAGTATGACTCTGAAGCTTCCCTCTATGCAGTCAAATCCATAAATCAAGTATCAGGCAAGAAAGAATACATAATTCCTGTAATTGTAAATGGGAAACATGTAGATATGGAATTGGACACTGCAGCTGATGTTTCCATAGTGTCAGAAATATGGATAAAAAACAACTTACCTGAAATCAAAATTGTGCCATCATCAACCATTTTAAGGGATTATAACCAAAAAGAAATTCCAGTAAATGGAGAAGTCCTTGTTCAAGTGAAATGCAACAACCAGTCCCATACATTACCACTAATTGTTGTGAAAGGTGATAGACCTGCCCTGTTTGGTAAAAATTGGCTATCCAAAATTAAACTGAATTGGAGTGAGATATTTGTGGTATCCTCACAGTCTGTGAACAGTGTAGATGCTCTCAAGAAGAAGTTCATAGATGTTTTCCAAGTAAGTGAGCAACCTATTAAACATTTTAAAGCTGTGCTCAAAATGAAAGAAAATTGCCAACCTGTATTTTGCAAAGCTAGGCCAGTTCCATATGCTTTAAAAAAAATGCTGTTTCAGAAGAAATCAGGAAGTTAGTGAATAATAACATTTGACAATTCGTTGAACATTCCAAATGGGCAACACCTGTTGTTGTGGTGCCAAAGAAAAATAATGCAGTGAGGTTGTGTGGTGATTTCAAGGTAACTGTAAATAAGCACCTTGATCCCCATCAATATCCACTACCTACTCAGCAAGATCTTTTTGCTACTTTGAGAGGAGGAAGATATTTTAGTAAACTTGATATGACACAAGCATACCAACAGATTGAGTTGGATGCTGACTCTCAAGAGCTCTTGACTCTCAACACGCTGATGGGTTTGGTTCGCCCTAGTAGATTAATGTATGGTATATCAGCAGCATCAGCTATTTTTCAGTCTGTTATGGAGCAAATATTGCAAGGCATACCCAGAGTTATATGCTTCCAAGATGATATTCTAATTTCTTCAGCTACTGAAGCAGAACATTTTTCTACATTAGAGTCTGTAATGTCAAGGTTACAGAAGTATAATGCTAAACTGAATGCAGATAAGTGTCAATTCTTCCAACCCAGTGTTGAATTCTTGGGACACTTAATAGATAAAGATGGTATTCATCCTACTCAACAGAAAGTAGAAGCTATCAAGGCGATTAAAACCCCAGAAAACGTTTCTCAGCTCAAATCATTTTTGGGCTTGCTGAATTATTATTCTAAATTTATCAAAAATTCATCCACCTTACTGTCACCATTATACAACCTTCTCAACAAAAATGTTCCATGGACATGGTCAGAAGAGTGCAATAAGGTATTTGAACAGTGCAAACAACTTTTAACTTCAGATGCTGTGCTGGCTCACTATGATGAAAACCTGCCTCTACAGGTATCTTGTGATGCTTCGCCTGTTGGTTTAGGTGCAGTCTTATCACACATTGTGAATGGGGAGGAAAAACCTGTTGCCTATGCTTCTCGCACATTATCGAAAGCAGAAAGCAACTATTCTCAAACTGAGAAAGAGGCTTTGGCAATCATTTTCGCATGCAGAAAATTTCATCAGTATCTGTTTGGAAGGAATTTTGTCTTATACACAGATCACCAGCCTCTGATCACCATCTTTTCCCCTTCTAAGGCAGTTCCAACCATGGCCGCAGCACGTTTGCAGAGATGGGCATTGCTTTTATCATCATACAACTATACCATCAGGTATAAAAAAGGAAGTGCACATCAGAATGCTGATGCTCTTTCGAGATTGCCCAATGATGACCAAAACGCCAACTCTTACCCATCAGAAATTTATAAGATTTCCTATTTATCAGAATTACCGTTGACTTCTGAGGACATTTCTGCTGCTTCCAGAACTGACAAAGTCTTGGGAATTGTTATCAAATATGTTCAAACAGGCTTTCCCTCCAAAGTTGAAGATTTGGGGCTTAAACCGTTTTTCAGCAGAAGAGATGAATTGTCCGTGGAAAGAAATTGTTTATTATGGGGCATGCGAGTGGTAATTCCAGATGTATACAGGAAACATTTGCTGGAGTTACTTCATGACACTCATCCGGGGATTGTAAAGATGAAGGCGGTGGCCAGAAGTCATTTCTGGTGGCCCAATTTAGATAATGATATTGAAAATATGTCTGCAAATTGTAAAGCATGCCAGTTGATAGCAAAGTCTCCCCCTGCAACACCGATGCAATCGTGGGTATGGCCCAAGGCACCATGGGACCGTATTCACTTAGATTTTGCTACAAAGGACCAAAGGGAATACCTGGTAGTTGTGGACAGCTATTCCAAATGGTTGGAAGTGGCAAACATGTCATCAACAACAGCAGCAAATACAATTGCTGTATTACAACAGCTGTTTGCCAGGTATGGATCACCACTGGAAGTTGTTTCAGATAATGGTCCTCAGTTCACTTCCAGGGAATTCAGAGCTTTTTTAAAATCCCTAGGCATCCTGCAGACATTAACACCAGCGTATCATCCCCAATCAAACGGTCAAGCTGAACGTACCATTCAGACTTTTAAGCAGTCATTGAGAAAAATGCTGCTAGACACTAGTGATGGAAGCTCAGTAATGGCGAAAATAAATAGATTTTTGCTTAAATACAGATCTTCACCTCATTCAACGACTGGCTCATCTCCAGCAGAATTATTTCTTGGCCGACCAATTAGAACTCTTTTGGAGTTATTACACCCGTGCACAGCAAGGCATGTTGAAAAGAAACAACGGTGTCAGAAACAATACTTTGACAGATCTCACACCAGTAATAAGAGTTTATCCTGTGACCAAATTGTTTGGGTAAAATCTCACAGAGACTCTTCAAACAAATGGATTCGTGGCAAACTGATTAAGCCAAAAGGTTCCAAAACTTGGTTAGTTGAGATAAATGGAAAAAGGTACCTAGCACATATCGATCAAATTCGTCCAGCTAGCTCTTCAATTACAGAACTTCAAGATGTTGTCATTCCAGATGATTTTTGTAGCACGTCTCAAACTCATCAAACACCAATATCTAGCACTATGCCAAACACAGAAGTCCAACATGATGACCAGACTTCTACTGAAATTCAGCAATCAGAAGAATACACTACAGAAAGTTCAAATGAGAATATTCCTGTTGCAGACGTCCCAACCAGACGTTATCCAACACGACTAAGAAAGAAGCCAGATAGACTCGATTTATAATGACTCTTTAATTTAATAACAGTGACTTTAAAACTTTTTTTTTTAAACTTGATTTATAATGTTTCTTAATGTAGTAATAGTGATTTTAAAACTTTTTTTTTAACTTCATTTACAATGATTCTTAATTTAATAGTAATGACTTTAAAACTTTTTTTAAAAAAAAGAGGGTATTGTGATATCCCTAATCCGAACTCCATGTAAATTCATATATCCCTGTAACTGTAACTACACATGTAACATGCATGCAGTAGTCAGTAAGCAAACTTACGTGCACTTGCACGCCGACAATAAAGAGTATCTTATTTTATGAAAGTATTTTCATGTGTGTTAATTGTATTAACCTGAATACATTATACTGGCCATCAAGGATATATACATACTTGTCTGGCATCGGAGAACTGTCTGGGTGGTTTAGAATGGTTTCTATATTTATGAAATGATGGAAAGATGAACGAAGAAATGAGTAATATCTGTGATAGACTGTTCTGCTTTAATAGCTCGACAGCACTCAAAATATTCCATTCGTCTTTTGGAATCCGTAGAAACACGTCCAGCTTGAAAACACATCGTACGAATGCACTGATAACCTTACATCAGCAATTATATAAGTAACTCCTGTAACCTTTCACAATACCGGCCTTTTACACGACTGCTTGATTTGCATATTTCTCGACTCGAAACCGTGACCGGTTATTACTTAACATATTTGCATATTTCTTTCTACCTTTGCAGCAAATTTCAGCTTTATGGAAATTAACGTTTTCCTCTTTTCGTTTAACTTTTGAAAGTGAGTATTTCAACATACAGTCTTCAGTTATCTTGATTACAACCTGAACAATTGGAAATTCAATCAATGAACTGTCACATATTAATAAAAATATGATTTGAATATCTTATTTAAATTTTAATGTTACAAAGTATTACTAAAAACTCTAGTTTCTCTTAGAATAGCAGTAGATAATTGTTAGGACACGGAAATGATGAGGCACATCGACATATATGGAAATAAATGAATTCTGATTTAAATATGGTTATGAGCGAAAGTTAACAATATATAAAAAATAAATAATAGAAGAATCATTACAGAAGTAACGATTAAAATGAGCTTTAATTTTAAACTACTATAATATACACAGTTCAGTTACATTAATGTGACCACCTGTCAAAATCCAGAATATCCATCTTTCACAAAGCAGTCAATTATGTTCCTGAAAGTGTTCACTCATGTTGAGCCATGATGACTCTAATCCCGTGTCAAGCTGCACTAGGTTAAGTGGTTGATGGTTCATAGTGTGAAGAACCAGGTCAATGGGGTCCCACGAATTCTTAATTGGGTTCAAGTCCGGCGAATTTGCTGGCCAAGGGAGTACGGTAAACTTATCCTGGCGATCTTCGAACCACTCATGTACACTGTAACTTCTAGCACGTCACATTGTCCTGCTGGCAGATATCATCCTCCTGAGGTAAAACTGTTCTATTCTAAAAAAATAGTCTTTTTGGGAGAGCAAATTAGAATTCAAAAAAAGAATGAAACATTCGACCACAAACTACACTTCAACATCAGCAACAACCTTTATTTTCTTTTTCCAACTCTTTTCGCGTTGCCACCGGCGGGAAAACAAAAACAGCCGAGCTCGCGACATTCTCCCTCCTTTTGATTTTTAAGTTAAATCATCATAAATAAAAATCAAAACAATACTAAAATAAACACAAATACTAAATTAATACTAAATGAATTACGAATTAAATGAGTTCAAGTAAGTGAAGAAAGTTCAAGAGGATATAGCTTTTTGACAAGTCGGATCAATTCTCCAGCTCTCGTTTTTATTTTTACCACGCGTACTTGATTGTCTTTTCCGGGTTAAATATCAATCACACAACCAATCGGCCAATCAGATCTTTTTAAATTGTCCTGTCCTACAAGAACAATATCGTTGATTTCGATTGGTCTGACAAATTTTCTTTTCAAAGGCTTTTGTACTAAAAGACTAAGATATTCATCTCGGAATCTTTTACGGAACTGTTTTCTCAATCGTTGATGATATCTCCATCTCTTAGTAAGGTTCACTTTATCTAACTTGTCAATATCAGGTACTCCGATCGTTTTAACGTCTTGGATAAACAACGAGGGAGTTAAAGGTTCAAGATCAGTGGGATCTTCTGACAGATAGGTCAGAGGCCGAGAATTTATGACTGCCTCAACATCACAAAGAATGGTAGACATTTCTTCAAATTTCAAACAAGCCTTCCCAAGAACTCTTCTTAGCAATTTTTTCACAGTTTGGATCAATCTTTCCCACCAACCGCCCCACCAACTGGCGGTAGGTGGGTTAAACTTCCATTCTATTCTTATTTCAGATGAGGAATTCGAAATCTGGTTCCAGTCAATGGTTTTCAATAGACGATTTGCTACAACAAAGTTGGAGCCGTTATCGCTGTAAATCACAGATGGACGTCCTCTGCGGGCGATAAATCTTCTCAGACCCAAGAAAAAACATTTATGTATAATATCGGAATTAATATCGGAATCCATTAAGAAGCAACAAGAAATTTTAACTACCGACAAGTCATTAATTCAAGCCATGACTAATAATAACAAATCAAAAGTAAAGAAAGGTAGTTATTTTCCAACACCAAAAGGACCGGGAATTAAACCGATAAATAAAATATCTGAGAAACCGAAAGCTACAGAAAATTGCAAATGGTGTGGAAAACCAAAACATGATAGGAAATTTTGCCCCGCTAAAGATGCAAAATGCTTGAAATGTTTGAAAATGGGACATTTTGCAAAAGTTTGTTATCATAAAGATAGGAAATCAGATATTTCTTTTTTGGGTTCCATTACTGAAGTTTCTTCCCGTAGAATCAATTTTGTAGAATGGAATGTGCGAATCTGATACCAAAATAGGGAAATTAACTTTAAAATTGACAGTGGAGCTGATCATACTGTTATTCCAACATCTGTTCTGAATATTAGTTTTAAAAATGCGAAAATCTTGGAACCAGATAAGAAGATTTGTGGACCGGATGGTAGGGCACTTAAAGTAACTGCAAAGCTTTACGAGAAAATCAGTTATGGAAATAAAACAATAAAAGAAGTTATTTATGTAATTGAGGGGTTGCAGAACTGTTTACTGGGTAAACCAGCCATACAAAAATTTGGGTTAGGTCCAAACATTCTAGAAATATGTACTCTTAATCCTAAACATGATTTTCCAGAATTATTTAGAGGTCTAGGCTTGATACAAGGATGTTACAAAATAAAATTGAAGTCCGATTCAGTTCCCTTTGCTATTTCTTCTCCTAGAAGAATTCCCATCCCCCTCCTAAGGAAAACCGAAAATGAAATTAAGAGCATGGTCTCTAAAGGCATAATTATTCCAGTAGACATGCCAACTGAATGGTGTTCCCCAATGGTTGTTGTACCAAAATGCGATGGTAACGTTAGAATATGTGTAGATTTGACTGAATTAAATAAGTGTGTCCAACGAGAATTTCACCCTTTGCCTTCAGTAGAATACTCATTAAATTTACTTACCGGAGCCAAAGTTTTTTCTAAATTGGACGCCAATTCAGGATTTTGGCAAATTCCTCTAGACGAAGAGTCGTCATACCTTACAACATTTATAACACCCTTTGGAAGATATAGATTCTCAAGATTACCGTTTGGAATTTCTTCGGCTCCTGAGCACTTCCAGAGAAGGATGATGCAGCTTTTAGAAAAAACATCGGGTACGATTTGTCATATGGACGATATTCTAGTTTGGGGTAATGATCAAACTGAACATGATCAGAGACTGATAGCTGTTTTGAATATACTTAAAGATGCAGGTATCACTTTAAATGAGGCTAAATGTCAATTCTCTGTTAAAAGGATCAAATTCCTGAGACATGTTATTGATAAAGAAGGAAGACATCCAGATGAAGATGAAATAGCTGCAATACAAGGATATCCACCTCCTAAAAATAAAACCGAGTTGAAACAAATGTTAGGAATAGCAAATTATCTTGCAAAATTTGTTCCCAACTACAGCGATTTATTATTGCCTTTAACGTCGATGTTAAGTAACAAAAATGAATTTGTGTGGGATAAAGCGCAATCGGAAGCTTTTGAAAGTTGGAAAACGGTTCTAACATCAGAACCAGTCCTTAAAGTGTACGATCCGAACAAATCAACAATTGTTACCACGGATGCATCATCTTATGGAATTGGAGCAACTTTACGCCAAGAGCAAGAAGATAGAAATCCATGTGTCGTGGCTTATGCTTCCAGAACACTTACACCCACAGAACAAAGATACGCTCAAATAGAAAAGGAAGCACTTGCATTGGTTTGGGGATGTGAAAAGTTTAGAGACTATCTTATAGGTACTCATTTCCGGTTAGAAACCGATCACAAACCTCTCATTCCGATCTTCTCGAAGAAGAACTTAGATGATTTATCTCCTCGTCTGCAGAGGATAAAACTGAGAATGATGAGATATTCATACTCGATCTTTCACACTCCCGGTAAGAAGCTTTATGCTGCCGATGCTTTGTCCAGAAAACCACAAGAAATGAAATTTGCTGATGAATTAGAAGACGAAATAGACGCATATGTTCACATGATAACTTCATCCTTACCAGCTTCTAATCATCGATTAAAAGAATTAAGAAATTTTCAACAAGCTGATTCAACATGCAAGATGCTAGAGAGACTGGCCCTGGAAGGCTGGCCATCTAAGAAGAATCTTAAGAGTTCTTGCTTGCCATATTGGAATCATCGATACGAAATATCTATACAAGATGGTCTTTTAATGAAGGGCTGCAGAATTATAATACCTGAAAGCCAAAGAAGCAAAGTTTTAAAACAAATTCACGAGGGACATCTTGGAATCTCTAAATGTCGCGCACGAGCTAAAACATCTGTATATTGGCCAGGAATCAACAAAGAAATTGAAGAAATGGTTAAAAATTGCTCAAATTGTATCAAAGAGGCAACAAATCGCCATGAACCTCTTATACCAGATCACCCACGATCATACATAATGGAATCGGGAAAGAAACGGTACAAAAGGAATAGGATGCACCTAATACCTTCAAGCAATTTCCAACCGGAGACAGAGGATTTAGATGACTTTGACTCAATAAATGGTCATGAAGCATCCAGTTCCGTTAAAACCAATTCTCCAAAGTCCCAGGTAGTATCACCAGGAAAAGCTTTTGATTCCGCCAGTACTCCTCCAGCTCCATATGCCACCAAAAGTGGTCGGGTAGTACGTCCACCACAGAGACTTAACCTTTAAAGAAGGGGAGATGTGGTGTGAGTCACCCTTGACGGCAACCGCAACGGACTGAGACGGGAAACCGTTAGTTGAGAGAACGCGCGATGTAACGTAACTAGGATATGATGTATGTTCTGCATCGTGGCCGCTTAGAATGATAATTAAATAGATGCGTGCTAATATTAACTTGCCTGGTCATTTACGCCTCTTACACCCTACATGAACTGTACTATTCTAAAATAGAGTAGAGTAACAACACAACTCACCCCACACTTTCGATTTCAATTCAAATTTTCTCAAATCAATAGTTCAATTCTAATCCAAAGGTCCAGAGGTGAGGCACCACAATGTTCTATTCTAAAAAAAATAGTCTTTTTGGGAGAGCAAATTAGAATTCAAAAAAAGAATGAAACATTCGACCACAAACTACGCTTCAACATCAGCAACAACCTTTATTTTCTTTTTCCAACTCTTTTCGCTTTGCCACCAACGGGAAAACAAAAACAGCCGAGCTCGCGACAAAAACATTTCTCATGTAGGAGTGGACATGGTCAGCAAGTATATATACATATTTTTGTTAATCCATCGTGCCTTCCACAATGATGAGTGAACCCAGACAACACCAAGAAAACATTCCTCAAACCAGAATGATCCCTCCTCCAGCCTAAAACTTCCCGACAATTGTTGCAGGGTGTTTGCTTTTAGACGTTTTAAGCCGTATACAAGAACGTGCATCTGTCCGATGGAGCATGAAATGGGATTCATCGGAAAAGCCACCTGTCCCCACTCAGTAGAAGTCCTGTCGCGGTACTGGTGTAAAATTCCAGCATTCGTTGCCGATGAACAGCAGTCATCATAGGTGCATTAACCAGGCGTCTGCTGCGGAGGTCCATACGTAGCAACGTTCGATAAACCGTTGTTGTGGAGACATTGTTTGTAGCCCCTTGGTTCATCAAGGCGATCAGTTGCTCAACGGTTGCATGTTTATTCGACAGTACACATCTCTGCAGCCGTCGTTTAACTCTACCATCTCTGGCCCGTGGTGAACCATATTTGACAAGTCGATGATTTTGAATAGTGCAATTTTGCCATGCACGGTATACTTTTACCACGGTGGTCTGGGAGTAGTTTACAAAATTAGCCGTTTAGGGAATGCTATCATCCTTAACCCGAAAGTCAGTGATCACGCCCTTTTGGATGTAGGATAAATCGTTCCGTTTCTGCATGACTGCAAGATCTAAAATGTTTTCCGAATGCCTAAAACATACTTCATACATTTACCAAATTTGCTGATGACACGTGTTTTCTACAATTGGTTATTTAACGTTACCTTCATAAGTAGACGGTGGTCACATTAATATGACAGGATTGTGTAGTTAAATTCAAATATTTAGGGTGTCCCAAAACGATGGCATAACCTCTACACAGCTAGATTCTTTGTTGAGAGTACATAAAACTGCCGAAATAAGCGTTCCTGTACGATCCATAGTCTAGGAGAAAAATACGAAAAACAAAGTATGACGTCACTGCCGGTGAAAGAATAAAACACTTTATTGGACATATCAACAACAGTATTTGCATATCTTTCCAGATGATAATGTTTAAAATGGGTATTCAATCATTACAACAGCCATATGTGGCCCTAGGTCAGTCAGCATGCAATCCAGTCTCAGAAACATCAGAAAATGTTGGTCTCTTAACGTATGGACGGGTATACCTGCTTGGATGGAACGGGATTACCTGCTTGGACCACACCATTTTGCCTGAACGGCTCTTGGGACAGTCGTGCTTGGTGTTTCTCAATGAGGTCTTAACCGAGTTCATCAATGACATACCATTAGCGGTAATACAGGGAACAGCATGATGGGGCTCCGGCGCATTTCTATGCTCTTGTTCGTGGTTGGTTGGATTACCCCTTCCGCTGGGTCGGACGTGGAGGTCCGGTTCTATGGTCACCACGTTCGCCAGATCTTACACCGTTGGATTTTTTCTATGGGCACATCTCAAGGATCTGTTGTATCGAGACGTAGTGACAACACCAATGGACTTAGTTGCTTGTCTGCATGCGGCTTGTACTTCAGTGGACCTCACGATGTTGCAACGTGTGATGACAGACATTCCACGGCGTGCTCAAGTCTGCTTCGACATGCACGGTGGACACTCTGAACACCTGCTTTAAATTGTGCATGTACTGCTGTTGATATGTTCAATAAAGTGTTTTTTTCTTGCACCGGCAATGACATCATACTTTGTTTTTCGTACTTTTCTCGCGAACTATGGATCGCAAAGTAACGCTTCTTTAGGCATTTTTTATGTACTCTCAACGAGGAATATAGCTGTGCAGAGTTTATGCTGTCGTTTTTGGACACCCTGTATATATAAGACATTGAAACTTTTTAAGTAAAATTAATAAATACTAGCATACTTGTGTGTGAATTTGAGACGAAACAGAACACCCCATTCGAAAAAAATATATTTCACAGTGACCCACTCCCTGTGATATTTTGCAAATGTATGTAATTCAGATGACAGTACAATGATATGGAATACCATTAAGCTTGTATGGTGGTAGATGTGTGAGGTACTCACAGGAACTCCTCAACATTCAAATATAACTCACTTACAGTAACCCCTTCCATAGGAGACTTTGCAAATGTGTGCAATTCTGATGTGTGTAATCAGTATAATAATATGATTTACCATTAAGCTCTTATGTAAGTAAAGTCAAATATATATAACATAGAAAATTTTTAAGTAAAGAAAAATTATTAAATACTAGCATACCCATGCGTGAATTTGTGAGGACACCGAACACCCTATCCATGTAAATTATAATTTATGTCCCCATTACTTTATTAGCAATTATTTATTTTTAGAATATTCAGCTCCTAGTTTAAATTTTAATTAATTTATGTAAATAGTTAAGTAAATTATATAACTAGACATACATTAGAATACATTAAAATTCAAGTAAACGCTGTTTTTCTATCATATTTAGTCGCTATATATTAAGGCTATATGAGCATGGCTGATAAAAAAAATTCGAATATTAACTCGCCGAATTGGTGGATCAAGTTCAGTAGATTAGAAGAAGTAATTTTCGGATTATGGCGTGGTAAAATCAGTTTTTCACTTAACACTCGGGTAACACTTAAACCTTGTGCTGGTGAACACGGCCATAAGAATTGCATAATGTCGCTAGGTCTGAAATCGTAGATAATCGCATTAGTCTATTTGCGCCCCTACTGAGAATTGTTATTGAAGACCAGGCCATTACAACAACGACCCGAATCAGCTACTAAACCCCTTCTGATCTACGAGAGGTTCGTCATGGTCCGATTTTAATTTTGTCCAATCCAGTAAGAAGCAATCTCTACAGAGGAAAGCTCAAGACTACCAGGAAGGACGGAGATAGAAAGTTTCACTAAGCCAGCTCGGGCTTGTGACACCCGTACATACCTAAAGGAGGTATGCCTTTGGGATTAAAATCGTAGATAAAAGAACCTTAATTGTTTATACTACGATTAACTGTAACCGGCTAAGATTTAGCCTTACTATAAGGTCCATACGTCCATGCACGCATTTCGGTGACAGTCTCCAAATCTCTTTTTTTCCATTTCGTCCCCTAAATGTATATGGGGGCTCAAAAGTCTCGAAATTTACGGATTTGTCCTAGTAAACTTAGTAAACCATTCAAACAAAGTTGTTATTCAATGATTATAAGTGAATAATTATACTAAGTATCCAATAAACTCTTGAAGGTTTAGTAATTGCAGGCTTGATAAGGTGCAGTTTAATTTTGTTAATATTATTAATTTGAAAATGAATTTCTGGACAATGTCTCTGTTAGTCTCGCCGAGTGGTTGCGATGTCTCTATTACCGATTGTCCGTCATACCCTAGTCATTTTGGATATGACTTCGTATGAGTCCCTTGCAAATGAAGCAGCCATGGACATCCGTTCGTCTTAATTCGGGTAGCCTCTGAATCATACTTGCAGGGCTTGTCCAAGTGGAATTACTGACAATAATAACTACTAATTTTGTCGTTGAAAATCGTCTGCAATATTTTTTCAAAAATTGTAGTTTTTCACGAATCTTGCTTTCAAGTCACACATTAAAGTGTACGCCGAACAGAAGTGTGCAGCAGTTATTTAACTGCAACAGCAATAATAATAATTATAATAATGATGATAATAATAATAATAATGATAATTATAATAATAATGATAATAATAATAATAATTATAATAATGATAATAATAATAATGATGATTATGATAATAGTAATAATAATAATGATAGTATATATAGAGAGAGGGGAGAGAAGAAAACAAAGAAAGAAAGAGAGATCGAAGGATTTTAAGGCTTTTGAACATTTTAACAAAAGATTATACCTTTGTCGAATAAGCAAGATACTTTGCGACCAACATTATAACAGACCATACAAATATCACCCGACCGCGCTCGGTGAAAATACCAGCTCTAGTCAAAACAGTCGAGTCAAGGAGTCCTATAAACTGTTGTTAATAACTGTATATTCAAACGATTATTGTTGCAGCTGAGATATACTTCTCAACTCAAAAAGTCTTAACTCGATTTAAAGACATTTTTAGGAAGCACTAACACCGCGTTTACACGAGTCAAGTAGACGCTCAAGTAGGTCAGTCAAGTTAACTTGAAAGTACTACTTGACTCGTGTAAACGGTTCTGGTCAAGTCAAGTAGCTACTTGAGTCAAGTAGTGAGGCAAGTCAAGTAGTTCTTCACGGTGTACAAGTAACTTGACTCAAATGAATCAAGTAAGGTAGAGGGCGCCACTGATGTGTAAATTCTGTATCATTTCGCTATTGGTAGCAGTCGTTTGTTTTTAGTACGTGGACTTTTTGTTTCAGTACGCGAAAGATATTAGAAAATGAAAAAAATTAGGATTTAAACTAGAGGTAAAGCATGGAACATAAATTTTCCATCTTTTCAAATTGTTCCAATTAATGGATGAAATTATACATAACCCTACAACTGATAATTAAGGTAACTCAAAACAAAATAACTCTTTCACAAATAAAGTTTATTCTTACAATAAAAGTGTATATAATCCTTTTTTATTATGTTAAGGGGTGTCATTAGTTTTGAGCTGCATTGGAAGAATTTTTGTTGCTTTTCGGCTTACCAAACTTCTCTTTTTATTATTATGTCAAGTTGCTTGAAATTTTCAACATTTGATCTATATACTACGTTAAACATTTTCTTAAGTTTACTATATTTAGAAAAAATAATTTTTTTTCAGTAAAGTACTTATTTTTAATATTTCGCTGACACATTATCCACTGAACAGATGCATAAAATACTATAAAATGAAATATTACTTATTTGGAAGAATTAAAAAAAATACAGAAACACTGATAAATATTCACAGAGATTATTACATAATTTATCATAAAATTTAGTTTTAAAAAGGGAATATTAGAATGATTTTAAGGTGCGTATGCAATTTATGGAAGCACGAATTGAAACATAACTTTATATTGTATATTTTGCATGCTTATTATTATTACTATTTGTTTATTTTGTTGAATTTTGTTTGTTTGAATGTCTAAAGATTCTAAAAAACATGTACACTTTCTCCGAAGATTTTCCCTTTTACATTTTATTTATTTACTTTTCCCTTTTATGGAAAAATTATTTCCTGCTAAAAGCATTACTGACTTATCTAAATATCTTGAAATTCACCCTCTCTAAACAATCAATTTAATGATATCAGTCATATTCTTTTCTAAACATTCCACACACGAAACATCTGCTAAATTGAACACCTGCGTAATAAAGAATATAAATTTTACACCAGGAGCATGAATATTCAAATAAAGCTAAAATAGTATGTGAAAATTGCATTTTAAATTCTATAAATATCAAATTAATTTAAAAAATAGAATTAATTAGATACTCTCAAAACTCTATAAAATTTCCGTATACCATTACAGAATATTTTCTCGAAAATATTCTGTTTATAGTCTGCAATAGTGCTTGTTTAGAGGTAAGTTACTTGACTCGCAACTTGACTACGTGTAAACACATGCATTCAAGCTCCTTGTGAGTCAAGTAAACTAAGAAAAACTACGCATGCGCGGAATTACTTGACTCGTGTAAACGCGGCCTAAGAGCGAGGGCAGATGGAGAGCTTTAGCCGTGTTTTCAAATGAAGAAAATATATTCAATGATGTATCTAAATTAAATAAAGACTTTATTAATCTGTTTGCCTTAAAAAACGCAGAAGAATTGATTTAATTTACAAATATTGTACTTTACTATTTTTGTAATTAAAATTTAAAGACATATTTTAAGTACTATTATGGTTTTATTACATTCCACAATAAGAAATCAGATGTTACGATTTTTATTTTATCAATAACAGAGGTAATCAACCTGTATTCTACGAAACCATGGGGTTTCCTGGAGACTTTGTAGGGGTCAGCAAGAGAAATTTTAATAAAATTTAAATTTTCATAAAAGACTTATTTCTGAAAGACAGTTCAGTTGTAAAAATAAATATAAATATGTTGTGGATAAAATGAAATCTTAAAAGTCTTCGTACAGCTCTTTTTGACTCTCCTTCCCAAGTACCATTGGCAACAACAATTTAAAATACTCCTTCCTTTGCTTATTATCAGTATAATATATTATAGAAAATCAAAACCCCATTACCTACCTTGCCATTCAATATCTGATTAAGGGTGCTATCATATTACAGTCGACATATGTCACTGGTGACTTCTGCGTCACAATGATGTCAGAGAGGAAAATTTATGGTACCAAATTCCCATCTCTGGTGATTTCTGACGTCATTATGACTTAGAAGTCACCAGTGATATATGTCGACTGTAATATGGTAGCAGCCTAAAGTGTTTCTATCAGGGATGGCATGATTTAAATCAGTTGATATAAATCATGATTTAAATCAGTTGATTTTTTTGGAAAAATCATTGATTTAAATAATTTTTTCACTTCTTTTAAAACCTATGTTCCAAAGACGGGAGAACTGGGAATCAGTCAGCACAGTAATACCAATAAGTAAATAAGTGTAATTAGATAGCATGTGCTTTCCAAGAATTTAGGGGTTGTTATCAGAAAGTATGTAGTAGGGGTAGTACAATGATTGATTATGACTCGTGGAATTCCTTTTATGTAATGAGAGGTAAAGAGAGTACTGAAGAACTTGAAATCCAGTTTACCAAATAACAACAGCCGTGGCTTCATCTGCTGGAATGGAAAGACAGCTTTCTTCTTTTGGCATTGTTCATTCTAGCCTTCGGGCCTTACTCTGGGAGTTGCGGTTCGTACCGCAAGTGCGGTATGACGTTAAGTTGACGTCAGCTCGCGGAAATTTTGAGAGCAAACGACACTTCGGTACTCTGGGGTTACATGCGGAAAGTTACCGATAGCTACAGGTTGCGGAAACTTTCCGGCAGCAAATTTGGTAGAGAGAACTTCTCGATAGTAAGAAAACATGGCGGCTTATTTGACTTACGAATATATAGCTCAGTTAAAAAAAAATATACCTGTTTTGTATAGTGCCAAAATGTAGAAAATTCCATGCCATCTCCACGGATACCACTAATATTAAAAGTATGAACTAAAAAGTTGTTTTTAAATATATTAATGCTGAATTTAGAGCAGTATAAAAGTATGATGTAAATATTGTGTATCTTCAGTTTTGATCTTATATTTTATGTTTTTCATACTAGTAGAAATCTTGTTAACAATGCTAAGTAATAAAAAGATCGAAGCCTTTATAACTTTCGGCTTTTATTTCACATATTTTAAGCACAAAATTTACAATCTTCATGGATACCTGTGATGTTAGTCTGAACCCAAAATTTGTGTTTACATATAATAAAACTGTTTTTAAAATACTATCCAAGTATGATTTAAATATTATTTATCTTTAATTTTCATCATAACCATAATTTTCATATTGTGATTTTCAAATTTTAATTTATTGCATTTTATATATTTTAATAACTGTGTTCAAAACAAAACATTGATGTTTAGATTTTAGGTATTGATATATAGTAGTAATATGATAAATTTTGATGGAATAACTATCATTTTACAGTTTTTTCAGTACAAATATAACTTTTTATCAAGTTTTTTATCAATGATCTCAATGCAGTAATATTTACATCATAATATTCATCAGTTACATCATTTTTATGCATTCCATCATAATTGTAATGTATAAAATATATCTGTAAGAGAATTTAACTTGCAGAAACCCAGAAAATTCAACTGCAGGTCAATTAAGCTGCAGGTCCCGGTCTCATTAGCACTCGTGTTGCAAAAAGTAGACCGTAGCACTCCAAACCAAACCTATGGAAAGCGCCTCTATATGCTTAATAAAATTCCATACTGTATATAATAATGCTCCATAAAACTAATCATGGGTAAAAGTTTCCGTGAGACAATCTCTTCGATTTAAACTCTTGAGATTTGGATGCCACTTTTATCAATACCGTACGCATGCAAAGAAAAATGCGAATTATTTATTTGTTTATATTTACAAACATTGCTGTTGCCGAAACTGAAAATCAGAATTATAATTCTAAATTTCTGGATTGGTTTAAATGGTGCAAAGTAGAAGATCCCATTAAACTCCGCCTCTAAAGAAAGCCCAGCCCAAAGGCGGGATTTATTTCTCAAACTCGATAGTAAGCTAGTTCCCGCACCTTCGTTTCTGTGCTCCCAGAGTACGGTTTGAGCTTAGTTGCGGCAACTAGGTATCGTTTGGCCAAGTTTCCGCGACTACGTCATACCGCACTTGCGGTACGAACCGCAACTCCCAGAGTAAGGGCCTTCGTAACCAATTAGGAGTGGATAAAGCATCAAAGATAGTGTTTTTATTGAAACAATTAAATTCATAATTCGGTGCTTAAAAATATTCAAATAATTGTGATGTTTTTTTTAATAAATAGTTTGCATTAAGAGAATATTTAATTTGCTCTTTAAATTTACATCTTATTTAGTTTGCCCTATCCAATTACAAAATAATGGAATGTATTTAGATTAAAATTTATATATTTAATTTTAGGTAATCAGTGTGTAGAATATACTAGATAGATAAGATATTACTTCTTATAAAAAAAACTATTCTATGTATATTGCAAAAAACATAAAAACAACAAGTAGAATTAGTATTCCGAAAAAAATCAAAGAAATCCGATTTAAATAATAAAACATCTCATTTAAATCAAATAAATCGGAGTTTTTTTTTAAATCATGATTTTTTTTTCCAACCCTGGTTTCAATTTGATAAAGATGCAATGATAATTTTGTAAATTTAAGTAGGGTAAAGCTTTGAAAACTTACTTTTTTTTCTCTTTGATTAAGAGGTTGCTTCAAGAAAACGATAAGCACAAAGGGTTTCCAGAGTGTTAAAATGTTCTTTACCCCGTACAAGAACTTTTTTTAGCTGCATAGTTTTCCTTTAACTTATGAAAACTCAATTGTATTTTAACTTGTAAAGTAAGTCGTATTTGCATATTTCCGAAATTTCTTTTGATAACCTCCATTTAAATAAATAACGAGCCGTCACTGGTGTCTACATCAGAATCTTTTGTATATTGGTCCAGGGAGACTAGCAAGAAATTAAGTGCAGGTCCGTTTTTAACTTTTGTTAAAAAAATTATTTCCCAGGTGGATTGAAATTCTCTTTTTTCAAACATTTACCCTACGTGGTTGCAATCACTTACTAGCAAAAGTTGTAACATCTTTATCTTTCAAGCCCGATATTTTATTTATTTCTCAGGTATGTGTTTCACAACTTATTACTGCTTTCATTCTGAAGTACTTGCAATGCGTTTATGTTTGCGTACAAACAGTCTGTCGAAAGGATTTTGTCATACGTGTTTCTGATAATGAGAAAAGTGTGTAGGTATTACGCAATCAATACGTCATCCGTTTATGTACACCTGCTAAGATTCTCATTTCTGTGAACTACAGATTTGTCTATCGTAAATATTCTGTTTTATTGAGATGCAGGAATTTGTTTCAGACTGTTAAGGTATCCGTCTACGTTCGGAGAACATTTTTCTTTAAACGTGGAAACTAGTTCATGTTTTTTGCATATTTAGATTTATTTTTTATATTATCATAGAGAATTGCACTTAAAAAATTTATTCCTGGAGAAGTTTTTATAAATTTTCTAATACATGAAGAAAATTTAATAAAAATAATCGGGCTTTTTCAAAAGGTCTAATTTTTTAATAAATTAAATTATTTCAATATTTTTTGACGCAACACATTTCTTATACACTGGACTAGTGAATTACCTAAAATCTTTGCATAATTTACATTTAGTAAAAAAATTTGGTTCTTCAAAATCATACACATTGAATTTTCATTAACTTCATATCTAACATCCTTAAAAATTATCCAAATTTAAAGCTTTGAGATCATTTACTAGTAAATACTATCAAAAGCATTCATAATAATTTTCAGCAAAATATTTTAAGAACTTTTTGAGAAATCACATTTCAAGTTTCAAGATTTTAGTTTCAACATTTTATTAAAAATACCGTTCTTAGAAAAACGCATTTGCAGTTTATAAAAGCTACTTTAACTATTAAAAAATTAAAATACATGTTTAAAATTCCCCACACTTCCTTGCTTTAAAACTTTCTAATTGTCAAGTTGCTAATTATTAAAAATATCAGAAAAATGTTTAAAATAATCTTGATGAAAGTTTAAAAAGTTTTGTCCAAAAAATGCGCTTTAAATTCACAATTTCCGGTTCCGAAACGTTACTTCCGGTTTGTTTTGACAGCTGTCACTGATGTTTAAACAGATGTAACTTTTCTTTAAAATACCGTAGAGACAAAAGAAAAACAAATTTAGGTGCCTAAAAGTCGAAATTTTAGAAGAGAGTAATAAAAAATATTAGGATTTTTGGCAAAAAAAATGACGTTTTTAACGTAGACGGATACCTTAAGATGGGTGTGTTTCTGCCATATTGGATTTATATTTCTCAATGTAAATCTATGGGAAAAAATTAATTTCTCTCTGACCAGCATTTAAAAAAAAAAAAAATAAAATAAAAAACGTGATACATCAGCAAATTTCCTAATTCTCAAATTTTTTCTATTTCCCTTTAATTAAAAAACACGAAGAAGAAAAAATATTATTAGAATAAGAACTTTAAACAACATAAATTTTGAAAAAAGGACGGGAGGAGAAAAAAGCATCTTACAGAATTTGATATTCTATCTCAGACGAATGATAGCCGAATGGTTAGTGTGCTGACCTTCCTGTTCGAATCTCACTGTGGCATGCTATTCGTAGCCGTAGGGAATCGGCTTTAAAGAAAGAAAAAATATGCCAAAGTTGAAAAATGGGAAGGTATGACATATAAGTGGTGGGGAATTTTAAACATGTGTTTTAATTTTTTAATAGTTAAAGTTGCTTTCATAAACTTCAAATACGTTTTTCTCAGAACGGTATTTTTAATAAAATGTTGAAACTTAAAATGTGATTTCTCAAAAAGCTCATAAAATATTTTGCTGCAAATTATTACGAATGCGAAAAATACGAAATAATCTTCTATTTAAAGTTGCTTAAAGCTGATGTGCCCCCTTAAAAGAAAGTATTAACGTATCTGTACCGAGGTACTTTCCCACGGTGATCTGCACGTGCACACACAGCTGTGGGAGGATTTTCCTAGAGGAATTTAGGACTCCAATTGTTCACGTCAAGTTTAGGGACCCCCGCAGAGAAGGTATAGATCACGGAGTGGCAGCGTAACGGTCAAGCTCGCACACAGCTGTAACCGTGAGTTATGGGAGCAGGGGCTAAAAAGTAATGTCAGCTTGCACAAAAGGGGCTACTTTAATGAGCCCACCTGCACTACCGAAGGAGATGCAGATGTGGGAAAATTTCCCGAAAACAAGGGATTGGCAAGGAAGAAAAAAGGGGCGTTGGAACCGAGGTGAGGAGTTTGGAAACGAAGTTAAGGAGAGGAGTTGAAGTCGGGAGTCGAGAGAAGTGGGACAAGGATCCACCAGCACCAACTCGTCCCGTGCGCCCGGACCGACACCACGGGAGGAAAGTCCCTGACTGATCATTTGGACCCACTGAAGGACCAGCACCGCCCGCTCACCCTAGGCTAAAAGTAAACCAAACAAAAATTTAATACACTTCAGCTCACAAGGAAGCGAGGAGGTGAGGAAGTTCTAATAAAAAATTATGAGTAACCAACGCGTTGTCTACGTTAAAAACATCAATTTTTTTTTGCCAAAAATCATAATTTGTTTTTATTACTCTATTGTAAATTTTCAATTTTTAAGCTTTTAAATCTGTTTTTGTTTTGTCTCTGCTGCATTTTAAAGAAAATTAACAGCTCTTTAAACATCAGTGTCAAAACAAAACGGAAGTAGCGCTTTCGGAACCGGAAGTTGTCAATTTAAAGCCTTTTAAGGAGCGTTTTTTGGACATTTCATGAAGATTAGTTTAAGCATTTTTCTAGTATTTTTAATAATTAGCAATTTGGCAATTAGAAAGTTTTGAAGCAAGAAAGTGTGGGTAATTTTAAACATGTATTTTAATTTTTTAATAGTTAAAGTTGCTTCATAAACTTCAAATGCGTTTTTCTCAGAACGGTATTTTTAATAAAATGTTGAGACTTAAAATGTGATTTCTCAAAAAGTTCTTAAAATATTTTGTTGAAAATTACTATGAATGCTTTTGATAGTATTTACTAGTGAATGACCTAAAATCTTTAAATTTGGATAATTTTTAATGATGGTACACTCATAGTTAGCTATAAAGGCAATGAAAATTCGTTAAAAATTCACTGTGTATGATTTTGAAGGTCCAAAATGTTTTACCAAATGTTAATTAAGCAAAGATTTTAGGTGATTCACTAGTCCAATGTATAAGAAATGGGATGCATCAAAAAATATTGAAATAATTTAATTTATTAAAAAATTCGACCTTTTGAAAAAAAACCGATTTTTTTACTAAATTTTCTTTACTTGTTAGAAATTTTATAAAAACTTCTCCTGGAACAAATTTGTTAAGTGCAATTATCTATGATAATATAAAAAATAAATCTAAAAATGTAAAATCATGAGCTAGTTTCTACGTTTAAAGAAAAAAGTTCTCCGAACATAGATGAATACCTTAAGCAGTAGATACCAGTCTCATTAGCCCTGGTTCAGCAATAAAAAAGTAAACCGTAGCTCTCCCAATTAAGCCAAAGCAAAGCTACTCAAGATAGCATCCATACTTGCAGCAAGTTTGAATTTTTTTTCTGGCTGATATCTTGTCATAACAAATTTGACGCTATACACTTGCAGCGAAACTCCTGCAGGTTAGACGGAACATAAAGCGACCACACCTTTGCAACGCTATTTTGCTGCAAAACTGTGACAACCTTGTCATGACAACCTTGAAGCAAGTGAAAATGCTTAGACTTGCTGCAGTCTTGTTTCGAACTTGCAGAATTGTCATGCTGAACTTGCTGCAAGTTTGCAAGGCTTGCAAAGCAAGACTGCTACATGTTTGCTGCAAACTAAATTTGCTATCTGGGTCTGTCACTTGATATTTGTTTTAAAGAATTATTTAAATACGGTATTGGCGTGAGGGAACTTTATTATTCACTCAGATTAATAGTGAGCGAATACGAACGATGTCCGAATGGGTAGGGCTCTTCAGTACTAGAGTTTGTGGGTTCGAATTCCACTGTTGGCATGGTTGTTCATAGCTGTCCGGAATCAGTTTTAAGCAGTAGGTTCTGGACTTATTTCTCCCCGGTGTAGCAAAACAGACGATCATAATGCTCTAAATCAAGGGTGAGTAAACTACGGCCCGCGGGCCAACTCCGGCATGCCGGATGGTTTTATCTGGCCGCGGATGGAATATTAAGTTGCCGGTCCGAGGCAAATTAAAAGAAATATATAATTATACATTATATATCCATTTCCTTTTCTACTTTACTTAAATATTATATCCCAAATTTATTATCCCATCTGTATATCAGCGGTATATTTTCTTCTTATATGTGAACAAGTGTTTTCAACTTTGAACCTTAGAAAGAATAATTTCAGAAGTAGACTGAGATATACATTTAGCATCGTTCTTGAAATTCAGTACATCTCACTTCGAACCTCAGTATAAGGAACTTTTAAAAATGAAATCGGAATTTCATTCATCTCATTAACGTATTTAAACCGTTAGGTACTTGTACATTGTTTTTAAAATTTTAGAAAAATTTATCTTGGCCCACCAAACTTATTTTCTTTTGATTTTTGGCCCGCGGCCGAAAAAGTTTGTCCATCCCTGCTCTAAACCAATCAACATTAAGCGAAAAGAATCCAACACTGCAGGTACAAACGCATTTTAGGCTTAGCGTTTGATTTTAAGGACAGTTAAAAAATGCTTGTAAAATTTTTAAGTTTTCTTGAACATTTTATAGTTTTAAATGAAGGTATCGTATTTCCTCGTGTATAACGCGTGTACAATTTTTTTTTAATAGGAAAAAACCAAAGGTGCGTGTTATACACCGAATATTTTTTATTACCGTACAATATGCATATGAATAAAGACATATTTTAAGAAAGAGAAATAAAAGATAAAATTCTTATACAATATATGTATTGATGTATTCAGTGCCGGGGTTAATAGGTATGTAAAGCTCTCTTGCGCTCAGGCGACCTAATGTCTAGCGCGGCCGATAGAATAGATAACTTTAAAATGTACTTACTATTGCTGAAACTGCATTTACTAAGTTATTACTCAACAAATGTAGCGACTTGTGTGCGAGAATTATCGCAATATATTGTCCAATTAACGTACATTTATATAGTTTGAGTGTATGTATACAGTAGAACACCAGTTATACAAACTCAGATTAACCGAGGAATCTGGTTACAGAGCCAGTTGTTTTATGAATATCTAATGAAATACACACACACACACACACACACTGTCTACTAATAAGTATTTGGACACCTATGCAAATGACGATATTCTGCGGTTCTGAATTACGTCACGGCCTAAGCCGGTATACATTGTGTAGGAAACATCATCGGCATTAGTCACATGCAAGATGACGCGCAGTTCGGAGCTCTCTGATTTCGAGAAAGGTATAATTATCGGGTATCAAAAATGTGGTCGATCTTTAAGGGACATATCTAGCAAACTGAAGTACCCAAAATAGACAGTGGCCTATGTGATTAAGAAGTGGAAGGTGAGCGGTGATTGTCGGAATGTGCCCCGAGTTGGCAGACCAACGAAACTGGGAGATAGAGACGAGTTATACATGTGTGTAATAATAAAATTCTTAAATGTGTTCTGTTTTCCATTGAAAATCTACGTTCCCTATTAACAAATTCTAAAACACATTTGTCATAATAATGACGGCATACACTCATTTCCTGGCACCTTGAATTTAGAATCGCAGCCCCGTTAATTCATTTTTCCAGCGCATTGTGACGTACTATATTTTCTAGAATAAACTAGAATTAAAGTGAAGTTTCTAGAATTAAAGTGAAGTGATTGGTTACTGGAATGACATCATTCCTGGAGCCACTCTCCTCCCAAAAGTTAATAAAAGGTCTGGCACACTGATTTCGTGGCTTTTCCTTTAAGATCGAGATGTAGTATATCATCTAATATTATCTGTGTTTTGTGTTCTTTTCCCCTACAAAGATTTGTCTGTTATCTCGTGTTCTAAATAAAAGATGTGTTGATGTCACACACAAAATACTTCAGTTGATAAACATTGGTTTATTTTAATGCACATTTATTGTAAATTTGACTGTTACAGTTTAGGACACCATCTCTCACTGGTGCCATTTCTCACACACCAATTTCATTTTCTTTCTTGGGGAACATGACAAAAGCTCCACCTATCGCGTGAACCTCAACAGATGCTTTTGTACGTGAACGTCCGCATCAATATACTCGGCTACTATATTCTACAAAATTTTTAAATTATATGGACGTTATATTAATTAATCATCACACACACACACACACACACACACATATATATATATATATATATATATATATATATATATATACACGTACATAACATTGCACCCTGATAATTCAGCAGCGAGCAATGCTTTGTTTCCATTGGCCGTGTGGGTCCAGCAAATATCCATTTTAATTAAAGTATATTAAATTTAAATAATAAAATACTTTCTTGAGATTTGTGTTATTTCTGAAAATGCACATTTCTTTATTTAACTGAGTACACTGGTGTGCAAAACTTAAGCAATAGGTGGGTTTTGGCCCACGAGAAAACTCCACTAGAAATCATATGAGAGACATGAAATTCAGAAATGAGGGAAAGCATTATGTACGTAAAGGATGATGAAATCATCGGAGCTGAAAAAGGATTACAATGCTTACGGTATGGAATCAAAACAAGCCTTATTGAACGCTTAGTATCGTGACTCATTGTCTATCCAAGAGGAAGAACACCAACCAGGTGTTCCGTAATATGGGATATGCCTTTCCCTAACTGCAATGGTTCCTTTACACCGTCTCCGCATACTCAGAACCAGATGGTCCAACATTTCTTGCGGTATGAGTGCCCATTCCACAATCAGCATCTGTTTGAGTTATTGGGTATTTTTCGGAGGATGTAAACGTGCTGCAATGCGTCTCCCCAAAGTATGCCACACAAGTTCGATGGGATTTAAATAATATGAGTTCGCTGGCCAATCCATTCCAGTGATATCTTCACTTTCCAGTAGCTGCTCAACAGCAAGAGTACGATGACCCCGTGCATTGTCATCCATAAAAGTAAGGGCTGGGCCAATGACACATCGAAACCGACGTACATGGGGAAGGAGTACCTCCTCACAATAGCGATCCCCGGTTACAGAACCTCTGTAGAAAACGTGGATTTCAGTTCACCCGTTCAACATAATGCCTCCCCAGACAAAAACTCTAGGACCACCGTAAAGGTGTCTTTCCTGGATGTTTAGGATAAAACCGGGTCCCGACCTCTCTCCAAATCAAAACGCGTTGAGAATCGCTTCTGGTACTAAACCGACTCTCACCCGTAAAGAGGACACGACTTCATTGATCAGTTGTCCAGTTTTTGTGATCTCTGCGCCACTGTAAACGGAGGTGTCGGTAACCAACTTTCAACGGGAATTAGAGTTCAGGATGGTTCGCTAATAGGGCCCCTTTGGGAAGGAGTCTGGTCTCAGTAATGCAGACAATGCACGGCCACATTAGACTCTTGGCTTTGAGAAGCTACTGGAAAGTGAAGATATCCCTCGAATGGATTGACCAGCGTATCCCCTGATTTAAATCCCATTGTACATGTGTGGGATGCTTTGAGGAGACGCATTGCAGAGCGCTTGCATCCTCCGGAGAACAACCAACAACTCAAACAGATGCTGATTGCGGAATGGCCGCGCCTACCGCAAGAAATGTTGGACCAGCTGGTTTTAAGTATACGGAGATGGTGAGAAGCAACCATTGTAGTTAGTGGACGGCATATCCCATATTAAGGAACATCTGCTTGTTGTTCTTCCTCTTGGATAGACAATCATGAGTCACGATACTATGCTTTCAATAAATCTTGTTTTTGTTTGATTCCATACCGTATGCATTGTATTCCTTTTTCAGCGCCGATGCATTCGTCATTCTTTACGTACATAATGCTCTCCCTCATTTCTGAATTTCATGTCTCTCAGAAGATTTCTCATGGAGTTATGGCAAAAATCCTCCTGTTGCTTAAGTTTTGCACACCAGTGTAGATATAGTTAAAAAATTCACTAAAAAATTAATAAATAAAATACTTTTTCTTTTCACAGACCTCTCCGATATCCGAAGGACCAGCCGTTCAGTTTAGCTGGAATTGTCGAGGTTCTACAGTATACATATATTCATGGAGGTAGTTCATTCGGTGTTCGTAGCAAAAAGCTGGCCTGCTCTCTTGCCATCAAATATAGTGGAAAAAAATATAAGAATGTCTTCTCTATTCAATATATTCTGAATGAATCCACATCTCACTCATTAAGGAGCTAACAACTTTATATTTATGTATCACTAAAAAAGAAAAGGTAATTACAACATTACTTTCTTAGATTTTGCATCCGCTAATAAGTGGATGACTTAATCATAGTTCAGACTGCTTGAGGTTTCTTTTTGATGCAGAATAAAGGCAAATTCTCTATTTGTTCGTGTCCCAACAAGGAGTTCAAATAGGATTTTTTTTTTTAATTTTTAGTTATTGAAATAACGTCCAAGATAAATTGTCGTAACAAGAAGGCATATAGCTGAGTCGCTTTAAAATTTTATTTAATTTAATTCTTAATCATTTTAAATTAATTTTAGACCATAAGGTCATACCAGGTTCTTTCCCAAACTAAACAACTCAGAACAATTCCATTACGACAGAAAATTTAGAAAAAAATTTATTTACAATATACGTATGTACACAAAATGAAATCAATTGTTACTGCCGTTAAAACAGTAAAACAGAACTTACCCCAACGTAGCATTATCTTTGGCAAGCATTCACAAAAATAATAAGGGATTTCGTCAAAAATCTCTCTGCCAAATTTCTCTCAGGAAAAATTTTTCGCCTAAATTTTACAGGATAATTCACCACCTAAAATCTCCAGTAAAATAATAATTTTTTCTCTCCGGGGAATTTCCCGTCTTAGCTTGGTTCTCGTATATACATATCCCTTTACCTTTTCTGCCCCCCCTTGATTCCATCCCCATTCGGGAATTATCCACTCTTGAAAATTCAGGTGGTCAGTTTGCAAAATTTGATGTTTCATTGGATTAGAGCAGTCCGCGATCGTATTTATTTATTTGTATTTTATAATTTTATTTCTTCGAGACTCCCTTCCTTAACAGCTTCTCGAAAACATGCTCATATACCTTTTTTCCCTTTTTATGTACTGGATCCTTTTCTCAACATCTTTTTGTACTCTCCCTTCTTTTATGTATTGAAGGGGTATCGGGCGTTATTCGAAGACTTGGCTTCTTTTATGACTTTCAGAAAATGTTTTCATTTTTAAATCCTAAGTATTTTTCCGTATGTATTATAAGTGAGGTATCTTTGTACTTGTTACACATGGTTTCAAATTCCTTCCAAAAGTGTTTTGCAAAAGCTCGCAGTTTTGTGTAAGTTGTACGAGCCGGTTTTCTTTTGAAGTAATGACCGCATTTTGATACAATTCGGAACTCAAAGTGTCCTTTTTGAATACCATAATACTTGGCTACTAACTTCTATTTAATAAGATGATGCTTCTTATGAAACCATCATTTTATGTTCTGGTTACAAGAATGTGCGAGGCATGAGCATTTCTTATCATTGTAAATTTTCGCTTTTTATCTACCAGGTGTAGCTAGTTTTGTGTGGGACTCAATGTGTCCAAGTTGTACCTTTGTACAACCGTATATCTGTCGGGCACTTGATGCAAATTGCTATTTAGGTTCGCCTCGAACCTGAAACTTTTGTGTCCGTACCAGCTTACATGAGACCTGTAATTTCCATTCAGAAAATTTGTAAATAGCTTTATATTTAGTCAAGAATAAAAGTTGTTATTGTTATAGGCTGTACATCGTGTCACTACAACTTCGACATCTACACGCTACCACAGAATCCAGTGACGTTACAATAGCAAGGACACTGTACCAATAAATGTAAAACGATAGTTTTGTTGTAATCCAGAGTTTCCCAGCCTGTGGTACGCGTACAATTGGTGGTACGAGAAAAATAATCAATAATGGCGGACATAAAACATTCAAACGACGCAATCAAATTAATTTTTGGTTAAGAATTGTTAAAGAATATGAACAACTTTTCTGAGAAATCTCTTAAATTAGTATTACTGTTGTAATGTACTTACAACCATAACACCAGTGTTCGATTACAAATAAGAATATAATGCTTTATATTGAGACTAAGACATTCTGTACGTTCATTTACAAATTTATATTTGATTATCATATATCATAATCATCAATTATTAATGTATTATATTTACACCATAATTATTCCAATTCTCTTTATAATACGTAATTATTCAATTACAAGGTTAAATCATTAATAGATGCCTAAGTGACTGTAAATATTATTTTATCTTTACCTCCATTAAAGGCACAGGGGATCAGGCAGGGGGTTTCCTTAAGCGATGTGTCGGTCCTTCAGTTGGTCCAAAGGATCAGGCAGGGGCTTTCCTCATGTGGGCGCACGGGACGAGTTGGTGATAATGAGCAGGGCTTCGGATTCTATGCCCCACTTCTCTCGAATCCCGACTTCAACTTCTCTCCTTAACTTCGTTTCCCAACTCCTCACCTCGGTTTTAATGCCCCTTTTTCTTCCTTTCCAATCGCTTGTTTCGGGAAATTTTCCCACATCTGCATCCCCTTCGGGAGTGCAGGTGGGCTCATTAAAGTAGCCCCTTTTGTGCAAGCTGACATTATTTTTAGCCCCTGCCCCCATAACTCACGGTTACGTCTCTGTGCGAGCTTGACCGTTACGCTGCCATTCCGTGATCTATACCTTCTCTGCGGGGGTCCCTAAACTAGACGTGCACAATTGGAGTCCTAAATTCCTCTAGGAAATCTCTCCCACAGCTGTGCATGCACGTGCAGACCATCGTGGGAAAGTACCTCGGTACAATTACCATTCACTAATACGACATTAGAAGAAAGAGCTGTTTCTTCATATATATTTTTGAAAATGAATTATCGAAATAGATTAAACGCAGCTGTAGACTTAAGGGCAAACCTCGCTTCTTCTGAACTAAATTTAAAAAAATTATGTTTTTCGAAATAATCACAAGAATCTCATTAAATTATTTTTATTTAATATTTGATTATGATAAGAAAATAAATTAATTGGTCTTTTATAATTATAAGGAAGAGTCGTGGTTTTAGTTGTAGAGGAAGGGAACTGTCGGGGGGTGTATGCAGGTTGTAGTCGGGACTATAAGTAAGAAATCAGGACCAGCAGTAAAGGGAGTCACCTGAGGTAGAGCGAAGGTAGATAAAAACAGACTTCCAGTTCCAGCCTTTTTTTTATTATTCGATCTTACATAATTTCTCATACCATACAAATAGTTTATTTCACTTCTGCCATGCACTTATAGTGGGTGACGGAGATTATATTGATGATTAAGAGGCGTTGGTTGAACAAAAATAACTCCAGCAACGTCGCAGTAACACCGGAAAAGGCGAGGGTGTAATATGCTTTCCAAAGATCGAGGTGAGCTTTTGACGGAAAATTTTTGCCCCAAGAAAAAAGCGTCTGCAGGTTCTTAAAAATCTTCTTCTCTGTCTCTAAACATTAGGAAAAACTTTAGACTGCGCTCACACAGAAACGCCCAAAAAACCGCCATCTGGGGGGTTGCCAGCTACCAGACACCAAGGAAACCCCGCGCTCTCAACGGAACGTAGGGCTCCCTCAGCTCTGACCAATGATTAGCCCAGACAAGGAGCGCAGAGCATGAAAAGGCCAATAGAGAAAGTACATGTTTGTAAACAAATACGAGTGCGGACTACAACTCAACTTTTCGTTGGCAAAACATTGCTTGTTTCCATTATATCTTATGAGCTTCGATATGGATCCCGTATACAATAAAAACTACATTTTATTTAAGGGAAGGGGAAGGAAATACCAGAAACTGGCCAAGTAATTCAAAATAGACTTTTTGTTAGCACTTACAAAATTATATATATATATTTAAAAATAAACACTTTACACAGTATTATTAAGAATCTTAATCAAAGTATAACTACTGTGATTATGTTGGCAGGCACAATAAACTATTACATAAATAAGAATCTAATAAAAATGTGCAAAACCTGATCATTTTAAGGACAAAAAATAATTATCTTTATAGGTACAGTACTTCTTACAAAAGCATAGAAAATACATTAGAAATATGGAAAAAAACTTAGTAATAATAAAAAAATTCTTTGAGCATAATAATTTTATATAATCTATTACATTACAGTAAAGTTAACCTTTTTATTACCATTCTGAAAATTTTCGCTGCAAATACTCGAAGAAGAATTTGGAGTCCATCTTGCCTTTTTTATAGCTTTTATCCATAGGATTCGCAAAGTAGGATCTTTAGGAAAGCAATAAAATCCACTACACTAATATTTTCACCTCTTTTGAAACGCTTATTACAGCCATACGCACAAAAACTTGTTACCATTTTCAGTTAATTGACAAAATTAAAACCCCAATAACAAGCACAATCCGTAGGAAATTCAAATGTTTTTTCAACGGAGAAGCTGAGCTGCAATTTTTGCTGCACTTGACGTCATGCGCACATTCTCTGTTGTATGGAGGCGCATTCAATGCGGCGAAAATTTGCCAAGGGCTATGCGGAGAGGAATTTGGCAACACACCATAACGTGGCACTTTTTAAAAAGAGCGGCTGTCAGCAAAAATCGAAACTTTATTACTATGTCAACTGTCAGAACATGAGGCGATGGGCGCAAATTATAACCGAAAGGTTTACGGGCAGCAGGTGCAGATGGCAATAATTGAACGCTCGGTCAGAAATTTAATCCCAGATCGAGGGCTGCTCTGTTTGAAGAGATACGCTGCTATCGTGATAAAACAGCTAGAGCTGCATCTGCAAGGAGCAATATGCGAAAAAAAAACGATGTGGATCCAAAAATACAACACACGAGGAAAATATGTAATGAAGGGACATGAAAAATATTCGTTACAATAATTTTGTGTTTTTATTAAAATTATTTATTAGTAAACGAAATATGACAAAATAGATAAATAAGAAACTTTGAACAAACACTAACATATATATATATATATATATATATATATATATATATATATATATATATATATATATATATATATATATATATATATATATATATATATATATATATGTTATAATGAGTTTATAATCCAGCATGATGTTTATAGGCGTGTTTCAATGTACACTCATGTCCATAAATTAAGGATAATTCAGAATCACACAGAAATTGAGCTCTAAAATAAAATTTTCACCTGTAGAATTATCACACACATCTTGAAGAAGAATATGCAAATTGCAGGAAACCACCAGATGGCGCGGATAGTACGTCACAATGACGAGAGTGTATGAAAGGGGTATATAAGGAATGGTAGCAAAGAAGTAAAATTGTTCACAAGCGCTTTAAAAGCCTTTCAGTGCGATAACTGCATAGTTATGGCACAAAGGAAGCATTTGGATGATTTTTTACGTGGTAGAATTATCGGACGACTGGAATGTGGACGTACCCAGCTGGAAGTATCCGAGGAACTTGGAATCGCCCAGAGTGTCATCTCCAGGCTTTGGCAATGATTCAAACAGGATGGTAATGTGAGTAGATGTTACAGCACAGGTCGCCCCCGAGTTACTACGCCGAATGATGACCGGTATTTGGCAGTTACTGCCAAAAGAAACAGACGGAGCACAGCATCAGACCTGTCTCGTCAGCTCTCTTCAGCTACCGGTACGACAAGGCAGACCGTTTCAAGGCAGACCGTGTACAGACGCTTAGGGAACATTGGTCTATATGCTCGTAGGCCTGTCAGATGTGTTCCCCTTACCGCAACTCGCTGTAGCCTGTGATTATGCTGGGCTAGAGAGCATGCATTGTGGACACCGCAACAGTGGTCTTGTGTGATGTTTTCTGACGAGTCCAGGTTCCGTTTACATTCTAATTCTCGTCGGACTTTCATATGGAGAGCACCAGGTACCCGTTACCACCAAGGGAACACCATTGAACGACACCGTTACGGTGGTGCAGGATGGCTCGTTTGGGGAGGAATTATTCTTGGTTCCAGAACTGACCTGCATGTTCAGAAAGTAACGATGACAGGTCACATCTATCGGGATGTCATTCTGGAACAACATGTACGTTTGTTTCGGGGCGCCATGGGTCCTGAATTTCTGTATAGGGGTGACAACGCCCGACCTCACCGTTCAAACATTGTAGACGAATGCCTTCAATCGGAGGATATCACCCGCATGGATTGGCCAGCATACTCACCGGACTTGAATCCAATAGAGCATGTGTGGGAGACGCTTGGCCGACGAATTGCAGCCCGTCAACCCCCTCCCAACTGTCTATCGGAACTTCGGAGGGCATTGTTTGATGAGTGGTGTAATTTTCCCCAAGATCAGATTGATAATCTGATACTCAGCATGCGTAGGCGTTGTAACGCTTGTATTGCATCGTCCGGGAGACATACTCCGTATTAACCATCATACTAACCATGTTATACTGTTTTCTGTAAATAGGTTCTTTTTTGAAATTTGCTCCAGGGAGTAAAAATCGCAATTTTTATTAATTATGTCAAACATATAGCATCTTGTTTGCTCTTTACCTTTTGCTTAATAAATAGACTTTACAAATAAGTCAAATTTGTTTTGCTTTTGTCTCTTTCATTGCCTGAACTTCCTTATCCTTAATTTAAGGACATGAGTGTAATTATGTGATGGTAATACATGATCACCCTATAAAATATGTAATGCAAATAAATAAACACAATTGCGATAACAAATTTCACAAAATACAATCATTTTACCAAGTTTTACAATTTAGCATGATGTACAGCCAAGTGGTACGCGAGCCAAAAAAGGCTGGGATACGCTGTTGTAATCGAATGGAAGCCGCATCGTTGAAATTGCCATATCATGAACAAATGTAATGATTAAACATCAAATGTTGTTTTAATCACCACACAGAGCGTCTTAAACAAGAATTTTGTGTACGGCATCGCGCCTCTACGACTGGTATGTGAATGGACATTACTTATTGTCATGCTGTAACGTCGCAACAGACATACACCTCGGTGTTTGTGGGGGCTTAGTGAGGACGATAGCTTAAAGTCCTAGACTTTTATTATATAAAATATTTACACATATATACAAGGTACAAAATAACATTCCTGGGAGAAAGAAACCATTATTTTCTATCCTCTAGCCCTTAACAACCAACTACCTTCTTCTTGAAAAACCTCTCGCAAGCAAAAAGGGGAGGGGAAAGAAAAGGGCTGGGAGCAGGGGAGTGGTCAGCGGACCGGACTCCTTAACGACGACCGGCATTTCACACAGGGGTATACTGGGACATAAAAATCCTATTCCACTCTATGTCAGGGGAATAAATTCCCATGGGTCCTGAGAATGACCAACCCTTTTCTTGGTCTCCTTGTGATCAGCTGCCACAGCGCCCTAGTTCTGGCACCGTATGTAGTACAGAGAAACTATTCTAATCCTCCAAAAATTGGACTTCGAGATTATGACATATATTAACGTTCCAAAACTCCCTGAGTGCAAAATGCCATTTTTATGTGTGTCTGTATGTAATAACTGGAGTACGTTTCGACTTAGAAAAACCAAATTTTGAATAGTAATACGTTCGGAGGTTAAAGTGAAGACTTTCCACTTCGCTAGGTACTCCGTTAAACCCAATTACCTTGACCTTGACCTTGGATACCTTAATATTTTCTTTTAAGGGGGCACATCACCTTTAAGCAACTTTAAATGGAAGATTATTTCGTATTTTTCGCCTTATATCTTTTTTAATTATTATGGTAAATAGATGGGATTTTCAGCATTTGTTCTCTACACTTATCTAATTATCTTTGCTGAATTTACTTCGTTTCTAAAATAACAAAATCTTTTTGTGTAAAGCGAAAAGTGAGACCTTGTTTCAAAAACTTTCAACTTTTTCTGACACTCTTCGCAGACTTACAACAACACAGTTTCATTAATAGTTACTGCATTTTTGTAAGCAATAATTATTAGGTATAATTCTCCCCATTTTCATCCTTAAAAAGTATCAGAAACATGACACCAGTGGATTAAATTTTAAAAAAATCTCAATGTTTAACCCTCCGAGTGGAACACATCGAGAAAAAAAGTCTCCAAAAATACGCGAAAGATTTAGTGTGTCAGTTTCCAAAGTGTTCTATGATTTTTTACTTCACCCTTAGTCGAATAGAATGGAATACATGAAACCCACCCTCGTTATTGTCCCTTTACTTCCGGTTATAAATAGATATTATAGATCGTTAATTTTTAATACACATAAAGCTCGTCAAGTCTCGAAGATCATCCCATAAGAAATGATGGATTCTAAAAGTACGAATAAAAATATTCTTTGAGAGACTTATTTATATTTTTTACTAAAGTCATCCAAGATATTTAAATGGTGAAATTAGAAATACATCTGTTACCTCAAACGAAATACTTCGAAATAGGGATTTACAAAGACATGAAAAGCTATCAGCATCTTTGTGCCTCAGGAAGTAGAGGTGCATTCCTCAATAAATGTTAGTCAAAGAGGGGTGCAGTTCCTAAACAATTGACCTGACCCTCATACGGCAAAATTTCATGGGGGAAAGCACTGCATCCACTTTCGGAGAGTTTTTGGAGGTCGAAAATTGTACGTGACAACTGCTTTGAAGACATCATCAGTTTCGCGCAATTGTACGTGCGAACCGCTTAGAGGGTTAAAGATTACCTTTTACATTCTATAAATACTAAATGAAATAAGCAACGACGAAAAGAGTAGGTAGAATTTCAATGTGGGTCTATAATGTATTTATTGTAAAAAATTTGCAATCAATATATGCAGTAACTTTTTATTTAGAGTGCAAGTTGAAAAAATACCATTTTGAGTAAAATGCATTTAAAATGTTTATAGTTTCCTTAAAAACTTTAATATTCAATGCAAAGATGGTATAGTTTTAAGGTTTCTAATTTGAATATTTCAATGGGGTTTGTCTCAAACTATTCAGAAATGTCCAGCAATTTTAAAAATGTAAAAAAAAAAAAAAAAAAAAAAAAAAAAAAAAAAAACAGAAAATCGATATTTTGAAGGTTTAAAGGTGATCTGTACCTTTAACTCAATTTCAAATTTAAATTTTACATTTTGTCAGTCAGTATAGGAAGATATTTAAAATTTCATATCCGGCATTCAGCTACATTTAAAATAATATTGACCATTATTGGTACGACATTGACTGATGAATTTCTGCTAGGTGACGTGAATAAATGAGGGTCTTCTCTTTATTGGCAACATTATCACTTGATAGTTAGTATTACGTATAAGACACATATGAACTATGAAATAAATGTATATACATACGTATGCATGTATATGAGGCTATATTTTTACGAAAGTCTGAATGCTGAATATATTTAGACGAAATTTACTATTAGTTAAAATTAATTAAAAACCCAAATATAACGTGTGACGCTATATATTGACTGTAGTTACGATTATAAGTCATGAACTATAATTTTCTATTTTTAATATTAATATCTTCTGTTCTTGAAATGTCCCGATGTTAAATGTTTTTTGTGATTTAACAATAAAGTCCATTGAAGGCAACACCCGATTTAAAAGTTAGAGATCAAACTAACAACAAGTAAATTTAAATAGATCTTTATAAAAACTTAATGTATAGTAAAACAAACATTTTGTTTTTAATACATGAAACTCTAACTCAAAGTATGACTACAAAGGATAACATACATATGCCTACACTGAAACAAGAAATAAATTTTTCATCACAGTAAAATAATATAAATCAATAGTTGAAAAAATGTTCAACAAAATACGTATAACATAAAAGTATTTTACACAAAAACATGTTTGGGGACAATTATTGCCTGCATTTATTGGGAACACAATCTTCAAATTCTACTGAATGTAAATTATGAATTCACACCAATTCATTGCATGATATATCAAAATTCGATAATTTATTTGAATCACAGGTAATCTATTAGTTTCATTTGAAAATTTTACATTCCTTAAATTAGGATATAACAAATATTTTAAAACAAATTTCTTTCATTACAAAATAATTTGAAATTGATGCTAAAAACAAATTTCTCCAATCTTCTCGTATTGGGTTGATATAAGTTGGTACATACGCTACATTCAAAGAAGGAGGGTATGCTGTGACTCCTCCGAAACCGAAAATAAACACGCAGACTATTATTAAGTTTAGTTGTATCAAAAGGGAACTATGGACATTAAATAAAAAATATATTTTTTACACATCTGTTTCACATAAAATTTTTATTGTTATTATGGACTGGATGGCTTGTATAAACAATAAAACAATTAATATATATTGTTTTGAATTAAAAATTAGACCAGTAATTGGTTATTTAATACATGCAAGCCCATACGGCCGTGAGGACCTCCAGACTTGTCCCATTATTTAATATATATACCTATAAGGCATACAAAACGGAGTTTACAATTGGATCATTATTGATCTAAAATTTTTCTTATGATACCATTTAAATTTTGTTTATTCGAAATTTATTTTATACAATCGTATACATTTTTAGAAAAGGTTCTTGCTGATGGTTTAAGATACTGATATGAAACAGATTTGTTCTTTTAATTAATTCAATTAATTTTTCACATCAAAACGGAATTCCTATGAATTTATCTATTTTGTTAAAGGTAAATTTGTAAATTTGCTTTATTTGAGCATATGTTTAGGTGAGATTTGATTATACATGAATTGACCTGATTATTTTGGATGATCAACAGAGTGGAAAATTTGCTTGTTTGATTCAGGACTTTCGCAACTCAATTTTTCGTAAAGTGTGTTTAGTAAGTAGTTGTAGTCGAAAAAAATTTTGTATATTATTATGACTGGCTGCTGGAAATGGAAAAAAGTACCAGTGTGTTCAAATGTTATTTATACTTTGGTGTAGGACTTATAAAATCTGGGATACTAAACATCTTACCTACGTATTTAGTTGGAATTTTATTTTATAAACAAGTGTAATCTGTTCATTCAGTTGGAAGTCAAGCGGCTATACACAATATGAAGTAAGTTGGAGGTTTTAATATTTCCCTGTTATTATACTGATCTCTTATCCTGTAAGTTTATATATATCTGATCATAAAACAGTATAATGATATTTCATATATTGAAGTCTGGATTAAAGTTTATGCATATTTGTGTCTTCTAAGGGGGCGGTTGTTGTAATACGAGTTGGTACTCATTAAAGTGACAGATGTGAGAAAATAAAAGTAGTATATTTTATTTTGTGGGTCGTAAAGATTTTTTCCTCATCAATAATTTTTGTTATAACGCTTCACATTGAAAAAAATATTTTTAATTGTATGTATTAAGGATAAAACTCTTAGGTTGGAATATAAAAAAATAATTGTTTTAATTTGAACCTTTTTAAATGGGTTATATCTTATAAAATATTTGTTTTATCGCTATAGTCATTTTCTGAAATTTAGAGTAAATAGTTCATAGTTTTTCCCTTTCTTTTCTACAAAGCTTTGCAAATATTGTTTTCTAATATTTGAAATTGTAAAATATTGTGGTAGATATAATACTGTCTCTGGGCTTCCTCTGTTTAGTTTAAAGTTATAACACTATTTTATATTTGTTACAGAATAATATATATACCCATGTTCAATTTAGTTTATAGTATTAGTCAGTTCTAATTTTTATTAGAAATATGTATTTTACATCATTTTATTGGGAATATTTCACATTAGATAAAGAATACTATTAAAAAAAAACTTACTGAAATTTTCATTTGTTATGTTTAGTCATTGCCTGTTTGTTATGTGATGAATGTGATTTACATTTTATTAAATTTCATACAAATGAATGCTTGATTAAAAATACTAAATTAACTTGTCAGAAAATTTATAAAAATAAGTATTACTAAAGTTTAGAAAAGCTGCATCAATCTAATTCTTACAAGAAGTCTTAAAAACCTATGATGTTTAGAAATATTAACAAGTAGTTTAATTAGTAATAAGATTGTCTTAATTGGTTACAGAGTTGGAAAAAATCATGATTTTTTGTAAAAAATCAGATTTTTTTGATTTAAATCAGATTTATTTGATTTTTTTCTGAATTCTAATTTTAATTATTGTTGTGTTTTTATATTTTTTGCAATATACATATAATAGTTTGTTATAAGTAACAACTTATCTATTATATTCTACACACTGATTGCCTAAAATTAAATACATAAATTTTAATCTAAATACATTTCATTATTTTGTAATTGGATGGTGCAAACTAAATAAGATGTAAATTTAAAGAACAAATTAAATATTTAATGCAAACTATAATTAAAAAACAAAAAATTCACAATTATTTCAATACTTTTTAAGCAACGAATTATGGATTTAACTGTTTCAATAAAAACACTAGTTTCAATGTCGTATCCACTCCTAATTGGTTACAAAGGTTAGAATGAACAATACCAAAAGAAGAAAACTGTCTTTCCATTCTAGCAGATAATGTGACGGCTGTTGTTATTTGGTAAACAAACTGGATTTTGAGTTCTGTAATACTCTCTTTACCCCCCAATTACATAAAACGAATTCCACTAGTCATAACTAGTTGTACCTACTTCTACTACATACTTTCTGATAACAACCCCTAAATTCTTAGAAAACATGCTATCTATTTACACTTATTTACTTATTGGTATTTCTGTGCTGACTGATTCCCAATTCTCCTGTCTTTCGAATGTAAGTTTTAAGAGAAGTGAAAAAAAATGATTTAAATCATTGATTTTTTTAAAAAAATCAACTGATTTAAATCATGCCAACCCTGTAAAAGCCTATGATGTTTTGAAACATTAACTAGTAATATAATTATTAATAAGATTGTCTTAATTGGTTATAATCCTATACTGTTTGAGTAAGCTAGTTTTTCATTTTACAGGATTCCCAGTCATTAAAAGTCCTTAAGAACTCCTTAATTTTAGCTTTCATTTTTAAGGGCCCTTAAAACTACTTAATTTTTGTCAAAGGTCCTTAAAAACTCCTTAATTTTTAAATTGGAACGTGATCAATTTCTTCATCGACGAGATCCGCAGTCATCATGTGATTTCCTATCAGTTTTCTTATATGACAAATATATTATCTTTCATATACTTAAAAGATTTAAAGTATAAAGTCACTGATCTTTTCTAATAGCTAACAGTCAAGCAGATTTTAATTAAATGAAGCACGGAGGATGGGGTTTGTAGATATTTACTTATGGAAGTTTGTAGATATTTGCAGTTACTTATGGAAGTTTAATTTTCCTTGCATTGAATGTAATAGAAAAGTCTAAAACTTTCTTCTTTCCAGGCAATGTCAGGTATAATCAGCTAGTGTATATAATATTTATATATATCAGTCATATTTAAACCCTCAAAAAGTACTGTTTGTAATATTGTTTTTATTCACAATTTATTTTTAGTCTGATCACTCCAGAAACTTCAGACATAATTTTTTCAAAATTAGGTTTTGTTAAATAGATTTATCTTATACTAATTTTAAGGCATTTTTTTAAAAACTTAATTCTGAAATATTGTAAGCCATTTATTGAAGATGCCTTTTCTGGTTCATAATCATTAAAATATGTTCCTCAGGAGATAGGGTTTATGCCGTTATACAGTGTATTTCAAGTAGGTCCTTAGAAAAAGTTACTTTGGTCGTTAGAAAGTCCGTAATTTTTCTTCTGGAAAAAGAGTGGGAACCCTGTTTTAGTTAAAAGTAATTTTATGAATGCAATTTATAAAAGACTTGCTTTATGTTAAAAAAAAAAAAAAACTTTAAAAAAATCCACAAAATAGATGTCATATAATTCCATTTCATAATTATATAGCATAACTAATAATTCATATTCATTGCCTATTTTGTAGATTACTTATTAATTGGAAATATTTATATAGTAAGTTTTGTCTAAAATTTTTCGTTTTGGTTTGAACAGTTGTCTACCAAATTCAAACTTTTTAATCAATTTTTAGAAAAGATATGACCAAAATGTAATTTTATGTATCTTTTGAAGTTAATTTTCTTATCCATATTTTAAATGTTAAAAATTTCAGTATTATAAATCATTTAAAACTTATATTAAAAGTAGATCATTCCCCCCCCCCCCAGTATTTTCTTGTTATGTTTACTACATATAAAATTTAGGAAAATAAGAATAGGCCATAATAATAATAGTTTCACTTGTTTAGTTTTCATAATGAAGTAAATATTCTTCAAACTGCAGATTTCTGTTCCTAGTATCAATCTTTCTCAGATACTTAAAAAAGAAATACAAGAAATATTTCAAGTCAAGATCTACCCACAGCAAGAATTTTAATAAAATTTATCTGTATTATTTGTACTAGATGAATTATCAATATCTTTTACATGGTAACTGTTCATTGATTATTATGGATTCATCTACTGTAAAACACAGAATTTTCCACAAAAAATGATAATTTGGAAGGAATGGCAGATTTGTCATTTTTAAACCAAACTGATTTATAATCAGTAGAATTTCTTTCAATCATGTGACATCAGTTGCCTTGGCAGTATAGAACTTGATTTAAAATAAAAAATCCCCTTCTCCTGAATGATGGTTGAATGTTTAGGGCACTTCTCTTTGGTTTGCAAGTGTTCAGGTTTGATTCCAGCTGAAGAAGGCATGGATGTTTGTAGCCATTCAGAAACAGCTTTAAGCAGTGGGTCCTGGTCTCGTTAACCTTCATGTAGTATAATAGTAAACTGTAGTGCTCCAAATCAAATCCATAATTTGCTCTAGTCTAAAGAAGCAGAGAACATTGCTTCTCTTATGTAAAATAGCAAAACAAAGTATACAATTAAAGCTGAACAATGGCTAAATAGGTAGGGTGTTGTTCTTCACTACCAAACTTCATAGCTGTGAATCTCATTGCTGGCATGGATGTTCATAGCCATTTCAAATCAGCTTAAAGTAGTAAGTCTCAGTCTCATTAGTCCTCATGTAGAAAAACAATAGATTGTAAAATTCCATACAAATAAAGATGTATCCCAAAAATCTGATTTTAAATGCTGATAAGTTCCTGAAATAAAGAAGAAAGGCAGAGTAGAGATAAATGATTTATTTCAAAAGCAGGCGGTTGAACTGTTTTGATCACTCTAAGTAAAACTTATATTTTATATGCTTGTTATAAAATGGTTAAAATAACTATTATTATGCATTTGAAAAGCTTGAAAAAGTAATAAGGCTCAGTTAGCTGATATACTATATATTTTGATGTATAAAACAAGAATTTTTTAAGGCTGTTTAAATCTAATCAGGGTGTTACCTTATAACCAGATTCACACAACAGGTATAGGTCTTGGTTACATTTTTTGCTCTTTGCAACCAAAAAGTTTCCAAATTAACACAGTTAAAGAAGAAATTGAAAAAATTGAAGTTATCAAATATATATATATATATATATATATATATGTCAGGTCTAACAAAGGGGTAGTTGTAAATTATGTGAGTTATAAACGATTTTAAAAAGGAAACTCTTTTATAATAATAAAATTAATGAAAAAGACCTACGCTCGCATAATCTTTTAGGATAATCTGGTCAGGCGGAAGCATTTTAAAGAATTTGATGAGTTTGCAAACAGATAAGGGTCAGTTAACGCGTGGACATAGAACTGTGAACACACTCTACGCGTGTCTTCCACGAATTTTACGATTTTAAAAAGGAAACTCTTTTATAATAATAAAATTAATGAAAAAGACCTACGCTCGTATAATCTTTTAGGATAATCTGGTCAGTGTCTTCCACGAATTTTACGATTTTAAAAAGGAAACTCTTTTATAATAATAAAATTAATGAAAAAGACCTACGCTCGCATAATCTTTTAGGATAATCTGGTCAGGCGGAAGCATTTTAAAGAATTTGATGAGTTTGCAAACAGATAAGGGTCAGTTAACGCGTGGACATAGAACTGTGAACACACTCTACGCGTGTCTTCCACGAATAAATGAAAATGGCTCAAGTTTTGCTTTTAAAAGAAATGATTTAATAAACTTATTATCAAGAAAGGCTGTTTTCCATTCTCCTTAACACAGGATCACGATATATATGTATAATATATGTATATATATATGTATGTATTCATGCTTATATATATATAATGGACTAAAGAAGATAACTAAGAAAAAAATTTAAATAAATTTGTCTTACCTCTGCTAAATGCCAAAGATTCAAAAAGGCACTAATATGACTTGCATTCCATATATACCATAGTGACCGATCTCACAAAAAAACTTTCTTTTCCACAAGCCAGATACAAGCAATAAAATGCCAAAAATATATTTAAAAAAAATTTTTTTTTGTTTATATATTTTAATTTATGAAAAATTGTTAGCTGCAGATAGAATTACCAGAATTGACATATATATGCTTATATTTGGAAATATACTGTAACTGTTTTAAGAATAATAGTTTCTCAAAGCAGTTTTCTGGTCACAGTGACCACTCTGGTTGTTCTAGTTTTAATGTGAAGATAAAACTTTTGTGCCAGAAAAGCAATAATTAATAAAGATATAAATATAAAAATAGATATCTGTTAGGAGACAACTATTTTACAGCCACAGCCAAGCTTGCAAGCATAGTTTGTTGGTGAAAAGCAGACTCAGCCCAAAATAAAATACTTTCCTATACCATAAAAACAGCAACACTACAATCATAACACTATCATCAATTGAATCCTTAGTTTTTTCCCATCTCAACTGTTTTTCCTCTTTTTTTAATATATAGATAAATATTTATAAGGTTTTTTTACTCAACTTTTTTTAAATTCTTGTGTAATTTAAATTTGCAGTTCAAATGTCTCGTTCTATCAGTATGCTCATTTTTCGAACATATAGCTTTTATGCATATAAAGTGCATGTTAATTTATTGCTCTATTTGTCATTCTTAACATTTTGGTTAGTTGCAAGTATTTAGAGTAGTAAATATAGACTAGGGAACAAAAAGATTATAAGTAAGTAAATGATTTTAACTGGTTTTTGTTTTTCGTAGTTGTCTAATAGAAACTAAGCTTTATCTTAGAAATGCAAAGTTATATAGAAATTAAATGTTATTACTACAAAGTAGAACAAAAAGAAAAATTAGAATCTCTTAATGTATAAAAAAAAGTAGATTTCTTTTCCCCTTTTGTATGTTTGGCTACATAAATGATTTATGTAGTTTAAATGGCTATGTAAATCATTTTAATTTGTGCCTTTAAATTCAAAATTGAATTTATATGGCATTATTGCATGGGTCTTCCAGCATTCTTGAGTAAAACAACAAAATTTTTTAGTACAGAATGCAGGGAGAGGATGGGCTGGTTTATAGGAATTCTTTAATTTACTTTATAATACTCTTGTAATCATAATTTGCAATCATTTCAAGTTCTAAGATACATATTGTATTGTATTATTTTTTCAAATTGTGCTTAAGCTTTGCAGTTTCTTTTGATAAATGGCATATTTAATAATATTTAAATTTATGGTTGTCATGTACTATGTGATTTATTTTAAAGTATCCAAATTTATATATTTTTTGTTAAGCATGAAAATAAAATGAAATTTCTTAAATTTTAGTGAACAATCAGTTGCATCAGCTCGAGCCTCTGTCATGTTTTATGACTCAACTTCCAAAAAATGGATACATAGTGGAACTTCCAGCGGTCTGTCTAAAGTTCATATTTATCATCATACAGAAAATAACACTTTTCGTGTTGTTGGAAGAAAAGTCCAAAATCATGAAGTAAGATTTAACAAAATTTTACATGTACTTATAAATAGAAATTTTGATAATTGGTATCTTCAGTTCATTAATTAGATGCATTTTTGATTTCTCTATGTTTGTATATGCGTTGTGTTAATGTAGAATGTTATTAAAATAATAGCAGTAAAAATGGGCCAGTCATTTTGAATTGTAAACTTAAGACACCATGACCATAAACTGTACTGAAGATCATTTTTCTTGAGAAGGGGGGGGGGGAATTTCGGAAAAAAAGGCAAAATAATATGGTCCTTGATCAGTTGGGTTAATTGGCATATGGATTATTATCACTCAGCTTTATGTTTTCAAATATGGTTATTTAAAAGACTGAAGTATATTGATTTTTACCCATTGGGACTAAATTTCTGTACTGTTAGCTTTTCATGTTTATGTAGAGCTTCCTTTCTGCCCTGAAATACCACTTGTCAATCACAGCTGTAGGGTCAAACTCTGTCAAGGTGGGTCTATTAATATAAATTCTGAACAAATCATCCAATGCCTCAATTATCTGAGCATTCTTGTATGCAGTCTTGATTCATTTGACAGCTGAAACTTCTCCCACTCAAAGCTGGACTCTCTGGAAGAACAGCACATGATAGAATCTTGAACAAATTGGGAACCCTTGCTGAACTGAGGCATCATAATCTGAATTTATATAGTTTTATTTAAAATACAGTATTATAAAAGAATAAAATCTATTTGCCACCCTTAAATATTTGGTTGCCCTTGGTGATCTGGCAAGTAGAAATTTTATACCCTGAGCTGGTTAATAATATATAGATATGTAAAATTAATTTACTAATTTATCGTAATTATATAAATTTATTTGAAATCATGTAGTAGTTATTGAATGCTTATAATATTACACTAGCTGTGTTAAAGTTCGTTATAATAAACTTTGTTTTATTATATTACAAAAGTATTGTAATATTTTTTTCTTAATTTTTAATAGGTTGTTATAAACTGTTCAATTCTGAAAGGATTAAAATATTTTCAAGCTACTCCAACATTCCACCAATGGAGGGATAATACCCAAATCCATGGTTTGAATTTTGCTAGCCGTGATGATGCAGAATCTTTTGCCTTAGCTATGGAGAGAGTGCTTGACATACTTGGTCACAGTAGTATGTATTTGAGTAAGAATTGGTTATTTTAATAATTCATTTTAACTTATTGCTGAACACTAGCTGTATTCTTATGTTTTGCTGTGATAATTTTGTGTTTATTGAAGTACTTAAAAGATTTTTTATCTATGCCAAAAATCACTCATCTTCTGTAACTATGTATTTTAATGATAATTAACACAGTATTCAATAGCATTTATATATACCACTAATATCCCAAAAGACCACCATAAAATGCCATATATCTGTCTAACATATATAAACTTTGCAATAGCTAAATAAATTTTTAAGATGGCACTCTAGGTTTTTAGCTTTACAATTTTACAATATTATTCTTACAGAGGCTAATATAATTCATCAAAGTGGTACAAATAACATCATGAAACAGATTATAACTGGAATGAAATTAAAATTACATTTCATTGCAATAGTGTGTACATGATCACATAAGGAATGATTTCTTTTTAAGTTAATAACCCAGTAAGAAATCATTTTCATTGTTTCATAAAGAATCTCCATGATTTTATCCATAATATGTGCAATACATATTATATGTCTTGATTTAGATTATAGTATTGAATATAACTCATAAAGTAATACATTTTGGAGGTGGACTACCCAAAAGCAGTCTTGACAGAGATACAAAGGCTTATAAGCGATATGTTTTCCTCTCAGAAGTTTGGAGTTTCCTCTTGAGTTTGGCCTTAATGATTAAAATATCATGTATTAGTATCTATAAATGATACTAAAATGTGTAAAAGTTGTTATTTGTTAAAATATGTGATCTATTTGCATTATAAATAACTTCTATATATAAGTTTTTAAAATAAACTATTAGGAAGATTTTGTTTGATATTTTTAATAACTTTAATCCTTCAATTTTTAATACTGATTTTTTTTTTCTTTAAAAACTGCAATAGCTAATTTGATATTAATAAAATTTACACATTTACTTTGATAATGCTACCAGTTTTTCCTCTTTAAAATCAGTCCTTTAATATTTAAATTTCTAAATTTAGAAAAATCAACATATTTCAAGCTTCTAATAGTGTTTAGTGATTTCTAGTCTTATTAAATTGCTTTATATATGGCATTTATTACTTTTTTTATTCACTTAGGCACTCATAGGTCTCCATCACAATCACAACCTCTTTATCAAACTATTGGCCACAGTGGTGTCAGCCTCGATGACTATGCAGAATATAGAGGATGGTAATATACCTGTATAATATTTGCTTTTTAAATTAAAGAATATACTTAATTTAACTGTTGTTTAGCTAACTATTTTAAAAATATATATTTCATTTGCTGAGTATAATATTAAAATGACTAATTAAACCATAGTTAAGATAATATAAGCTGCATTTGTGTATAAATGGTATATATTTGTATTTGTGTGCCACATAGCACTGTATAAGTACTAGTTAAAAACACTTGAGATTTTCTTGATTAGAAGGCTCATATTATCTGGATAACATAAGGATATTACCTCACTGGTCTCCATGGAGGTCACCAGTGACTGACATCTGGTTATTTCAACAGACAGTTGAGTCTTAAGTGGCAGTAAAGTAGACTGATCTTAAAGCCATTATTTAGTGCTGCTGGTCACACTCTGTGTGTTTCCCTATATGACATGTTGACTGCCAGGCCTTTTTTTTTTTTTTTTTTTTTTTTTTTTTTTAAAAAGATCTTGTTAACATGAGCTATATGATTGTTGGCAGCCAGTATGTTAAAAAATGACACAATACCATAATTTGTGTATTGTTTATCAATAATATAACCTTCTGAACAAGGCTTTGGATAAAACTAGTGTCACATATGCTGTGAATAAGAATAATATACATTTCAAAGTACTAGATTATATATATATTAAGCATTTAACCCGTTTGGGATGGAGCATTTACACGCAAACTGTGTGTACAGGCCGGTGCATTTTCTCCCGCTAAGCCTAATACTCAATTTTGGAAAGTATGCATTAAATAATAATGGATAAAATGTACACTTTACTTAATCAAACCATTTTTTAAATATGTGATTAAATATATCATAATTTCAATCATAACAAAAAAGTTTAATTAAAATAATTATTATTTAACAATAAAAATATAGATATTTTGTATTTTGCTATAACTAAAAGTACCTAAATGTAGATAGAAAATATAAACAGACATTAAAAATATTTACACTTAACATTATAAACTACTTGAAGAATATCGTAATAATATTTCAAAGCCATTTGAAAAACCTCAAATCATGGATGAGTGCTGAGACCAACATTGAACATTATACATTCATAAGAAGTGTCGTCTTTTATTGTAGTTTGAGCAAACTACACATCTCCTAAGTTTTTTGCCCTCTTTTTCAGCGTACAATTTGGGAAATTACTTGAATGACAGTTTTTTTATAATACACATAAGTATAATGTGACCAAACAGACATTCATCTCTCCAATTTTATATCATCATCAAATTTTTTTGATGATCGGACTGTAAATGTGCTTGATTCATTAATATCTATTTCACATATTTTTTTTTTTTTTTTTTTGCATAGGAATTAGTTTCTTCTACAGTAATTTGTATCTTGTTTTCATTGAAAAACAAATTTCAAAAGTTAAATTCAGTCTGCATGGGCAATGAATTTTTTTTTCATATCAAGTCCCGGTTTCGAATTAAAATTAATTTTAAAGTTTCTCTTTGTCAGAACTCCATTCAAATGGAAAAATTAGAACCAATATATTACTTTATTATTATCTTCTAATTTAGAATCAAAAGATTTAAAACTACCAGATAAAGAATTAAAAAAAATATAGTTGTTTCAGTGTCATCGTCTAAAAGATCCACAGATGGATCATTCATAACTTTAGATATTTCCTCCTCACTTGGAACGAAAGATAACTTGGTCTTTTAGCCATGGCTACAGAAAAGATTCTAAAACCTATGCTGGAATATATTCCATAAAATCCCATTCTAAAATAGAATTGAAACTATAAACAACCACTTTAAAATGAGTTAAAAGGTTCTTTATGACGTGTTACCTTTTTCACCCGCTAGCACATGTTTATGTTTATGTTCACAAAAATTCAATAAATCACAGACACATGACGGACCCCATTCTGACCTCACAGAGAGAAATACTAATGTACAAGAGTAATCTTTTGTAAGGAACATGGATTAGTAACGCCATCTGATAGTAAATATTTTGTTCCAAAACCACGCCGCAACTGTGCAGTGTTAGTCCCTGATCAGCATCCAGCGCAAACACATACTTGCGGCGTTCGTTCCAAACGGGTAAAAAATGGTAGACAATGAACTGTGTAGTAGCAACATTGTAGTCTGTTTTGCATGTGTACTGTCAAAGAGTAAGGGGCAAAAAGTAAATTATAGTATTTCTGACCAACCAAAGAGAAATAAAAACATAATCATGCTGAGATTTTCTTCTGTATAAAACCCTTATTTCATCCATCCTTTTTTTTTTCTGTAAGTTGGTATGACTTTTTAAAAGTTTGTTATTTACTTTAAAAAATATAAGTAATTAATAAAATAGTCTCAATTTATTGTTTGATATTTTTATTTTGGATTATGTTAATGTATAAAATATTTCTTGCATATTAACAGGGGTCTCTACAGATTTTTCAGACATGATTCAGTTTTTGTGTAACTGTGGAAAACATACCCCTTAATTTTGTTTTTTAAATTTAAAAAAGTAGTAAATATATTTATAGAATAATATATAAAATGAACATAATAAAAAAAAGTTATATTGTTATTTAAAAAACTTTACTTAGGCATTACACATTTTTAATATGATATATGTTCTTGCTTATAGGCCACCTGTATATGGAGTTTTGCTCCAGTAAGGCCATTGCAAGACAGAGAGCTGTATTTCTTTCAAGTCAAGAGTGATATTGAGTTTTAATTACAGTAACAGATAAAAATGTTTATTCACATAAATATGTTGTTGAATATTGAATTAAAATTTCTCAGTCAGTGATGGTACCTAAGATTAGTAATAAATAGCCCCTAAGATTTAAAAAATAATGAAAAGTATAATTCATCATAAATTCTATTTTCATTTTTTAATTTGAATGTTAATAAAACTTTTTGTTAGTTGTATGGGAGCTTGTGATAAATACTCATCCATTTTTTATTGTGGACCATCAAATTTTTTCATGGACCAGTAGTGGTCTGGGGACCCCCATTTGGCAACTGCTGCTCTTACTTATAAAACCTTTGCAGTTAGAAAGTTTTTAAATAAATGTTTGTGGCTAAATAATGTTATTCTTATATCTATATATCTGTTACTAGGATGAATAATGAAAATGGGGAAAGAAAAACAAGTTCAGAATATGGAACATATAGAAGCAGTTCAGGTAAAAGTTTCAAATGGAATTTTAGTGTTTTGTTGAGATTAATACTTAATTTTATTTTTTTCATTATGGGATTTTAGTTACTGTACTGCACAACTTAATATGCATGTGTGTATATATACATACAAATATCTATATGTATATATACAAGTATAGGACAAAATAATAGGAACACCCATTTAAAAATGAGTTATCCTTCGACCGTCCAATGAACGACTGCCTTGCATCACAACAGTGTGCCACCCAGTGGCTGTGAAGGGAAGGTATCAGTCAGGAATTTCACAGTGTGGGAGTTGCATGAGAAAATTCTATTTTCAGCAAAGCATGATTATGTCCAACCTTTCCGATGTGTAAAGAGACATGATAGTTAGAGCTTGCCTTAATGGAGTATCTGTGTCCAGAATAGCCAACATTTTGGGTGTTTCAAGAACCACTGTGTCAAGGGTCACAGCCAACCTGGGTAACTGGGTAACTGTGGGGCCCACTGTTGTGAAGCACAACAGTGGGCTAAAGTCAAAGTTGAAGGACCATGATAGATGAGTATTGAAGAGGATAGCTGCCTGAAATTGCAAGACTACACTGTCGCAGGTAACATCTGAGATGAGTACTCACCCTCTGAACCCCATATTCATGAAAACTATTCAATGATGGTTTCATGCTGTGAACGTTCATGGCAGAGTAGCTAATCCAAAACTGATAGTTTTGGTGGAACATACTATAAAGAGACTACAGTGACGCTGAGACCACCTAAACTGGACACAACTGCAATGCGAACTAGTCATCTGATGTGAGGAATTCTCATTTACATTATTCCAGGCCACTGGATTTATGTTCGTCTGGCAAACACTGGCATTTCATATTGACTGCCTGGTTTTAACCATGAAATATGGAGGGAGTTCTGTGATGATGTGGGTTGCAATATCTTCCCATGGATTGGGGCCTCTCATTGTCTTGATCATAGGCAGCCATTATCGAAGCATTCTTACAGATCATCTGCCCCTTATGCTTCAGACTCTCTTTCCAGGACAAAATCCTGTGTTTTCCAAGGTGACAATGCCCCTGTTCACACATTTTGCTGTGTTCAAACATGGTTACTTGAGCATGATGATGAAATGTAAACGTTTAACTTGGTATCCTCAGTCCTCTGATCTTAATATCATTGAGCTTTGTGGGGTTTTTTAGAGAACAAAGCCCATGCTTAGTTTTCCTCCTCTACCCACACTATCTGAACTTGAGACGGCTCTTCACAAAGAATGGGTGTGAATTTCAATGAACTTTGTTCAAGACATTTGTTTGTCAACCCCACTTCAAATGCAAGCTGTCATTAAGGCCAAAGGTGACCTGAATAATGACTTAACCACTTATATAAAATTTTCATTTTTTTATAAGTGTTCCTATTTAGTCCTATACCTGTGTTTGTATATATATATATATATATATATATATATATATATATATATATATATATATATGTATATGTATATATATATATATATATATATATATGTATATGTATATGTATATATATGTATATGTATATATATGTATATATATATATATATATATGTATATATATATATATATATATATATATATATATATATGTGTGTGTGTGTGTGTGTGTGTGTGTGTGTGTGTCATGTCAGGCTCATAACTTGCAAAGAAACATGAGAGAGACATCTATTTCATGCATTAAAAGTTTATTTGAACAGCTTATTCCACATTTGCCATTTTCTTTTCAATTTGATAATCAACAGTAGGTTGTCATCCCATAAGATATCTTTTCTCTGTTGGAGTTTGACACAATCTGCTCTTATACAGTGTTATTTTATTCCCATTTTCTTCAGCTTCACAAAGAGTTTGCTCTCTTTGTATTAATTAATGATTTAATTTCTAACTTTAAAGTTCCACACCTGATATATATATATATATATATATATATATATATATATATATATATATATATATATATATATATATATATATATATATATATATATATATATATATATATATATATATACATATATACATATATATATATATATAATTAATATATATATGTGTGTGTGTGTACATGAAAAGTAAAGGCCACCATTGTCCATCTTTTGAAAAGTAGAGATTTTTGTATATTTCTGTATAATTTGTTCTCTTCTATTATGTGATAAACGCTTTTCTCCATTTCCTAAAATTGAGAGATTTAGATAATTGGATTAAAAAAAAACGTACTTGGTTTTAAGGTAAGACCCCTATTTAGATATAAAACTTCTTATTTCTAACTCTATCATACATTTACAGGAACTACTTCCTCCCTGTTACCTCAAAGCTTTTCACTAAAAATGATTCAACTGGAACAATAAATAATATAAAAAAATTATTTGTTTCCCCATAAAATTTGAAGTTTGTAAGTGTCCTTTACTTGCAATGAATAAATGTGATTTTTGTAAGATTTTTAAAAAAAATATATCAAGGAAGTTCTCTGAAAGTGTCTCTAAAATGTCAGACTTTTACCAATTTGGTAGATATTTTGTTTATCTAATTTTATTTTTAACACTTTGTTTTCTCTTTTTAGTGAGTCATTCTAGCCATCCGTCAACCCCTGGCAGCATACCTTCTCCTAGTTCTTATAGTCACCGAACATCTTCTGCTTCATCCACTTTACAGCAACCAATGTCACTGCCAGCTCAACAGCCCTCACCACAGTCTAGTGTTCCTCCTCCACCACCTCCACCTCCTCCATCCAATTCAACACTTTCAGGTCTTGCCACCCTGCCAAGGCTGAATTTAAAGCCTGCTGGAAGTGAACCTACCGAAACTTCTCTGGCAGCTGCCCTGGCATCAGCTAAATTACGGAAAACTCCATCAAAGGTATGGAGTAATTGTACAATTTTTCAATGAATGCTCTCTGAGGAACTGTACTTGGATTTTGGAACAAATGTGTGGATGCACAAAATTTTAAACCATAACAAAATTAAAAGGGTGCATATTTTTAATAACAGTTGTATTTGCTGGAATAAAAACTAGAGCTAAACCCCCCAAATAAGTTTCAATTTGTCCTAGTAATACACAGGATTGCTTCTTCACAGTGTATCAAAGAAAACATTCATAGATATAATTATTTTTATAATAGAGTTATAGTCTTGAATTATATTTTTATGTTTTATTCTTATATTTGCTTTTTATGTTTATGTTCTATCTGACTCTTTGAAAAGGAAAATAGTCTCAATTGTACACAAACTCTTCATGTAGAAAGTTTTTTTAATTAAAAAAAAAAACAACCTGTTAAACAGTTTATAACCCTGATTTTGAAACTTATCTTATTTTTCTGAATAATTGTTCTGACTACAATATTTTTATTGAAAATTTATCAATGACCAAGTAAGGATTTTTTTTTTTTTTTTTTTTTATGTTTTAATATATATTTTCTGTATTTAGTGTAAATATCAGATTATTTCGTAAATGTGAACCTATTTAATGGATCTTTTGACAGGCATCTGAGACTCCAACTAGTGAAAATAGACAGCCCTCTATTAAAGGTCCTGCTATGGCCAGCATTTTGGATGAAATGACCAGAACATTAGCTAGGAGGTAAAGTTTTCTGATTTTTAAATGTTTTTACTAGTCAGGAAAATTGTGAATATGCCAGAAACTCTGGAAAGCATCAAATGTGTGAAAAATTAGTTAAAAACAATGATTTGTTTAAAAAAAATTGTTTATTTTTCTATGATAGCCATCTAAATTGATTTTTACTTAAACTCTGATAATTAAAAGGAAACAATACTTATAGATGTATTATAGAAAATATGAATTTAACTGTTGATAATTTAGTGTTCTAACTTTTTGTGTCATTATAATCGGTAGCATTTTCAGTAGGAAAGGGTCTAATGGGAATTTTGACTTATTATAATTTATTTTTTAATTTTGATGTTTTGGATATCACTTGAAAGGAAACTTACACTTTTTGGTTTAATTTGGGTAGAATAAAAAATTTTACTGCTTTTAGTACCATAAAAATGAATGTAATTTTGGAAAGTTGCTTACATTTATAAGAAATTCTAAACTGGCGTATTTGCAAAAATTCCATTCTAAATTTCTGATTAAAGTCAAGAAAGCTGTCATAGTTTCATTAAATTCATCTTCTATTTCCTCACTTGCTGCTGATTTGGAAGAAAATTTGCTAATAGTATCTAATTATCTTTTTAAAAAATTCAACAGCATTTTTCGAAAGAAGATTGTTTTAATATATAAAATTAATATTATTTGCTAAAAATAGCAGGAGTATGGCAACTAATATAGTAATTAGACTAAAAATTATATTAATTTTATTAGTTTTAAATATATTTTATTGTATATATTGAATTGAATACATAAATATTTTAATAGTACAATTAACTTTTATTAATTACAGTTAATTGTGTTAGTAAAAGCCAACCAATCATTTCTCAAAAAGTTTTACTGATATCAATTTTTAAAAGTTGGCAAGTATAGAATTTTTTCATAACTTCTTTAGAGAAATAAAAGTAGTTCTTCATTCTGTAACATATATATATTACATATCTAATTTTTTTCTTTAAATATTAGGGAGATTTTTTTTTTGAAAGTGTTTCCAGAATGTTGACACAGTTAGGAAACGGACTTTTAGCAATTTACTAGATATCCTTAAAAAAGGAAATAATAGAAAAATCATAAGTTTTGTATATTGTCTATTTTATGATTTATTTCAAGTTTCTCATGTTTGAACAAAGTAGAAACACTTTTTTTTTCATGTTATGGATTTAGGGTACAATTGTAAGGTACAATTTTTTTTTATATAGATAAGTAATTTTCTCAGTTTAATACATTTATATAAATATACAATATGTATGCAGTTTGTTAAAATTGCAATTAATGAATATACCAGACTCGAGGAAGATTCAAACTATGAGATTATGTAGTTAAGACAAGAAGATTATAGCTCTCTTGTTAAGTGAATTTTTTAACCCTATATTTGGTTAGTATTATGAGCAGAAAATTATACCTTAAAAAAATTATGTGCATATATTTGTCATCAGGAAATAAAGATAAATTATTTTAAACAATTAATGGCATGATTAAAATATTTTTTTAATTAGTTGCATTTAGCATGTCTTTTGCATTTTTATAATTTTTATGTATGTTTTTATTTCAGACGAGCTCAGACTGATAGCAGTGTAGTGAGTATATTTATGTATTTTTATAATGCTAATTCAGTTTTCAGTAATATAAAATGTTTTTATTGATATAATGTGGAATAAAAAATGTTTCTAACTTGTACAAAAACACGATCAATTTTTAACAGCTTTTTCATGCCACATCCTTCCTCAATATGGGAACATGCTCTCATTAGATAAAAGAAGATTCATTCTTTGCCTCTGGTCCAGTTTTCTTAATTTTGTCACTCCAATAGAGCTAGTTGAAAATTCATTCCCATTCATCCAAAGTTAAGGTTTCAATGGTTGAAATAATAATATCAGTCAGGGTAACTAGAGGACTGAAAAACTGGAAATTGCCAAGAAGCTTTGGGAGACCTGGGAATGTCAGAGAAACATTTCCCTAAACTAGTAAATTTTATTTTGTTTGACTTCTGTTTTGTATGTTATTTTTCAGTAGTAAAAGGATAGCCAATGAAAAATTGATTTTACTTCACGAGCTATTCATCCAAGGGGGATGCTAGAAAAGAATCTACTATGAGATTAAATCTTTGTTCCCATCACAGTAAACAATCATTAAAGAAAATTGTGCAACTTTTTAGCAAGACTAGCTATGTAACTTGATATTGCTAGGACTATGTGTCACTCTCTCGTAAGAAGATAGTCACGTCATGGCTGCTGTAATCGTGGATGTGTAAAGTTTTAAATATTTTTAAGAAGGGAATTTTCTTTAGAGGGAAGATCTTCCAAATTTTAAACACCAATAACAAATTATTCTAACTTTTAACCAAAAGATGATAGGAAAAAGGAGATCTTCCAAATTTTACGCACCAACAACAAATTATTACAACCTTAACTAAAAGATATAGGAAAAAAATTGTATAAATAAAGCACTGATTAAAGAGCATTAGACAAAAACATTTTTTAATCTGGAAATTTAAACAATTTTCTTAATTTTTAGTCTAAAAAGTGATACTGTGACTAGACATATGGAAAATTCTTTGTATATGATTATTTTGAGAAATTGTTAAGTTATTAAATGTTAAAGTGAAATCTCAAGTAATTTTCTGGAAATCATAAAAAGAAATTAAAAATTTGATTTTTTAAAAATTTTACACTAAGAAAAATGCATTTTTTCAGACATTAAAGAAAAATGCCATCAAAATAAATAAATATTATAATAGTCATATCGCTGAAGCAAAACGATGTTCCATGGTAAATTTTGCAAAAACCTATTTTGCAAGAAAGTGCATTTTTTCAAATGGCCCCCCACATTGGTGAATTTAGTTTTATAGTGTAAAGGAAAAGAACCATTTATATAATATGCTTTTTGAATAACTAAATCTTTTGCAGCAATAAAATCTATTTTTAGTAATATGTCACCATTGCATAAAACATTTTCTTGTCACTATAAAACATGTAGTATTTTGAACATTTTATAGCATCTATCAAAGCCAGAATAAATGCTTGTTAAGTGTTAAAATAGAAGCGATAAATATTTATAATGCTTTTAATGTTGAATCAGTAGTATAGTTTATCTATAAAATTAAATTATTTAAATGTTTAATTTCAATTTGGTTTACAATACATAAAGATAATTAAAACTTGTATTCCATACAACACCCCTACTTGTTTTCAAATTTGGACTATACTGCTTAAATTTGCTCTTGGGTAATTTATGTGCCTTATCTTTTTGTATGAAGGATCTAGACAGCAATTGCAGTGGAGATAGCATTCGGAGCTGGAATAGACAGAGCTCAATAAATGGTTATAGCCCAAATAAAAATTCTGGTGGAGAATCACCGCAATCTCTAAGGAGGTTTGTATTTTTCAAAATAACTTTTATTATTTATATGGAAAGGTTTATCTAACTTTTAATCAGAATTGACCAAACTTTCATATGCTTGAAGTAAGTTTTTTAGTTAAATTATTCTTTCAGGTGATTACTTATTTTTATAATATTCACAATAAAAATAAGTAGTCACCTGCATGAATATTTCAGTTTTTTGTAAAAACTTTTAAAGTATTTGTAAATGTTCATAAATTTTTTAGAATCTGTATATGAAATTTTTCTTCTAATTCACCCCTGGCCAGCCCAAAATAAAATACTTCATAGGCTGTATTAGGGATGAATTTTGTTCCAGAAAGCCACACTTATATATAAACTTTTTAGGTGAAAATTCAAAATGATACATTATTATTCATAAATTAAAAGTACAACAGTTTAAATATTTATAGCTACATAAATGATTGTAATAATAATCAACAAAACAATGAAATATTTAATATATTGACTTCAGTGCAATATTGGCTTCATTTTATGAATTTTCCCTAAGGCTGTAAACTTTTAGGTAAGTAGCCTCACACAGTCCATGAGCTGCCATTTATCCACTCCAGTTCTAAAATATATAATGTTTCTAAAATTGGTCCTGGAATTTCAGAATTTGAAAAATGGAAAGAAAATTATTTTTTTTGCAATTGTAATGGAACAAATTGGATGTACATATTTTTTTTATAAGGAAATTACAAAATAAATTAATAAAATGAAAAGAGAGTGACTTATTTTGAAAACACTTAATATTGCATAGTTTGGGGTAGTTTTTTTAAATTTGACTTGTGAGGTTATAAACTAAAGCTTTAACATGATTCTAAGTAAAAATCAATCATTTGCAGAGGATAATTTAAAATTTTTACTATTTTGTTTTTTATTATATTTCAACAACTCTGAATTCAATTTGTCAATGTTGACATTAACTTCATAGTTGATATCTTTGCTATTTTTGAAATATTCATATACATATAAGTATTAAATATACATTTATACATAACTTTTAAAAATATTTAAATTGTTACCTTCTTGCCACAAATACAACCAATAATAATAAAAAAAAAAAATCTGTGTTTTTGCAACTGTAGCTCTTGTTATCTAAAATTACTGGAAAAATATTTGAGCATATGCATTTATGTATGTATTAATTATAGAACAATTGTTTCCAAGTAGTAGCACAGGAGACCCATTTTAAAACCTGTAAAAAAAAAAAAAACTTCCAAATTTTTTCTTCTTTTTTATGAAATTTATTAAAACTCAGCACAGAACTTGCAAATTCATCTTTGCTCTATCTTCTAAGTTGGTCGTAAACATCCATCCATTCACAGATTGATGCAGGTGATCATCCACAAGATTCTCTTTAAATTATCCTTTTTTTAAAATTTTATTTTGATTACATTATTAATTTTAGTTCTTGTCCAGGTAATTTTCTGTTCTTGACATTTGTCAATATTAATTCAAGTAAACTGACACCGTTGGGTAATTTAAATTTTTTATTTTTAGGTTTAATAGTGTAGCTTTTTGTTTTTTAATTTCACTCTTTATTCAATTATAAACTAATTAGGGTTCTAAATGCTTTAGCTTTAAAATCTATCGATTCGCTTTTAAAAAGCCATTTCTCTAATTTGATTTCCTACTTTATCATGTTTATCCTTACATTTAAAATGTACAAATAGTCATAAGCCCCTGAAATGTATTTTATCACTCTGGGGTTTCCAATTGTTTTAAGTCATTAAAATCACTAAACCTTTGTTTATAAACTATTCATATTACTCTGTATTGGTACATCTGTCCTATTTACATAATTTTACAAAAACTAGCCAACTATAAAAAAGCAGTCTGGAATTGTCATAAGGTTTATGCTGTGGTCCTTGTGTATTTAAAAATTAGAAACTTCTGAATTAAAGCATTCTAGAACATTTCAAAGGCTGCAGTAACTACATGATACAAATTTAACTAAATTCTATGTGATACTAATTTAACCTAATTTTCTTAGTGCATTGAATTTGATTGTTCTTATTCTGTAAAATAACTAATATCATTACTGTCTTCTGATTGATTCCCCCTTTATATAAGTAACTTATTTATCACATTCTGCAGTATGAAAAGTTAACATGCTTTGAATTCTAACAAGCTATTTTAAAATACAAACTACTTTGTGCCTTGTGAATTAAGATTCTTAATTTATAGCTCAGTATATTGCAAAGTGTCTAAATGATAGTTTAATTCTTATTTAAACTATTTTGCAGGTCTGACTTAGAAAATGATTGCAAGAATCAAATAGTTATAGATGTAGCTGAAATGGACAGAATGAAACAAGATATCATGTCTGAGTTGAAAAAAGAAATGAATAAAATGAAGCAAGATATAATAGATGGTTTGTGTTTATTGTCTTTTATTTATACAAATTGTGAAAATTTTAAGAGTTAGTTATTGTTACTCAAAATGATAAATACAAAATTTAGGTAATAATTCAAAAAGCTTTACCTGTATAATAATTTTTCCCCAGCGGCATAGTATGTGACGCACCTGGGGTCCCAATACATTTGCCTCTCCCCCCCCCCCAAAAAAAAAGAAAAAATGAAATCTGGTTTGTCTTGAGGACAATTTTTGGTGCACTTCTGTGAATGGTGTCTGGGTCATGATAGCCTCCCCCCCCTTCACTATTACACTGACCTACCCCCCTTTTTGAGAACTGAGACCATTATCTCAAATTTTGCTGATAGCATGGATTAGTACAATTCTAAGATATTTGACACCTGTTTTTTTTTTTTTTTTTTGTTGTTAACAAAATACATTCCTCAAAATAAAAAAATGATACATTAGGGGTGAAACTGGAGTGAAGTGGCTGGAAAAGCTTTACAAAAGTTTCCGAAATAGAAAATTGAATATATTACAAACAAATTAAAATATATTTGTATAAAATATCAAATAACCTATATAAAACCAAACAACAGTAAAAAAAATAAAGTAAGGTATAACTTAGATATTTATTTTCCTAGTTGTTTCTTTTGCAAACTGGTTAATTATTTGGCATACAACGATGAATTGGGGTTATCTATTTCATATAGCATTTTAAACTTTGATTTGTTTATCACATCAATAGCTGCTTTTGGCAAATGTTATGCAGTATATTAGATTACTCAGTGGCTTCTCTCATGTATTGGCTGAATGTTAGTCGAATGGCTAGAGCACTGATCTTTGATATTGGAGTTTGTGGGTTAGAATCCCACTGTGGCATGGATTCTTGTAGCTATTCGAAATCAGCTTTAAGCAGCAGGTCCTTGTCTCATTAGCCCTTGTGTTGCAAGAAAGTAGTGCTCCAAACCAATCCATGTGTATTGATTTTGGTTTGATTACAATGTTCAAGAAGCTTGCCCTTGCATCTTCTCAGCAGTATCAGTAGCAAAATTGCATACACAAATCAGTAAAATTGGAATGAAACTCTTTGAAAGCAATATTCAGTATAGCAGTGAGCTATCGTGTTCAAATGCCTTATTAAGCAATGTTTGATACTGAGAAATTTAAATATGACAAGTAGAAGAAATGACCATTGACAATGTTTGAGTCAATTAACTATTATATAACAATCCAAATTTCAAAATAAAACATTCTCTTTCTCAGTTTGTTTATAACTGTTCAGTTGAACCAAATTAAGTAGCACTTTTTGGATGCATCAAATTCTGTTTTATTTGTATTCAATGGGTTAAAAATCATAAAAGTCTGATGACTGTGCCCTCTGCTTGAGACTTAGGAAGCAAAATGACATTTTAGCTTACAGTGTAACTATCAACTTTATTAACCACTTAACAGTTTCTTTTTTTTTTCTTGTCAAAATAATCAAAACTTGGCATAGAAAATTGTGTAAATTTATATTGCAATCTAATCTTGAATGGAGTGTCAGAGAAATTTGGAACTGGAAACAGAAAAATTCTGATAAATTCATTTAATTTACACACATAAGCTGGCAGAGAAAAAATATCTGACCTAGTGGTGTTCAGGCAAAATTGTTAAGTGGTTAAGGAATTAGAAGCTTGTATCTAAAAAAATAAATAAAATAAAAATAAATAAATAAATAAATAAATAATAATAATAATAAAGTGCAGCAGAAGATGGTTTAAGGGATATTTCACTGTTTTCTACAAGTTCAATTCCTTCAGAATTACCTTTTTTATTAACAGTGTAAATTTGATAGTTTCCCATATAACTTTATTTTATGACAAAATTTTTTAAAAAGTTACTTTCTAAATGTGTACTGTAATAGCTATGTTTTAACAGGGGTGCAGAAAGTGTTTCAGGGCTTATTATTTCTGCAGAAGAAAATGTTGAAAATATACCTGTATGTTCATTCCAGTTTAAGCAACCATTGGAGTACAGTGTTGTTGATTAAGATCTGTTTAAGACTTTTAGTCACAGTTTAAAAAAAAATCAAAAAATATTTCTTTAAAATAATATTTTTACATTGATGAATTATATTATTTTTTACCAAGAAATGGCAGCTTTTATGTATCTTTGTGAAAATTGTCATTTGAAGTGATATATGAGATGCTTAAAAAAATGTGTAAAATGGTACTATCTTTCATGGAAATGCCTGTTTAAAGATTCTTTTAATAGCTGTGAAGTATTATGAATAGCTGGTCCATTGCATGACATTGAGACTTTATTGAAAAGTGTGTTGAACTGGATGTTTCAATGGTTTGTATTATCATTGCCAGTTACAGATCTAATTGATTCACTGACAGCTTCTCTGCAGATATTTAAATGTCTTGTAGATAAATAATATCTGGGATGTGGCCATATACTTCAGGATTTGTAAATGTTTCTTTTTTCACTGTAGAACTGCAGTAGCTCTGTTGGCAATGGTGCCAATATCATAATTAGTGGGTTGTATGTTTAAGTCTTAAGCAGCCCAAAGATCTTCTTCAGCAGCACTACAGCCTACTGGAGGCCAAGGCTTTCTCTGTCAGCTTTCTCCATCTATTAATGCCCCGTACTCTCAAATCGCTCTCAACACAATCCATCCACCTTATTGGTAGTCTTCCTCATTTGCGTCTACCCTCAAACTTTGAAAACGTCAATTTTTTAACAGGCTCTTGGTCCTCTTTTCGAAAAATGTGTCCCAGCCATCTGATTCTGCAGGACTTTATGACTCTTAAGATGTTAGGCTGTCTAAATTTTATGTAAATTTCATGATTGTATAAACTTCTCCAGATGTTGTTTTCCTTCACTGCTCCAAAAATACATCTTAAAACTTTTCTTTCAAAAATTAGGAGCCTGTTCTCTTCAGTTTTGTTCATCGCCCATGTCTCACCTCCATATAAAATTATTGGTCTAATTAATGTCTTATATAAGTTTATTTTCGTGTTAACAGAGATAAATGTTGATTTTAATTGGTTTTTTAGCCCAAAATAACATCGGTTTGCCATCAAAAGGCGGTTACCAATTTCAACTTTAATATCGTTTTTACTGGTAATGAGTGCTCCCAGATATTTGAACTGAGTTACACCCTCAAAAATAAAATTTCCAATTTGAAGAGGCTGTACATCATGGGCTTTCGTGCTTACCACTAAAAACTTAGTTTTCTCTTCATTTACTGTTAATCCAATATCTCTTGCTGCAGTTTCCAGAGCAACAAACGCCTCTATGACATCTTTCCTTGTTCTGCCACTTATATCTATGTCATCGGCATATGCTAGTAGTTGCGTGGATCTGTGTAGAATTGTGTTTCTGTAGTTGAGCCCTGAGTCCCTAATGACTTTGGCCCAAAGATCTACCATGTTCATTAATGGCAGTTGGGGTACGTAAAATAGATATGTGGTTGCAGTGTTCTCTAAATTCAAATGATATCTCTGAAGGTGGGCCAATCATGGAGGGGGGGGGTTCTGCTTCTTCCCTGCTTTTAAATTATGAAGGCCCAGCAGGAACAATGTTACTCATATCTGTAACATTCATTAAGCTACACGTTCCCCTGAGGTGGTGCTAAATAAGTAATGTTTTTGCAACCATGTTTGGCTTAAAGATATCTGTCTGTATTGCCAACTGTATTAGAAAATAATTTTATCACTGTGTTTGAGTGATCAAGTCTAATTTTTATTTTGAGAAGGAATAATATTTGTTTATTAGCACTGAATGTGATGACCACACTGAATTTGTAGAGTTTTTTTTAAGATAAGTGACCAAAACTTCCCTCACAATTACCTGAATTTCCCCCAAACATTCAATTTGCACATTCGACCATTTCTGCACCCCTGTGTTTTGAGTATAAATGAAAAACTCACTAATAGTTAATATTTTTGTTTGTTTTTTAGCAATCAAAATGGAGCTAAATAGAAGATAAAAAATTCTTACACTGTGAAAGCTTCCTAGGGAAAAATATGGTTTGAGTCTGCATTTGACGTATGCTTTATTTTGCAAAGCTTTGACAAGTTTTTACAATTTTAAATACACAATGAGAAATAATTCATTAAAAACTGTCAGCTGCAATTTAGATACATATATATTTTCAGAATGGTCCAAACAATCTTGCCATGGTGTACAAAGTATTTAAATGATTCACAGTTTTTTCATACATACCAAAGTTTTTGGAATAACTTTTTTGTACATTTTACACCTAGATGTTTCCAGGATGTTTTTACTATGATGTTTAATACATTGTGTATTTTTGTGTTATGTAAAAAGTGACTTCCCTCCCAGTGTAAGTTTGTAAAGAGTAATGTATATTTAATGTAATGTAATGGCCAAAACTCATGTTTTCTACATGTTTTGTGAATATATCAGCTATTTTTTTTCTTTTGAATCAACTATTTCTTTCCTCTCTCTCTAAATTACAATTAAGTTATAAACTTGAGATTTAAAATTATTACTCAACTGAGCAATGATTATCTGTTAATTTATACAAGCAAAATATAATACCAGAAAAGATTAAGATGCAATTTTATGGCTATATTGAAATTTTGCCAGCAGCAATTCTTTATACCATTTAAATGGAAAAGGAGATTTTCTAAAGACATTTTTCAGGACAGTAAGAAACCCCATTCTCTTATATTTCATTTCAGTATTTATATTTTTTATATTTTATACTACAACAGATAATCATTGACCTGCATATATTTTTTAAAGTGAATTAACCCTACACTGCATAATTTTTTTTTCTTTTACAACTTTATTTTTCACACACATTTTAAGCCCAGACAATGTCTTAAAAATATTTAAATTCTTTTTGAATTTTTTTTTCTGTATTTTAATGAAAAAATGTCTGAGGTTTATATGAAATCAATATTGATTATAAATATCCTTGATAAACACCTTGATGAACTGAGAAAAAATTGTTAGTAAAAATACACTTAAAATGTATAATATAAAATAATAGCAAAATGATGCACATGTGCAACACCCAAATAAAGTTTGTTCTATAAGATATATTACTCAATCTCATCTGAAAAAGAAAATCAGAATGGAATGGATGAGAGATTAGTTGATATACAAACCAATGTGAAAAAAATACAAATTCTTTTTTTGATACACAAGGATAAATCTAAGGTGAAACTAATTTATTCCTATTTGCATCATTGTGCAGTGTAAGGTTAAAATTATTCCATATACTGAGCATTTTAAAGTTTTATATTGTTATATGGTAAAATCAATTTTAATATTTTTACATAATTATATTCTATGTTAAAAGCATTTTTGCTGAATTATGCTACAATTTTTAACATATTTTTGTATTGTCAAATTTAAGTTAAAATTTATATTGTGAATTGAAATTTTTGAAATATATCATATTTTATATTCCCATTATCTTTGTGCTTTGTTAAAATGTTGTGATTAATTTTAGAAATTTTGTCCTCATAATTTATGGAAAACCTGCATATTTTCTATGGTAAAAATAGCAGATTTTAATACACAAGCTTGAAAAAGGTTCTACAAACACAGTAATTTATTTATTTAAAATTGTATTTTATATGTCACCTGTTCTTTATTGCATAGGATATTATTATATACATTTTATATATGCTTAAATTAAATATAATTGTACATAACTGACATATTATTTAGTACAACTAAAAATTTGATTTAGTTCGTAAATTTTTGAAACATGTGTGAAAAAATAAAGGGGTGTGTACATACATAAATTTATATATGTTAGGGATGTAGCAAATATTCAATCACTCTTCTATATTTGTCCCTTTTGCAAAATATTTAGTCTGGCCAAATAAATTCATGATAATAAAAAAATGATTTTTTTTTCAACTGTGATTTTAAAGGTATTTAATAAAGAATATTTTAGGGTTGCATTTCACTGCATTAATTATTAGAAAATTTAACAATTTTTCACTTAAGTTGCGTAATGCATAACTATAATAATGTTTTTAATAAATATAAAGATTTTCTTGTTGCTAATTTATCATTATATGCATCTAGACAAACAGAACCTTTTATATTAAAATGCAAATACATACAGTTTCTTGAATGAAATCTGAATTCCATTGGAAACATCAATTTAAAAATTTCTTCACAGTGAATAAATAAAATAAAAAGATATCTGCCATTCACAATATTAATTTATAATATCCGCATATTATAGACAAATTAATATTGTTAATGGTAGATAGTATACTGATGCATGATTATATAATTATAAATATTACTGTATTGTATTATAATTTGATAACTTCTCAAGCAGTACAGTCAGTTTCCAACTAAGGCTGTCTCAGTCAGTTTCCTTCATCTTGATGTGATAACTTGACAACATGTGATTATATGATTGATACAAAAAGATACATCAAGTTGTTAAAAATTTAATTATACAAAGATTTAAAAAAAAATTTTGTAAATATTTATTGTATTCTTAATTGAAAATTTTCAATTTAGTTACAAAATCACAGTAAAAAGTAAAACTTCTATTCTGCTTAAAATTTGTCAGAATATTCAATATTTGGCTATTCAGCTGAATCACTATTCATTACATCTCTGAAAGGTTTTAAAATAAAAAGACATGCACAAGTTGCTCTCTAAGTCTGTAGTATATAATATATATATTTAGGCTTACAGAAGAAATTATTAGACAGGTATCCTTCATGTTACCAGTGTAAGTGAAACCTATAAAATATCAAACATCTTATGTATAATTGTTGATATGGAATATCCTCTGAATAGATGAATTTCTCTGGTAGTTTGTGCATAACAAAATTATTTGTTTTAGCTTTATGAAAAGAAGCATTGTATACTAATTAAAAAATTAAAGACTCATAACAATGACTCCTATGCACTCACACGTGTATGTGCATGTGTGTGTTCATATACATATGCATTTATATATTTAGGCAATGAACAATCCATGTATATATATGTAAATGTGTATGGATATATAGTTATGTATATATACATTTTTGCACTGACTTATCAAAGTTGTATATAATCAACTTTGATAGTTTCAAGCTATAGTTTGCCATTTCCTACTTTTTCCATTTGAGGGTATAAGACAGGGGTGGCCAAACTTTTGGAATCTGTTGTCTACTCCACATTTAAAAAATCGAAGACAGTCTACCAATGGCAGAGCTAAATTAATGTAACGTACATGTTTATATATTTGTTTTCAGTAACAAGAAAAAATGGTAAATTATCTAATTTAAAAAGAAAACTTAATATTTACAAAATAAAAATTTACTGACAAAAATAATCAAAGTATTCATATATCAAAAATTGACCATCCTATTCACTTCAGTTAGTTGAAATTTGGCACTGTATATCTGCGACAAGTTTATCATATTGTGGCTGGCACAAGCTTATTGCAATACGTAAACATGAAATTAAATGTTCATCTGTTAAACGTGACCAATGTTTGGTTTTTATGGCGTTCTCGGTTGAAAAAGCTGATTCGCAAAGATATAAATAATTCATTAATTCTATGTCATAAATCATAAATTAAATTGTTAATATCCAAGGTCATTATCCGGATGCCTCCCCTGGTATAAGAAATAAGGTGTACCCTTCAACTACTACTGATTATCTGTAGTTATTACATTAAATGTTAAATAATAACTGAACTATGTCATCAGTGTATGCTATCAGTGCTAAAAATTATGCATTTCACTATTTCTGGGGTGTATTTTTCTAAAATTAGCATTAACTCTAATGCATCAGATTTTTTTTTTTCTTAATCTATGCACATATTTTATTATAAATCGAATCTTTAATATATTGAGTAATTAAGAAATCATAATCAAGCTAGTTGCTTTTGTAATTGTTTGAATTGTGTAAATTTTTACAAACTATTGTTTATATTAAGTATATTAGCTTGCTATTGTCTTCAAAAAATTTAAAATTATTTTCTGTTTTTCAAGTTACCTCATATTTTTTCATTCATATTTTTAAGATAGCTTTTAGAATTTTAGCTAACATTAAAAAGTTGTATAGATTATGACAGTGGTTTGCAGTTATCACAATCTTTAATAATATGTTTGTTTCATTTATATTACAAAAGTATTTTCATTTATAGTTATAAATTAATAATAAATGAATGGTACATTGTTGCTACTATATAGATCACAGCAATATTTAGTGCATGGTGGTACACTATTAAGTGCTAGAAATTGGTCAGTGACCAATGTTGGAGGGTATGACTAAGGAAATAAAATTCATCATTAATTTATTATAAAATGTGTATTTTAAGCAGTAGAGTTAATAGCTTAAAAATTAAGCTGTGTATAAATGTTATCAGAGTCTCTGAAATCATCTGGTGCTAAATTCTATAATTGCTTGGATTTTTAGTTTATTTTTATTTGTTAACATAAACTCTTTGCATACATTAACACATTTATTGACTGGAGAATTTATACATTATATGGTAGAACCTAAAAAAGATTTTTGTTTCTGTTAAAATCATTAAAAAAGACAAAGAATAAATGTAATTATGCTATTTTCCATAAATTATGATTACACTGGTTTAAGAAAGATTTGTGAGATGTTCCTATAAAATGCATATGATTGCTACAAATAGATACTGCTTACGTTATGAAAACTTGATTTGAAGGTTAAATCATGACGTTTGAGAAAGTTTGTTTCTGGGTAAAGAAATCCTGAAATTCATATGCATATTAAGATAAATGTTAGAAAATGTCAGTTATTTTTATTATTTGTACTAAACTTTTTTTCTTGAGTAATTTTGTCTGCACTGTTTGAATGCCATTTGTTTTTAAATGTTTTCTTCTCTAAAGCCTTCTGTGCAACATATATGTAATTTAGTATGTAAAACAAATTAGTTAATGACATTTTCATAAATATATAAAATGTAATGTTGAAGCTTGAGGTGTAAAAATTTTTTAAATTAAAAATACTCATTTTTTTTATTAAAAATTACTCACTTGTAAAACTAAGATAAAGACAATATTATTTTGATTGAATATTTACTCATATGATCAAAATATAAGGATTAAGCAAAAAAAATGACACTTTTATATAGATTATAGTTTCAAATGGTCTTTATAGAAATGTTTCCTTCATTTGTACCAAGCATGGATTCATTCTTTTAAGATACCTGTTACTATTTTTATGGTATGCCATTCATTCTGATTTTACATTGACTCATCGAGGCTGTGTTAAAATGACAATAATCAATATTGCTCTTTTTTTTTTTTTTTTGTTAGTTATTCTATATACATGGTTTCCGCACACCTGGAAAATCATGGATTTAGACAATGGATTAATTTTGTCGTGGAAAGTTTTGATTTTTCAAGCAAAATGAGTAAACTTCATGGAAAGTCATGGATCCGCTAAACTACCGATAAAAAAAATGCATTGAATTGTTTAATTCTATTTTTACTTGTCATTTAGCTGAAGTTACTGAGTTTGGTATTTATGTATTATCCTATTGACCCTATTGCCAAGTAAAATTTGTTCACCAAGGAAACTCAAAGTAAGAAAGCTTAATGGGTGGGTAAATGTATATTATTCTGGTTTTTTCTTAAATTGTAGATTAAAATTTTATTAATATAATAATAGTTTTTTAATAAAAATTAGTTAAGATTTTTGCACAAAATATAAGTTTATCTCTAGGGATATTGTATATAAACATTATAGGGTTATATTTGGCTATTATTCATGGTCACCTGGATAATACCAAAGTATCCTGAATTCAAATTGGAAACATTTTGATAGAAAAATTGCTATATGATTAAACTTAGGTATGTAGATACAATTTATTTTTGTGTATGTGAGTTTATTAACACTTATAAAATAAGTTTATAGTTTTTTATGATAAAATTCCTGTAATTTTTCTAAAAGCATATATTTTATTTGTATGTACAACAGAAGTTTTATTCGTATATACTTTAACAAAAGATTTTTAAAGTCATGGAAAATGATCTGCTAAATCAGGAAAAGTCATGGATTTGAAAAATTTTATTTTGGCAGATACCCTGTATGTAAAACAAATTAATGACATTTTCATAAATATATAAAATGTAATGTTAAAGCTTGAGGTGTAAAATTTTTTTAATTAAAAATACTCATTTTTTTTTATTATAAATTACTCGTTTGTAAAACTAAGATAAAGACAATATTATTTTGATTGAATATTTTCTCATATGATCAAAATATAAGGATTAAGCAAAAAAATTTACACTTTTATTTAGATTATAGTTTCAAATGGTCTTTATAGAAATGTTTCCTTTATTTGTACCAAGCATGGATTCATTTTTTTATTTTAAGATACCTGTCACTATTTTTATGGTATGCCATTCATTCTAATTTCACATTGACTCATCCAGGCTGTGTTAAAATGACAATAATCAATATTGCGCATTTTTTGACTCTTTTTTTTTTTTTTTTTTTTTTTTTTGTTAGTTATTTTGTATATGCATTAGTAGGTATGGTTTTCATATTGTAAATACTTTTAGAAATGGGGCATTGTTTACTGATTGGAACATTTCTTCACTGTTAGTTGAGCTGAATTGGCTGTTTAAAGATTTTTTTGCAAGAGAATATTTTGTGAGAATTTCAAAAATGAAGCAACATACAGTAAAACTTTGTAATTAAAGGAGGGTAATCAAAATCATAGTTCTGAATAAGTTTCTGTCAACCATAATTTTCTTTCTTGGAGAGATCCAGAGAGAAATCAAGACTGTGTAGAAACTCCTTAATTTTAACTTTCAAATACTTGTGTTACCTTGTGTTGTGATTCAAGGGGTGTAACAATTTTCAGTTTTATTATGCAGACATGAAAGGTTTTATTTTTATTTTTTTATTTATTTTTTTTAAAAGTGAATTACAATGATGTATGTGCAGCTAAAGTCAGTGAAGTGCAATTTTTTTCTCTTATTGAATCTATGTGTATAAAGAAATATTGATTGTTTTCTCCATTTATATGCATATGATTTTCAGATTTTTTTTTTTTTTTTTTTTTTAAATAAGTGATGTATCTTTATATTCCTATATTCACTTTATAAAACAGAAAAAAATGGAGTACTCTCTTGCAGGTCAAGAGAGCATTGAAAGTACATGCATTATGTGTATTTTTTTCCCCCTTTGTTGAACATGACATAAAGTCATTTTATTATTTAATTGTATCTTGTGAATAAAGTTTTGAGATTATTTTCAAATGCTCTTTATGTTTAGTAATACTTTTTAGTTTTGTATTGTATATGTTCCCTTGTCATGACATTAATTGGATCAAATATTTTGTTTCGAATTTATTTAATTGTTCTGTTGATATTTTCTGCATCTGTTTTGGTATAATTTTTCCCATAAATGTGGTAAAATCTTATCACAAGTGATATTAAAGGGAATTTTTGATATGTTGTTTGGGAATTAGTTTGTAGTTTGCAGCTTGTAAGAATTACTTCTTGGGACTTTACAACTAGCCATTTAGTTTATTAACTAGAAGGATTTTGTTTACTATACCATATTTACTTGTGTATAATTTCCTTTTTCTTTTCTTTTTTTTTTCTTTTTTCCAAAAACTTAAGGCAAATGCTCAAGATGTGCATTATTTACAAAAATAATTTTTAACTGCTTTAGGTAATACATAATGTAAGTATGAATCAAGATGGTATTCTAAGAAGAAAACAAAAAGTGGAAAATTTTATTTGTTAGGAAGTATTGCTGCATCTTTATATCACTTCCATTGCACTTTTTATTTAATTATTAGGTTTTAACACCAAATTTCTAGATTGAAAAATAGCTAAACTGTTTAAAAAATGGTTTAATTTTTTGCCATTTTTTTCTCGTAAAAGGCAGTTACACATACACAAGTAAATACAGTAATAAAAAGTATTAGTTAGAAACATCTGTGTTTTTGTTCATAGGGGAAAGTTGTATTCTTGTAAGCATTAAAATATGTTGTATAGAAAATATTTTTAAGCTTGTTTTTTATAAATTTTCTTTTTGCCACTATGAGTATATTTTCTGTTCTATTTATCAATTGCATTGCTCATAAAGTTTGGTGCAAAATAAATGCTAATAAATTGAACATGTTTTCATAATTTATTTAATACTCCTTCCCATGAAATATGCACCTTATAGATCAATAAATTGATGTAAAATGTTATTTTCCTGTTTGTATTTGCTCAGAAAAACATTAAAAATTGAACCCACTAATTTAATTTTTAACAATCATTTCAATAATAATCATTGAAGTTAAGTAATTTTCTTGTGTTTTATCTGTTTAACAATTTTTTACTAGTTCAGATGCTATGCAATAGCTTTAAAATACAAAATTACAGTTAGTTGTTAAAAACAATTTTATATAATTTTAATTTTAAATTTTTATAGTGTTATAAATGATTGAGCAATTTTTTTTTTTTTTTGCAGTTTAACCTCCAGAAAAAAAAAAAAAATAGAAATTACTTATGAATTTTGATAATTTTATCATTTCTTTCAGCACTTTAAAATGTTATCATTTACACATTAAAGTTAATTTGGTTTTTTAAAATATGAAATGATTAGTTTATAGAATTTTTAAATTCTCAAAACTTTAATGAATGTAGTCCTATTCACTAATTTGTAGCAATATAATTTGAGTATTGAATTTTTTTTTTTTTTTTTTTTTTTCTGTGATACCCATAGTCTGTGGGTATAAATTCTATTCCATATTATGCTCATTTAGAAATAGATTATGATGATGTGAAAGTAGTTGTTGATAAATATATGTATATATTTTAAATTTTTTGAAGTGTCTTAAGTTTTACAGTTATTTTAAAGTAATATTTTAACTAAGTGTTCTTAAATGAACTGAACATTCTCTGCTCAAAGTCATTTAATTTTTTTTTTCGAAGCACGGAAATATCATGATAAATTCTATACTATATAATATATTTAGGTACATTTTAAATATTAGTAATTGATTATTGCTTTGAAAGGCTCCTTATTAGGAGCCTTTCAAAGGCTACAATTTTAGTTTTGAAAGCTCTTAGCAGAAGAGTTTTAGTTCATATTCCTTAGTGTCATTAAGTTCATTATTACTACAGCTGAAGAACTGTTTGTAGACTTTAAAAATCTATTGAAATCTTTATAATGGCATATGATTATTTTTAAAAAGTTTGCCATTAAATAACCTAAAAATATTTCATTTTAATTTTGTGAGTTTGGGAAAGTCAATTCAAATTGTTTTATTATTGGTGCAATTCATATGTAAAATATTGAATATTAAATTATATGCTGTGTTATATTTTGCTGTGCATAATGATTATTTTATTTTAAAAATAGCACACCAACAGCACTTTGTATGTTCACCTAATTTAATATCCTTTTTGTAATGTTTATTAAAAGCTTAGTTTATTAAAAAAAATTAATTGGCTCATCAATAAAAGTAATTTGTATATTATGCTAAGCTAATTTAATATATTTTTGTAATTATAGTGATTGAATTTTATAATATTAATGATATGACTTCTACTAAAGTTTATTTTTTTTTTATCATAAAAACCTCCTTCTGATGCTCTTGCAGTGGTTCTCAACCTTTCTAATGCCAAAATTTAATAAATTTCTGTTTTGGTGAGCTTAAACCAAAAATTTTTTGTTGCTTCTTCATATATAATTTTGCCACTGTTATAAATCGTAATGTAAGTATCAGATATGCAGGATGTATTTTCATTATTACAAATTGAGCATAATGAAAGCAGTGATTTATCACAATCATATTTAATTACACATAGTGAAATATTTCTAATTATGAATGAAATAAATTTTCTCTTTGAACATGGTGTAGCATGATCTTAATATAACAACAATAAAGTACATTAGCATACTTTTCTATAGTATGTGTAAAAAGCCAATGTCAGTATGAAAATTGCTTCTTTCTCACCAGATCCAAATTTAAAAGACACATGCATATATTTACTCATTGCATTTGTAGAAATAGTATTTTATTTAGAAAAAATGGATTATGTCATCATTTGAGATAGGAATCTTTGTTATTTTCTGTAGGAGTGGATATGTATCATTAGTTGCACTAATATCCAACTTGAAACTTCTGTTGTGAACATTATTACCAGAATGCATATTCAACATTAAGGATTTAGATCTGCTTTTTACTAGACATTTCACATTACTGTTGCATGCAGAATATTTGTGACATTTGATTTTTTTTTCTATTCCTTTTCAATTTTTAATTATGCAAGTAGTTTTTTTTTTTTTTTTTAAGTAGTTTCTGCAACTAGTTACATCTTATAAGAACTATTTTCACTTATTTCTTTACAAAGATTCTTAGTACTAATAATTGGTTTTCTTTTGTTAAACTTTTAATTCTATTTCATTGTTTAAGTATTTTAATGGTGTCCGTGAATAGGTATAAAATTTGTCTGTAATTTATGCATGATCAATCTTATGCAAGAAGATATACTCAGTGTTAAATATTAACATACCTGCCAACTTGTATGCTTTGTCCACACATTGTATGGATTTTAATCACATTTTATGATTGCGTATTGTGTTAATAGGCTTTTGAACTATTTCAAATGAATCAGTTTTAAAAAATATAGTTAATAGATATCTTGTGAAACTGGTAAAAAGAAAATGTGAATCTGCAGTAGAGATATTTTTTAGTTTTCTCTACAAGAAACCACTTTAGATTGCTTGTTTATACAAATATTTATAACAGAAAATTATATGTGACCAATTTTTCAGACACATTTACTATTTTTGCGATTTTTTTTCCTGGCAAATAGACCATGTAAACAGCTATGCCAACTACACTGGAATTTCCAAAGCTTCTTCAGAAAACTGCAGCAATGCAAGATAAAAGGACTTTTCTCTATGTATATATATATTTTTTAAACCACTGATGGGAAAATTTTATTTTCTACAATCATGATTGCACAATAATATTTGTGTATTCATTTATTAATTGTTTCAATCTTGTCTGTTATGGTTTCCTTTTTTCAGTCAGGACCTATCTATCCTTTTTTCTCTGGGGAGAAAGAAAAGTCAGCCTTTGTTCAATCACAACTTGAGTGCTAATGTAGATACAAATGAACTATCCTAAATTTCTAATGCAGCTCTTATTTATTTTTTTAAAAAGATCCTTTGATTCTGTAATATTAAGAGAATAAATGTGCATGTATAATTTTTATTTTTGCATATATTAAACTGTTTATGATGGAAATTCTTATGTTATATCAAAATCATTTAAAAAATTCATATTTTCTGAATAGGGAAATTATAAAAATAATTTCCCTATAATAATAGATATTTTTGTAGAGCACTGTTTGGAGGGGAAAAAATGTCCATTTTCACATTACTCCTGAAAAGACTATAAAAACTTCTGAAATTTCATGTCAGTGCTCTTTGAAGTTGCTCAGAAAAGGTTTGCAGTGTTGTGTAGGCTTGCAAATATACATTCAGGTACCAAAATTACATGTTGGCAGATATGGTAAAACTAATGCAGGGTTCCCACGGTCCTTAAAAGTCCTTAAGAACTCCTTAATTTTAGTTTTCATTTTTAAGGGCCCTTAAAACTCCTTAATTTTTGTCAAAGGTCCTTAAAAACTCCTTAATTTTTAAATTGGAATGTGATCAATTTCTCCATCGACTCCATTTACCGTTGTCACGTGATTTCCTATCAGTTTTCTTATGAGACAGTGTGTTTTAGTTACTTATTATTTGACCAATAAATAATCTTTCGCATACTGAAAAGGTTTAAAGTCAGCTGCGCTTTCCTAATAGCTAACAGTCATGCAGATTTTAACTAAGCAAAGCATGGAGGGTGTTCTAGATATTTCAGTTACTTATGGGTTTATTTTTTCTTGCATTGAATGTAATAGAAAAGTCTAAAACTTTCTTCTTTCCCAGGAAACGTCGGTATAATCAGCTAGTATATACATACATATATATATATATATATATCAGAGTCATTTTTAAACCCTCAGAAAGTACTGTTTATAATGTTGTTTTTATTCACAATTTATTTCTAGTTTGATCACTCAAAAAGATTTAGATGTACATTTTTCAAAATTAGTTTTTGTCAAATAAATTTATCTTATATTAATTTTTAGGCCTTTTTAAAAACTTAATTCTGATATATTGTAGGGCATTTATTGAACTTTCCTTGTCTGGATCATAATCATTGATATAGGTTCCTCAAGAAATGGGATTTATGCTGTTATGCCGTGTATTTCAAGTAGGTCCTTATAAAATGTTACTCTGGTCCTTAGAAAGTCCTTAATTTTTGTTCTAGAAAAACAGTGGGAACCCTGTAATGTCATTTAACATGTGTATTGATTACTTCATTCTGGTGGATCAGAATCTGAGACTGTTAAAACCTCAACTGAGAGGAAAGAAATTCCTTTGTATTTCAAATCAAATTTTGTGTTTTTAGTAAAATAGTTCATTTCAACACATTACAAAATAATCATAAACAATTTTAGGAATAGTTCCATTTTATGTAGGATTTTACTGAGCATTTGTTTTTTAGTTCATTTTTCATTTTCTATCATACTCTTATAACAAACATATGGAATAGAAATAAACTTAAGTTTTCCTTACTGTTATAAGTGTTACCTAAAAGAAATACTGGTGAAAGCATAAGAATTTAAAAAGTCTACATTTCAAAACAAATTTTTTCTCAGATTTTTATGTTAATATTTCTTACAGCTTTAATATTGAACTTGTTTTTCATACAAGCAGCAACTTTCACAAATGCAAAATGTCTATAATAATGTACAATTTTGTAAATGCACAAAAGCTATGGCACACAACTCAGATTTTCTATTTTAAAACTCTTGGAATATTACTAGCATCCTATTCTATACAAAATTTATATAGAAAATAAAGTACTGTGTAGGTTAATTTTATCATAGTTAATTTTATCCACAAATGAGAACTTAGTATTTTTTGTAAGCACATTTTTAAGAAATGTAGCTTAATATGAAACTAGTCTAAGAAAATTTTGAATTTTATTCCCATATACTATGTAGATATATAGATGTATTTATATGCTAAACAAAAGGGGTAGTATTGAGATTTATACTATTGTCATTTTTACAAAGTGAAAATTGTAGTACTCTCAATTATTTTTCAGTATTTTTATCTTATTTATGAAGGGAAAAAAATGGCATAGGTGATATATTACATTGCTGTGCACAATATCTAAAAAGTTAATTATTCTTATCACAAATTTAATAGTTCAATCATAAATTGAATTAACCCTTATTTAAAATGATTCAGTATTAAATACCTGTATATACTTGCATTGCATAGATTAATAATCTAAAGTCCTTGAAATATTTGTTATTCTCTTTAAGAACAAAATAATATAACTTTAGTTTAATTTCAGTGTTATTCACCAAACCTTTTTTTTTCAATCATCATTTTTATGCCTTCGACAATGTTCCATTTTTTAACATTTGTAGCTATTACTTGTTAAATCAGTAATCAAGAGAGTTTGAATGTTAAATATTATACTCTTAAAAGTATTTTAATTAGATAAAAATGATGGCATTAAAATTCTTTTGCAATAAATTGATATTGTTCTGTTGAATTGGAAGTATATTCTATAAGCAACTTTAATAAACATTCATGTGTGAAAAATTCCTTATTTTTGTATTTAACTGGTGTTTAAAAGAGAAATGTTTTGGAGAGGAAATAACTGAGTAAGCTTCACTAGTATGCTTTTGCATTAAAGAGTCAAAATGATACGGAGAGCAGTTTTCATGTAGATAGTCTTATTCAACAGTTGACATTTTTGCCATGATGAAGGAAAGCACTTACAATATTGCTTGTTGCTGGTATTTAAATATATATTATAGAATTAATAATTCGCAAGGTAGTGTGCTGTTTTATAGAAGTGAACAAATAAATTATAAGAACTAAACCATGTATAAAGTTCTTTCATGCAGCATATGTTTGGAAAAGGTGTATGAATGGTGCAAATTTTTCTTTATTCAAAGCCATCCACTGTAGTTTGATTCAAAACAAATTAAAGAATTACTATACAAAAATTGTATATATGTATAAAATATGCTTATTTTATTGGAAAATTGCATTTATTTTATTGGAAATTCCACTTGTATATTGTAAAATTATCTTTTGAAATCTAAAATAAAAATATTAAATTTTAATCAAAACATATTCCAATATATATTTATTAAATTATTAAAATTCTGGGTATGTAATAAGTAAAGCAATTAAATTGATATTGTATAAAAGCTTATTGCATCTTTTTATAAAATTTGTATATATCAATCACGTACTATATATATTATATACTGGTAATATATGATTTTGTTGCACAATAAAAGCTCTAATACAGTAAATAGCTGTTCCTAAACAAATTTAAACAGAAGTTAAATTTATTTTGCTATGTATAAATTGGAAAGTTGATGCTTCTCTTTGTTGTATATTTGTTGTCAATGTTTGACTTGCGTTCATGCTGTTCATTGCAGTAATTTTATGTAAAATATAGCCAAATGTAATATCACTTATGTATTTAAGAAATGTCAAATGTTTCGTAGATGTCAATTTGTATTGAAATGTGAAATTAAATTTATGTATACCTTTATTCTTTAGTTATTTGAAGAGATTCAAGGTTTTAATTCACAAGATCATTTCTAATGTAAATTTGGCTCAAAATTATATAAGGCAGTTGTCTATCAGTACTGAATCAGCCACAGCATATATTCATAATATCAATGAAACTCCTCATCGATGAACATAAATACAGGGTGTTTCATACTGAATGGGACAAAAAGAAAACATGATTGTGAATCTTGTAATTAATATATTTAGAAAATTCAAATTTACCTCAAAACTACATTTATTCAAGTTTCTATAAGTTTTTAATATGTGCCCCCTCTGGTGACAGAACAAATGTCTGTACAGTAATCAAGCTCCTGCCACACTCGTGATAGCATATACCCTATGATGGAGTTCAACACTGCAGTTATCCACTGCTTCAGTTCCTCTATGTCTTGAGGAAGTGGACATACAAACACCTTGTCTTTAACAAAAAATCACAGGGCGTTAGATCTGGTAATCTCGACCCCAATGAAGACATGTCAAATCTTGTGGCCCAGCACAGCCAATGTAGCAATGGGGTAGACATCCGTTCAGGTACTCACATATATTTTTTTTCCAATGTAGGGGAGCACCATCTTTCTGCAAAATGAAATCAGGAATAGTTTCCTCCAGCTGGGGAAGCAACCACTCAGAGAGTTTGTTTTGGTAAATCAGTTTTTCAACAAAGAAAAAGGAACCAGAGAAAATGCTTTTGCACAACAGTTACTGAGGAGGTTTTTATATTCAAAGGCATATTATTATTATTAGGAGGCATATTCAAAAACGCAGTACGCTTTCTCCTGCATGGACATTTTGTTTAACAGCACCTCTAGCGGCGAGTTCATCATTTGATAATTTTTTCCTGTTGCCGAATAAAACTTGTATAATTGTAGTTGCAGAATAAATTTGTTTTCGATGAATAAATCCATTACGGCAGTCACACTGCGCTATTCTTTTTGTCCCATTCAATATAAAACACCCTGTATTTTATCCGAACTAGTTCAATTAATCATACAAGAAGCTATATAGATCTTACATGATAAAAGAAAGATCTTAATGATATTTCTTTTATCATGTGCTACCTTTTTTAATTGAATTCCCTAAACAAATATGGTTTTAGAGCAATTTGGTTTACTTGCCAGAATTAAGAAAAAATAATTTCTTTATTCCGGAACCAATAAGATTCAAGGTGGCCAGATGTTACTCAAACATGATCTTGAAAATCCAATGCATTGTATGTTGTAGAGTCAAAAAGTTCCCCAAATCAATCTCCAGTTTGCTACGGTGGTCACAGAACAAAATTATTTGTGACAGCAGTCTCAGTGATGGCAGAATACTAATTAGGTGTTTATTGAATCATTGAAATTATTATGGGTTTTTTTTTCTATTGTCAAATTTTGAAATTTCACATTACAAACAGCATTGTAAAAATTAAATTACAAGTTTTGGTATGGTAAGTTACCTTCTGAGATTCTTCAGATGTTAAACAGAGTTTAAAGTAATGAAGTTATAAAAATATAACAGGAGTTCAAATGTCACAAGCATTTTTGTCAAATGCTGAACATTATCCTCACAATGATCAGCCTCCCATATCCATTATTGACACATGACTAACAATTAATGAAATTGAATCTAAAAGTCAATTTACCACAAGAAATTTTCAGTGTTTTTCATTATTCTTTAAACATGCATCATATTTATTATTTGTACTTTTTTTCTTGGCACTATAGCCTAGAGCAAGCCAGGGCCATCCCAATGAGATTCTCCCATCACAGTCTATCATATGCTGTTCTTCCAGTTAGTAACCTTTAATGTTTTTAAATGTTTCTCAGCATTATTAAGCCATCTAAGTAGAGGTCTTCGCTGTTTCCTACAGCCTCCAGGTTTTTTCAGAGTTAATAACTTAGTGGGGTTGTTATCCCCTGATCTAAATAAGTGTCCAAGGTACCTTATTTGTTTCAGATAACTTTAACAATGTCTGGTTGTTTATATTGATTATAAATTTTATGATCATGTAGAATTTGTTTGCACATGATTCCTAAAATATTATCTTGCAAGCAAAAAGTCAATGGCTTGTAATCTCCTTGAAATGATGGGTGGAAACAATGATTTTTTTGAAAAGCTCTGTGCCAGAGGTGAAACATGATATTTTCTTTTTTATAATTGTCTTTGATAATTTTTTTTTTTTTTTTTTTGACAAAATGTCAATCAGTTGAATGGAAAACAAGACAACAAAGTAAACATTTCATTTGGACAAAAGCATATTTTTTTTTTTTTTTTCCAGGCAGACCATTTCAAATAAATTATTTGGCATTAATGGGGTTCAATAATAGCATTAAGTAATAAATTGAATGAATAATTGTTAAAGAGGTGAGATGCTACATTTATAGTTCTTAACTCATGGATTTTACCCTCATTGCTACATGGATATTCATAATTAAATCAACAAAGTCAATATCAAATATATTCTACATTTTAAACCTTATCAGACACAAATGTTACTGAACGAGTGACATCACATTTCTGTTTACTTGGTCAAATGTCACCTTTGTGGCAACAAAATTTTTTTGTCATAACTTTTTTTCTCTTAATATATTAATGATTAATGCTTATACATTGTTACTATTCTTGTATAAATTCTAAAATTCCATTAAGCATATTTTTATTCAACTTCATATATTTAATGCTTTAGTGTATAATAGGATTTTTTAAAGTCTGTTCCATAGAATACTAGGGTTCCATAATAATCCCCCCCCCCAAGTGTTCAATTGCTATAAATTGGTTAGTGACCAATGTTAGAGGGTATAAATGTAGATTGGTTTGGTCCAAAATATTATAGGCAGTATTTTCTTAGAGGGACTAATTTAAAGATACTAAAAATACAAACATAAATAAAACTTGCAGATTCTGAATATAGAGTGGCCACACATTAGAGAGTTGTCACAATTCTTTACAATTCTGAAAAATATCAAAATATTTCAAAATTCAGCCAAAATGTGGAAGTTTTATTAAATTTCACTAATTTTTTTAGAGGGGGGGGGTTAACTTTTAAAACTAAGACCTGTTCAATTAAATGTAAGTATCATAACTATCCAGTTACTATCTAACACTTCATTTGAAGAGAAAGTATAAAATTAATCACTCTACTAGGAATGAACCATCATCAAAATATTAAAAGATATTGAAATTTTTCAATTAGATTTTTTATTTTACCATTTTAAATAACTGCCTACCCATGAAATTTTCATTTACAATAATAATAATAAATAAATAAATATATTTCATCTACTTACATGGCAGATTTTTGGGTTCATCATGTTTTGGCATAAATAAAAGGATACAGATTTCAATATTTAAAAATAAATAGTTTATTATAAACATGGCTGTACAATTTTAAGTGTTTTGCAGATATTGCATGCAGTTTTGTAGTAGTAAAACTGTTCTTACAATCATACTTTTCATTCTTATTGAACAAAATATTTAGCCCCTTTTAAAATTGTGTAGTAAAAACTATACTGTTAAAATTTTATTTAAAATTTATGCTTGCTTTAAAAAATGTTTTATAAATAACTTGTCTGTTATATATCTATATTGAGAACATTTTGATAGTTAAAATTTATAGTAATATATTAATAATAATGTAATTATTTAAATTTGAACTATATAAATATAAAACAATTGTGAATTAGATTAATGCTATAAAGGAAAATACTACAATTCCTGTCTTCCTCTAAACAGAGCAATTTTTTTTTCTTATATACCTACTTATTTGTATACTTTATCTATTAAAAATTTGGATATTTATTGATCTATTCTCATATGAATGGGTTTGGTTTAGTTTTGGAGTGCTACGGTCTACTTTTTGCAACACGAGGGCTAATGAGACTGGGATCTACTGCTTACAGCTGATTTCGAACGGCTACGAACATCCATGCCATAGTGGGGTTCGAACCCACGAACTCCAGTTCCGAAGGCCAGCACCCTAACCATTCGGCCATCGTTCGGCTTTCATATGAATGAGTAAAAAATGAAAAAAAAAATTATAAAGAATACAGGTATTTCACTAATGATTTAACCTTGTATATATTTTTAGGTCCAGGGCTAGTACGTGTGTGCAGAGTGCATGCATAACAACAGCTGATAAAATAAGTATTGCTATGCTAACTAAAGTATTTTTAGTAAAATATTCTACTAAAAATGTTTAGTAAGAAAATATATTTATCTGTCTTTTTGCATTTGAGAATAACTTTAGTTAAAGTTAAATGACTACTTCACATATTGTTATTTAACAACAGATTGATTTGCAATATATTACACCATTTGAAAAGGAATTTTTACTCATTAAAGTTTAGAAATGTTAATTAAAAACCTCCAGATTTGTAATAAGACATAAAATGTAAGTTATAATTTTTATACCAACTTGTACTGTCCCCCTATTTCTTTAGATAGGTTTATTTTCAGTTGAAAACTAATTATGTAAAGAATGCAATTCTGGGGGAATTTAGTTATGTCTGTTTTGAAGGATATACATTTTAATAAACTTAAAAGAAAACTCCTGGTGTTTTTCCATCTCTGTCGAGTCCTGCATAGTTTACAGCTATAATCACTTTGTACTTGAATGAAAAATGTTGGTTAGCAATGATTTTGAATTTAGTGAATTTAGATAAATCTGGGGAATATGGTATATATTTTAGTACTTCATAGTGCAAATCTATCAATTTTCTTTAAAGATTTTATCATTGCACCATACACTATTATTTTTCTACATCTAATAATACACAAGGCACAGCTTTTACTAAGAATTTTATCATTATATTATGCTTAATTTTTCCAATATGACATTTACCACAATCAATTCTAACATCTCTATAGATTAGTCGTCAACTGCAAGCTGGAATGTTTTCCAATTTCATATGACATCTACTAACAATTTTACCAACTTAAAGGAGGGGGGGGGAAAAAAGTCATGTTGTCAACTGTGGGCAAGGCCAAGGTCTTCTCAGATCAACCTTCTGTTTACACACAGACACCTACACACATGCACATGCACACACACACACATATATATATATATATATATATATATATATATGTGTGTGTGTGTGTGTGTGTACCTGCCAACCTTTTTAAAAAATATGGCACAGGCAACATTTTTCACTGCAAAATATTTCAATGTAGTAACTACATTTTTAAGACTTCATACAAATACATTTTGATTAAATAAAATAACTTGTTTTTAAACACTTTCAGATTTCACAATATACGGTTAAAAAATTTTATGATAAAAAACAAGACATTTAAAAATTTAGATGAACAGACGAATGAGTGCTAAATTTTTATTATATCATTTATCAACATTTTGAGTGATAAAAAATATTTACAATTAAAGGAATATCAGACTTTGTAGTAAATTAATTACTGGTATGCTATTTTAGCATCAAATTAAGGTAAGTAGTCATAGCCTGTATTTTCTCTCCTTTACAGATATTTGGTCAAAAAACATAAAATGTAACAGTCACCATTGCTTAAAACAAGATGCTTCAGGTGTAAAAAACATTTAGAATGAATAATTTTAATGTATAAAAGGTTGGCAGGTATATAGTAAAAACAGGGATGATTGTGCCTTTAAGTAAAAAACTCTGAAATTTATATCTTTTGTAATCAAAAATCCAGAACTAAAAAAAGTTAATTACATATAACAAATAATTGCAAGTTACTAATATTTAGATTTAATGTATTGTTAGTAAATTTTAATTGTTAATAAATTATAGCAATGACTGCTTTAATTTTAACAATTAAAATTAAAACTTATCAAACTTCCTTTGAAAATCTACTCTTCTCCATCTCTTCTTCTTGAATTGGATTTTTAAATCTTGAATATCAAATATATTTTATTTACAATAAGTCCGTTTTCTGGTACAATAAGAGGTAGATTAAACTATCATCAGGCACAGAAATAAAATACTACCCCCCCCCAAAAAAAAAAAAAAAACATGAGTTGCAAGAATGTGTCCTAGTGTTAACAATACCTAACGATTATTGTTGTCATTATTCACAGCCGACATCGCATACATGAGTTATGACATAATTGACGGAGCACTACGTCGATGCTTTACTCTCCCTCTCCTGGCAAAGGTATTCCTCCATGGGAATGTATAAAATGAGATGGCAAGATGTTTTTACTCTCGGGGGGGGGGGGAGGGTTTGCAAGGTCTCGCTCGCAAAGCCAATGTTTTGCTCAGATAGATGATTGATTATATCTTTTCTGTTATCTATATTAATGATCTTTTTTTTTTAAGTTCGAAATAGATTATTTTTACAGATCCTGAACTTGTTATTTCACTGCATCACTCTGATAGTATGAGGTGCATAAGAATTGATGACTTAACAACATCACCTTATAATGATGAGCTTATGCAAATCAATTAACATCTGTTCAAAGATCAAAGCTTATTGTTCAGCAAACCACATCTTCTCTTCTACCCACCACGACGATGGGAATTGCTTATTGTAGTACAATACTCACTCTGCAGTTGAAATACGAGCAATAACAAAAGCTTAACAAGAAGTGTTTTTAATTTATTAATTTTTATTTATTTATTTACTTTTTGCTTCTTTGAAATTACCATCCATGATGGAAATTTTCAACCTAGAAGGATAATTGAAAAAATCCAGAATTTCGGGGTATCCCCAGAGCACAATCACCCCTGAGTAAAGATCATAGAGTATTCAAGGCAGAAAGGGAGGAAGGATTATTAAATAAGATATTTCTTTCAGAAGTATTATGAAATAATAATAAAATTTAATGCTTAAAAAAAATCTTTAGAAGCTCTTTAGAATTTGTACTAAGATATAAATTGTAGAATGCTTAATGAAAGTACTCATTAACATGCTAATTAGTTTGGAGTCACACTTTTCTTTATTTTTCAATTAAGTCTAGGTCTCTTCTCAGGTGGTGGTTTCATGGCCGACCTTTGAGTTGTGGCTGGTGTAGTCACAGTCGTGGGTACTGCAGTTGTAGAAGGAGTTGGTGGTGGTGGAGGTGGCAATAAAGGTGCAGTTGTTGTTGTTGTCGTCGTCGCTGCTGCTGCTGTTGCTGGAGTTGCAACAGCAGTAGTAACTGTTGTGACTGCAGTGGTTGTGGTAGTAGTTGCAGCAGTTGTAGGTGGATCAGGCTTTTCAGTTTTTACTTCAACTTTAGGCTCAACTTTAACAGCACTTTCCTCTGCAAGAAAAAGGCATTTACTGAAATTCCTTAATTCATAATCTGAATAAACTATGTAGGACTCTTTACATTTTTATGTGAATTACAAAAATTTAGGAAGTTAAACTGAAAAAATACATTCATAAAAATTCCTGAATAGGTTCAAACTTTCTTTCGGTACACCCGTTCAGAAGCAAATGCTGTTTGTTCTCTACTACATTAGAAAAATCCCTTTTCTTCCAAGAAGCACATTATTTCTCGCCTCCCCAACTCAAAAAGAAAATCTGTTGGGGATAAATTCAACTGCATATGCTTGAAGCAAATATATTATTAAATTACTAATTTATTACTAATTTACTAATTTTATTACTAATTACATAAGGCCAAACATAGCAAATCGAAGCATTGATATTAGTGCTTGCCTCATCCCCTCAATTTAATATAAATTTTGCATTTTGAGCATAATAAGAAAGATTTATAATTGTAGTTTGTTAGATTAGGGGTATATTAGGCATATACATATATATATATATAAAAAGAGAAAATGTGGCTTTTGATACATTTTGTTAAGGGCTGTCTACCTTTAGCAATAGCATGTCCCTGATATATATATGTGTGTATATATGCATATATATATATATATATATGTGTGTATATATGTATATATATGCATATATATATATATATATATATATATATATATATATATATATATATATATATATAAAATTTTGTTTGCTCTTCCAATATAATTAGTGTATTTTACAAAATACTTTTGAAATTGGCCAATGTATAATAAAAGGAAATTTTAATATATAGTAGATCAACATCAAAACATAGATTTAAAGCAGCAGAGAGGAACAAAAGTTATTAGAAATCTTTAAATTACTAGGAAGAGTGCCTGTGTGATTGTTATGCGAGAAAAAAAAGTTCTTTTTCCTCTCTATATTTTATTTTTTTTATCTATGGAAAGCTCATTGGTAAAATAAGAGTATTTTGACCTAAACAATTTATATATCTTAAGTTTAAAAAAATAATCTAAAAAAAAACCATTACTGCCATTTAATAATATTAACAAAGTTTTGAGTAATATTTCACTCAAAGGCTAGAATCTGCCTACCCTGGACAATTGTTCATAGTATCTGCCTGGTATTATATATAAGATATATAACACTCCATGATGGGTGCTATTGAAAAGTGTTGAGATTTGAAAGAGAGAAGACCCAAAACATTGGAAAAGTGATGTAAGTTTATTTAGTTTTTTTTTTTTTTTCAAAGTTGAGTTGGTCTCCTCCAAAACATAACCAAATTATATTTTAAACTCATCAGAATAGAGTTAGTTTTCCAATTAGAAAGCTTTAAAGCAATCACATGAGTGACACTAATGAAATCACAAGTGGAAAGATTTCATATAAAATGGTTAGGTAAAGAAAGCTGAGTGGACAAAAACATAGCTTCGTGCTTGGGAACAGGGTTACTAGGATTTCAAAATAGAATGGGAATTTTGTCAAAGGACAGGAAAGTAGTCCTTTTTAGTATAGAATTACAAAAATATTATTACAGAATGTAATTGTAATAATTCAGTTAAAACATTATATATATTCAAGAGAAGTAAATGAACCCCTGAATTCATTCTCAGTTCTTTTAATTACAATAAACTATGCTGATTTATATTTTAAATACCTTTCAGCAATTATAATACCCATTAGAGTAGCATTTAGTATAATATATGAATTATGCAATAAGAACAATCCCATTAAGATTTTAAATTTTAAAATAGCAAAGACATATTGGTGTGGGGGTTTGAACTGTCCTAGGCCTGTTATCAGATGGGGTGTTAAGGAATCTTATGTATTACGAAAAGATACCAGATGAAAAATAAAAAAAAAGCGTAAAAAAAAAGCTTACAGGATAAACCTCAAGGGTTTCTAGGTGGACAAATTTAATGATGTTAACAACTGTCTAGGATTTTAGAATATATCACTGAACTTCGATTGGAAGATTAAGTTTTCTATATGAAAGATTGGAAGCATGCCAAAAAATTGGAAAACTTCTGATTATATTGGAAGCATTGGCACCTATGCATCTCCTATTTTTCCTTACTATGTGGTATTGTTAGATTATACAGCATAACTTTTAAACTTCAGTTTTATTATAAAGTACCATCCAACCATAAACCATATAAAAACAATAGACTACAGGTAAGGAGCGAATTATCTCCTGTATTGTGATTGGAAAATACTTATATGAATTCAATTTCCCTTCATTGCAGATATTAAATTTTTTTCTTTATGATATTAATTTTTTTAAATTAATTCAAAACTGTATGATTTACACTTGCAAGTATACAATCTTACAATGTGACCCTAATATATACGATGTACAGCAAAATAGTACAAGTTAGCAGGTATGTAGTTTAATGTAATAAAATGGTATATCAAGACATGTATCCAACTGTGTATTTTTTAAGGGTTTAGGAGTTGAAAATTTAGTTATTGAAATACAATTTTACCAAATGGTACTCAAAGTATGAATAAAATGCTTATTATATGTCATCAGTAAATGTTTGTATAAAACTGTTTAAAAAGTAATTAAAATGATTACATACCAGTTGTTTGTTTTTCTAATTGTGGTGGAGATGGCAACTTTGGTGGAAATTTTTTAGCAAGTTCTGCTAATAAAACATCTACTCGCCTGCGTTGGAAAGCAGATCCAGGTTCTTCTTTTGGCTTCACTTTCTCTGGAAATAGATAAAAATATTCTAATAATAATAATAATAAAAAAATAAAAATAAATCTTACTACAGGATGTTTACTGAACTGCTAAAAGTCCATTTCTTGGCCTTTTTAGGGACACTTTATCAATTTACAAAACTGTTATGGACAGGATTTAAAATATATATATATATATATATATATATATATATGACTAATTTTCCTAACACAATTACCATTTTCCTGAAATTTCTGGCAATTATTGACAGTAGACACCTTGTTTAAACTGTATGGTGAAATTTTAGAATGTTTGATTTAACAACCCCACATCAAATAATGATGATATAAAATGCTCTACATTTTCAGTACAATAATAATAATGCTACAGAAATCAGGCTTGCAACTGCTAAGGTACTTTAAAAAAGGTGAGAAAAGTGACAAATAATACAGAGTAAGTGACCAAAAAGTGAGTAAACATTGAAAAAAAAAGCGATTTTTTTCTCTCCTCTTGATTACAAATGCTATTATTAAGATTATTCTATTTAACTTTAAATCAAATGATACATGCAAGACATGATTTTAGTGTCAAATACAAAAAAAGGTTAAAAATTTTGTATAATACAACTCAACCTTGCTTTTTATTCAAAAAAATCTATAAATTAGATTTGAATACATACAATACATTAAGTTTATAATCACAATTTTCTGCATATATTAATGATGTTTAGAAATATGTACAAAGCTAGATTAGAGTATCTAAACAAAAATTGTGAAGAAAAAGAAAAAGAGAAATGTGTGCTTTGACAAAAATTACTTTAATGTATTAAATATACATTTCAGTAAAAATGTAGATTTCAGGAATTTCTTTACGACTTTTTAAAATCACTAAATTCTGGAAGCCATATGACTAATTACATTTTAATAAGAAAAATAAGATTAGAGCATCACATTTTTGGTCTTTTATTAAAATATTTTGTTGTTAATTCAGATTTTCTTTTTTCAACAAGACTTTTGCTGTGATACACCATAAAAAAGTGACTAAAAGTGATCAATTGTAAAAAAAGTGACTAAAGGTGAGGAAAGTGATGGAATTGCAAGCCTGAGAAATGTTAAATAACTTAAAACTGCCAAGATAGAGAAATAAAATTTATCTCAATATTAATGAGGAGGAGATTATTAATAAGCTTACCTGTCTTTTCATTTTCTTTAAATTCCCACCAATAACCTTTAGATGGATGGTACTGTGAATAAGATGCAGCTATAAAAAACAAAATTGATATAATTTAATAGCTTGTTAAAATCACAGTAATGAAAAATTTTAAATTTTAAATAAAGGTGGTGCGTTATAAAATGTGTTTTGAAATGGATATTAAAAAGGAATTTGAACTAGTATAACATAAATTTATTTTATGGCTTTCATAAGGTAAACTGTAGCATTTTTAATTGAACATAATTTTTATTTTGTAAACAGTTTAATTAAATACTTTATTTTAATTCCTAAGAACTTTGTTTTAATTTTGCCAGTAGCTATATGAGATACCTAAAGTTGCTTGGATTTTTAAATACCCTCCAATATGCATCACATGCTGCAAAAGATAAAAAGAAAAAGAAGTGAAAGAATTTATATATTGTAGTAAGAAAGTAATTGGCAATTTGCCATTAAGTTACATTTCAAAATTTCTTATTACTTTTGTGTATACAATATTACAAGGTTTTTTCCTTTCCCCCAGAGCAAGCATAAACAAACTTTATTTTTGATTGCTAAAAACAAACAATCCCTTATATATTCAAAAATATTAATAAGAAAAATTTCACCCATAAATAATTTAAATCAAATGCTTTTCAAGAATAAACAGGGTTCCAGCTCTTTTTTCAGAACAAAAATTAAGGACTTTCTAAGGACCTACTTGAAATACATGACATAACGGCATAACCCTATTTCCTGTGGAACATATTTTAATGATTATGAACCAAATAACGCATGTTCAATAAATACCCTACAATATTTCAGACTTAAGTTTTTAAAAATGCCTTAAAATTAATATAAGATAAATCTATTTGACAAAAACTAATTTTGAAAAATGTACATCTAAAGTTCGAGTGATCAAACTGAAAATAAATTGTGAATAGAAACAATATTATAAACAGTATTTTCTGAGGGTTTAAAAAGAATCTGATATATATATAGTCATTTTATTCATTTATATATACATATATATATATTTCTGAGAGTCATTTATATATATATATATATATATATATATATATATATGTATATACTAGCTAATTATACCCGACATTGCCTGGGAAAGAAGAAAGTTTTCGACTTTTCTATTATGTTGAATGCAAGAAAAATTAAACTTCCATAAGTAATTGAAATACCTACAAACCCCCATCCTCCATGCTTTGTTTAACTAAAATCTGCATGACTGTTAGCTATTAGGAAAGGGCAGCTGACTTTATACTTTAAACCTTTTAAGAATACAAAAGATTATTTTTGAAATAACTAAGAAAAAAACTGTCAAATAAGAAAACTAATAGGAAATCACATGACGATGGCAGATCTTGTCTATGGAGAAATTTATAATGTTCCAATTTAAAAATTAAGAAGTTTTTATTGATCTTTGATGAAAATTAAGTAGTTAGGGCCTTTAAAAATGAAAGCTAAAATTAAGGAGTTCTTAAGAACTTTTAAAGACCATGGGAACCCTGATAAAGCAGTTTAACATGATTGGTGAAAAAAAAAAACATTAAAATAATTACCATGAATCATTTAATAAAAGAAACAAAATTCAAATTTTCATCTAATTTTCAGCCATAAAAATTAATTGAGGATTAAATTTAAAATTAGTACAAATTATATATAAATACTAGCTGCTTCGCACCCAGCCTTCGGTCTGGGTTTTAAAATATTTCTATGAAAAATTTAGAACCACTATTAAAGATAATAAGAAGTATTAAGAGAAATGCTGCATAATTCTCGTATGTTTCAGATTGTTAACGATTATAACAGTTTATTAATAGCTGAATGTACAGTAAGTGCGCTGCGTTGCCCGTGAATCGGTGGATAATAATTCCCAATTCCACGACTTTTTTTTAATGTAGGAGTCAAATTTCAAAATACTTTGGAGAGTAATATATATGTACTGTTCTGAATGGGATAATTCATTTCCGAGATTGAATGTCTTTTAGTACTAATGTTTTACATACATAAAAGTTGAATTTTAAACAACAAAACCTATCACGAAAACTTTTTTTAAATGGTAATTGTGAAATAAAAACAAATTTGACAGAACATGGCGAATTTGTAATTAATGAAAATAAAAATCACGACAACATATAACAGAAAAAATACTAACTTCTTAAAAAATTCGAAAAAGTAAAATAAAGATTTACATATTTTGATGAAATAAAAAATTTAGCTATTAAAAATAAGATGATTTTGATACTGGGATATTTCAAAGAGAAAAAGTTATTGCGTATGACAAATAGTTGTAACTATTGGCAATAAATGGCACCACTCACTACATATTTTAATTAATATATTTTTAACTGATTCTAATTACGATATTTTAATGGTAGAAAGAGTATAAGTATTCCGCGGATTGGGTGAAGTAATGTATCCAAATGTATTTTTGTTTATAAATGCATTTATTTACACTTGAATTTTAATGGTATATATATACAAATATGTTATAAAGAAATATATCTAAAGTAAGGTTTTGAAAAATTCAAGAATATAATACATCACAAACAGAAATACCAAAATATGCCGCAGTTCAAATTTTCCAAACAAACAACGCTTTGGCAGGATAGGCGATAGTTGTTCTGCATTAATGTTAATTCTATTACCAAATATCTAGAGAATACGAAGAAAACAATGAAAATATGGTCATTGTTTTTCTCGCCAACTCAACAGTTAAAATGACTGTACTACATAATTAAAACGGTGTTTTTGTTCATTTTAAAATAATATATTTCGAACTAATTAGAATATCAGAACGCGATTGACCGAAATGGCTAACATAAGTAATTCTTCCAAGCCTAATTATGAATAGATGTTAGTGTAGTCTCAAAATTGGATAATAAAAATGGTGCAATTGAATTGGCAATGAAAGAAAAATACCAAATATTGATAAAATGAACTAAGCACATAAGGTCAAAAGCCGAGAACAGTTATATTACCTGAAATCGTTATCATAAGAATGAAGTTACATAAAGGATTTCAATTTTTATAACACGAAATATATACCGAAAATCACCAAGCTTATTTAAGAATAGATGAAGTACAGAGTGACGTCTTAAAATTGGATAAATAAAAATGGCTCAATTGAATTTGAAATGAGAGAAATATACCAAATTAATATTGATAAAACAAAATAAGTATCTAAGACTAAAACACCGAAAACAATTATATTATTTGAAATCACATTTTAAACTTTAATCAAAAGTGGCTACAATATCGCAATATTTCATAGTTGTCATTTCTAAAATGAAAATTTATTTGTTCCCTGTATATCACTTGCCAATATTTTTTGTCTCTAGTGTAGTTGAGTTTTAGATAACAAAACCTATGATAGTTTTTATTTAATAAATGGCAACTGCGAATTGAAAACAAATTTGATAGAACATGGCAAGTTTTTAATTACTGAAAATAAAAATCTCGCCAAGCAAATAAAATAGAAAAAAGAAGTGATTTACTAAACAAAAATGAGTTTATCTTTTATCATATAAGAAAATAGTCTTATATACATATATGCCATCATATATTTATATACTTACACTGGAATTTAAATCATGTCTTTTGGTACCTTTAGCGCCCGTCTGCGTCCAGCGGTTCGCAAGGAGATAGACGCACATACAAACATACATACATACATAGTCACAGTCAGACTTTAATCTCGGAATTCAAGATGTATTAATACGGAATATGTTCATTTGGCGGTATCAAATATTTCTGTCCAAAATTAGTTACTCTATGATTTATCGGGTAGGTTTGTATAAAAAAACATAAAAATGAAAACTGTTCTTAATATCAATAAATAAAAATAACAAAATATATGTTTACATGCTAACGATTAAATCTACATCAAATTTGTGTCTTATATTAAAGTTGCTGAAACTTTTTTCTTGTGGTAAAATATAAATTTAACCCTAAATTACATTACTGTATTACTATTGTAAGTTGATTAGCAACGTTAATATACCCTGCCATATTACGTGGTAGAATAGAAAGCAGAGGGTTTGACAGCAACAGTGCTAATTTTGTTGGTAGTAATAAATGTTTTCCAAATTTAAGGACATTTATGACAAACCACATAGTTTTGTATGAAACAGAAATCACATTCATATGAATATGAAGATAACTATATAAAATGATAGGTTTTTATTTACCCATGAGAGTCACTGAAATTTGTACTTTTTGTTGTTAAAATATTGTTGATAAACATTTAATTGTAACGTAAAAATTAACTAAGAATTAAAATAAGTTCTCATATAAAAATACTATAATTTGCGCCACATAGAAATGAAAGTTAATCACTTTATATCTCAATTTCCAGGTCAAATCAAATTGATACTACGCAGACGATGTTTAAATAATATAAAATAATAAATGAATAAATCAGATATTTAAAGTAATGACGTCATAATGATAGAAAAATATCGATGTTTAAATAATATAAAATAAGAAATAAATAAATCAGATATTTAAATTAATGACGTCAGAATAATAGAATAATATCATTTTCACCTATCAATTATGTGATAAATTAAAAATTTTAATCTTCCGCTTTTAACCGAGGAAAACTACGTTTAAAACAATTACTTGGGATGACGTCACATTGCTAGAAATAATGCTTCTTTCACTTAGTTATCACGCGATAAATTAAAAATTTAATCGTTTGCGTTTAACCGGGGAAAATAATGCTTGGAATAATGACATGAAATGCTCGAAAAAGGGGGAAGGAATGAATTTCGAACGCTAAAAATTTACAAAAACCTTCCCAGGGATATACCTAAATATTTCCCAAATTTTCACGGCGATTGGATGCATAGTTTTTGAGTCTATAGAGAACATACAGACAGACACACACAAATTCATTTTTATATATATAGATTTCCATGATTCCCAGCAATATATAAGAGCTAATTACTCGCGAGATATCTTATTTTGAGGGAAAAGAGGCAGATGATATTTAAGTAAAAAGCAATAAGCAATGAAGTTATTTTATTTTTGAGCTAAATTATGAAATTGTAAACTATCATCTAGAAATTTATTGCTTGCAATTGAATGCCAGAATAACATTTGAAACAATAGCATAACAAAAAATTTGCTTGTACATTTGTAACTGCTCGTAGATTTACAAAAAAGTTTTAAGATTGAAAAATAAAGGTCAATTTTAAAGAGATTAAGGGATGGTTTAACTTGTCCAGGATGAACACCGCAAATATGTGTTATCGCTAGATGCTCTACAAGGCCTAAAGCCGAATCCTACATAGTGGGACGATCACCACACAGTTGCACCATGCTTTTAGAATGAAATGGTTGAAGTGGTTATTCATAGCGTCAATTGTATTTTAGGATGGGATTTTATGGGATATATTCTAGCATGGTTTTAACTTTTAGATTCCTCTCTGTAGCCACAGCTAAAAGACCACGTTATCTTTTTGAGGAGAAAATAAATAAAGTTATGAATATTTCATCTATTGATCTTTCAGACAATGAAATTGAAAAAACTATAAATTATTGGAATTATGTATAGTTCTAAATCTTCGGATTCTGAATTAGAAGATGATAATAAAGTAATATATTGGTTCTGATTTCACCATGTGATAGGAGTTCTGACATTGAGGAACTTCTTAAAATCCAGCTAATTACTCGCGAGATATCTTATTTTGAGCTAATTACTCGCGAGATATCTTATTTTGAGGGAAAAGAGGCAGATGATATTTAAGTAAAAAGCAATAAGCAATGAAGTTATTTTATTTTTGAGCTAAATTATGAAATTGTAAACTATCATCTAGAAATTTATTGCTTGCAATTGAATGCCAGAATAACATTTGAAACAATAGCATAACAAAAAATTTGCTTGTACATTTGTAACTGCTCGTAGATTTACAAAAAAGTTTTAAGATTGAAAAATAAAGGTCAATTTTAAAGAGATTAAGGGATGGTTTAACTTGTCCAGGATGAACACCGCAAATATGTGTTATCGCTAGATGCTCTACAAGGCCTAAAGCCGAATCCTACATAGTGGGACGATCACCACACAGTTGCACCATGCTTTTAGAATGAAATGGTTGAAGTGGTTATTCATAGCGTCAATTGTATTTTAGGATGGGATTTTATGGGATATATTCTAGCATGGTTTTAACTTTTAGATTCCTCTCTGTAGCCACAGCTAAAAGACCACGTTATCTTTTTGAGGAGAAAATAAATAAAGTTATGAATATTTCATCTATTGATCTTTCAGACAATGAAATTGAAAAAACTATAAATTATTGGAATTATGTATAGTTCTAAATCTTCGGATTCTGAATTAGAAGATGATAATAAAGTAATATATTGGTTCTGATTTCACCATGTGATAGGAGTTCTGACATTGAGGAACTTCTTAAAACTTAATTTACTTCGAGGCCGGGACTTGATATGGAAAATATTTCAGTGTCCTTGCAGACTGAATTAAGCTTTTTGAATTTGTTTTTCAATTAAAACAAGATCAAAATTATTGTGGAAAAAACTAATTCCTATGCGGAAAAAAAAAACAAAAAGAAACTGTGAAATAGATATTAATGCACTAAGCACATCTACAGTCTGATTGTCAAAAAAATTTGATGATGTTATAAAATTGGAAAACTGAATGTCTGTTTGGGTCTCATTATACTTATGTCTATTAAAAATCATTTCCCAAATTGTGTGCTGAAAAAGAGGACAAAATACTTAAAAGAAGATGTGTAGTTTACTCAAAGCTCAATAAAGTCGTGGCACTGTGTATGAATGTAAAATGTACAATGTTGGTCTTGGCATTGATTTGTACTTTGAGATTTTTCATACAACTTTGAAATATTAATTATTACAATATTCTTCAAGTATTTTACAATATTAAGAGTAAATATTTTTAATGTCTTTTTATATTTTGTAACCACATTTAGTGTTTAATTTAGATACATTTAGTTATAGTAAAATACAATATACCTACATTTTTTTTGTTAAATATAAATTATTTCAATTAAATTTTTTTGTTATGATTGAAATTATGATATCTTTAATCACATATTTAAAAGTGGTTTCATTTTTAAGTAAAGTGTATAGTTTATCCATTATTATTTAATGTGTACTTTCTGAAATTGCATATTAGGCTCAGCGAGAGAAAATGCCCTGGCCTGTAAGCACAATCCGCGTGTAACAGCTCCCATCCTAAATGGGTTAATTGGTTATCCACATGTATTTTAGATCATTCAAAACATCATACAACCATCACTTTCTAGGTCTTCCTCTAAGTCAGGTGTAAATTGGATTTCAGTATAATTACTCTGCTATTTGACTACCAGCTTGTCTCTTAGTGTGGCCAGGCCAAGATAATAAAATAGATAAATAAATCTTTCTGGATATTTTATATTAAAATATTTTTAAATTATCTTTTTGGGGTTACAGATAAAGTCTTTCAGCTATATGCTGCCATAAGCCAAATATCTGCTCCATATGTAATTAATTTGATTACTTTAGAGAATAGTTTATCATTTTACAGGTGTCAAAACAGAAATATTTGTTCAAAGTTTTGTTAGTTTGTTTACCTATCTTTTATGGGCTGCCATCCCGAATGGATTAACAACTTTTAATGTATGCTGAGCTGATCTACATCTGAAAATCGTGGATTTATTTTTAAAATGACAAAATATGGACAAGATAAATAAATAAATATATAATTTGTACACACACACACACACACACACACACACACACACACACATATATATATATATATATATATATATATATATATATATATATATATATATAGAGAGAGAGAGAGAGAGAGAGAGAGACAGAGAGAGTGAAGATGTAGATAGATATATAAGTGCATAACATGTAGAAAATATATTGCATCTATTTTTTCAATTAAAAAGGTAGATTTTCTCATGCCACCCTTTTTCCCTTCTAAAAAAAGTAGTAAAAGATATGTTTAAAACTTCTGGGCTACATCAAAGATTTCATGACAGTGAGAGTTAAATTTGATTTTTTGTAGATTACATCTAACACAGGCAAACATAAAACATTATAACTCTTAAATTTAAAAATATAGTTATTATGTAAATAAAAACTTGCAGCAAAAACTTAAGGAAATATAATTGGTATTTGAACATAGAAAGAGTTTATTTACCTTCATCAAAAGCTGACTGCATTAAATGTACAGTAGTGAGCTGCAGAGAGGAAAAGAAAAAACTATATTAAATAATCAGAATATAAATAAAGCATTTTACCCTTTTCTACCTAAATATAAAGGATAATAATAGAAAAGGGAAGAAGAGTTTTATAATATTTTTTTCTTTTAATCATAGCAAAATTAAAAAAAAAAAAAAAGCCACCATTTCAAGGAACTCTAAAATTGAATTAATTAATTCTTTTTAAATAGGCACATAAAAACTAATTTTTAATTGGTGTCAAGAGTGATACGCTTATTTTTTTCTAACTAACTTTTAATAACCAAAAAACTGCAGCTAAGTTTTCTGCCTTATGGATTATAGTTTTTTTTATCTCTTCAGAATTATTTGTCAAAAAATAAGTTTATAATTTTAATAATTCATTCCAATAACTTCATGTACTGTACTTAATTCTCAATTGATGCTCTCTACATTGTTCATAAAAACTTTCCCTTTACATTAAAATTTTAAGTAAATATTAGTGTATTATTTATTCTGCATACATATAAATATATATGAAGCTTGAATACACTACTTATCATATAAAATATATTCATTTCATTGATGTCAATATTCTTATGAAAATATTCACAAATAAAAATAATTTGTCTAGCAAGTGTAAAGGAAAACCAGCGTTTTTATAATAAATTAACTAAATGAAGTACCCAGGATTGCTCAGGTATTTAAATGTATATTTATTAGTTTACCAAAAGCCACAAAGGGTAAAAAAATGTATGAAAAAAACTATAAAATTTCTTTATTGTGGCTAGAAAGTACACACACATGATATAACATGATATATGATATAAGAGCACACATAATATATTTATTATACCACATGATTTTCACAAATATGCATGTAATCTAATAAAACTTTCGTTAAGAATAAAGTTGTTCAACACGATTATTAAAAGAGAAATTTTAATACAAAATCATATACTATACCATAAAAGAAATAGAATACTCATCTTTTCACCTAATTTTCAGCCATAAAAATTTATTGAGGATTAAATTTAATATCAATACAAATTATATACAAAAATATTTAAAGGATTCCCAGCATATACAATGTCTAATTACCTGGATATTTTATTTTGAGTGAAAATGATACAGATAATATTTAAGTGATACATAATAGTAAAATTAAAAACAGTTTATGAGTATTGTTTTCTCCTGCATACTAAAGCCTTTTTTTTAATGGTTACATTACATTTATGGTTAAGTAAATACATCAGTTTATTATATTTTACTACAATTTCAAAATACTTGCGATAAGTTAACACACTGTATTAACATGTTGAATTGAAAATATTCTTACATTTTTTTATTCACTTGAAATAATAGAATATACATTTGTAAAGCAAGTTGGAGATTTTTCAAGACTTATTCAAATGACCATGAAAATACAGACAGTTAAAATCCTACATAATACTTTTTGTTTTGATATTATTAAATAACTGCTGTAGAAATCAATACAATTGATTAATTTTGTATAATGCTAAAATAAGTGTATGACTGCCAAGAACTTGGGTAATTGAACTCACATTCTGAAAGTTGGTTTCACAATAAAAATTAGAATATTCTTTTGTCACACAGAGAAAATGTTTCTGTTTGCATATAATTTGTACTTAACATAAAAAACTTGTTGATAATCTACTGACAATAGAACATTTACTGTATAATAAAATTAATCAAAGAATAAATTTAAAATTAATACAAATCAAACAATTAAACAATGTGAGAATATTAAATATTTAAATGATATGTGGCATACACAATATAATTAATTGATGAATATCTTAATTTTAAGATAAAAATATTTAAAAGTAATGGATAAATGAGATATTTCATCGAATGTCGTCACAGTGCTAAAAATTTTTTATTCAAAGTATAGAGTTAAAGTATATACCTTGATTTCATTTGCAGTTGTCAAAATATATTTACTAGCTATTTTAAGCTAAAGCACAAATTAATTGTTTGTTATTAATTGTGTTTAAAATAAAAAGAGGCTTGCTTTTACATTTCAAAATTGCTTGTAGATCTGGGGAAAAAAAAAACACCTAGAAAGGAGTCAAGAGGTTTTTTTTTAAATAAATAAATAAATAAAAATAAATTAGATAGTGATGATCTATGAGTTTTAAAACCTCAGTATATCAATGTTTGATCTAACCTGTCAAAAATTGTGGATTTGTAGAAAGGGCAAAGACATTTTTATGCTTATATTAGATTAGCTATACAAGGTACCCACTACTATCAGATTTCTAAATGCTTTCCAGAATTCATTACATGCAACAAAGGGTAAAAGGAAAAGACGTAAAAAGAAAGTAAAAAACTAATAACCTTTTTTTTATAGATAGAAAGAGTAATGGGTCACATATATTTTCAATAAAAAATTCTTCGCAAAATATATATTTTTTTGTCTTCAAGTTAACTGCATAAAAACAAACAATCCCTTATCTATACACACACATATATAAAATAAAGAAAAAGAAAAAAAATACCCATAAAGAATTTTAATCAAACTTTAAAAAAAAAAAAAACTGATGTATTTTACTATGACTTTCTTAAATGTCAATTAAATAATACACAATTTTTTTAATCAATGATATCACAAGAAATACTATTTGCACAACCTTTTCAAGGTTCAAAGTTGGTTTTATTTCTCAAGGTACCAGTGTTATTTGAGTTAAGCTCGAGTATAGCAATCTGGTGGAGACCTGAAGCATTAATATACATTAAGATTTTTTTGTCATAGGTATTTCATTATAAACTGAAATTTTTCAAGATCACAAAACTACTTTTACTCTGTAACGAGGAATGAACTATAAAAGTATTATTACAACTGCATATGAAAGTATCAATCTGTCATACTGTTATAGTCAGCAACTGTTAGCATTAATATTCATCACATAGAAAATTTTCATTATATAGATTGATGATTGAAATCAAAGAGTAGGTTCACAACTATATAACAGTCCTAAATACAAAATTTCAACATGCTACAGCTATTCTTGAGATATACAAGACACATATAAATGCGCATACAGATGTTGCAACAAAACAAGTTAAAATGCACTTAGGGATAATAAAAAAGAATATTTAAAATTTAAGTTTCTTTGTACATAAATACAGAAACAACACTCAAATTTGTCAAAACTGATTCAGGCACTGTCAAAGAGAGTACCTGTTGAAATCTGAACACTGAAATTTTTAATGATTATAAAACACATCCTTACACAAAGTAAATGATATTAAAAATGATGCATATTTTTATGGTAGAAATCATAAAAAATTCAAAAGATGATTAAATTACAATATATTTGGTAATATAAGAAGGGAAACTTTACCATTCTGGAACCAATTACAGATGCTAAGTCGGGTGCTTGATAAACTACTCCAGCTAATATATAATAATCTGCTATTGGTGTGACTGAAAAAAAAAAGCCAAATATAATTAATGATTTAAAAAGTAGCTGAAATAATAACATGCATGAAAAACTACATAAAAATCAACATGAATAGAGAAAAATGTGAAAGGCTAAAATTTAATTAAGATTTATCAGTTGATTGAGTGTTCGAAAAAATGATAATGTTTCAAAAATACTATCCATTAGTTCCTTTACTTTTCTAAAAATTCTCAAATTTTGAAAAGTCTGAATGAAATTTGGTATGCTTAAGTTTTAAGATCCATAAGTCTGTATCATTCAGGATTGGAAAAAAATCATGATTTTTTTTAAATAAAAAAAATCAGATTTCTTTGATTTTTTTCTGAATACTAATTTTAATTGTTGTTTTTATGTTTTTTGAAATATACATAGAATAGTTTGTTATAAGAAGTAACATCTTATCTATCTACTATATTCTATACACTGATTACTTAAAATTAAATATATAAATTTTAATATAAATACATGCCATTATTTTATAATTGGCAAACTAAATAATATGTAAATTTAAAGAACAAATTAAATATTCTTTTAATGCAAACTATTTATTTAAAAAAAACAAATCACAATTATTTCAATATTTTTTTAGCATTGAATTATGGATTTAATTGTTTCAATAAAAACACTAGCTTTGATGCTTTATCCACTTCTAATTGGTTATGAAAGCTAGAATGAATAATACCAAAAGAAGAAAACTGTTTTTCTATTCTAGCAGATGAAGCAACGGCTGTTGTTATTTGGTAGACAAACTGGATTTTAAGTTCTATAATACTCTCTTTACCTCCCATTACATAAAATGAATTCCACCAGTCATAATCAATCATTGTACTACCCCTACTACATACTCTCTGATAACAACTTCTAAATTTTTGGAAAACACATCTATTTACACTTATTTACTTTTGGTATTACTGTGCTGACTGATTCCCAATTATCCTGTCTTTGGAACATAGGTTTTAAAAGAAGTGAAAAAAATGATTTAAATCAATGATTTTTTCAAAAAAAAATCAACTGATTTAAATCAAGATATAAATCAACTGATTTAAATTATGCCAACCCTGGTATCCTTAGTATGAAATTCTCTATCATGTGCCACTTTCCTGATTAACTCCTTTTCTTATATTAGCATTTCAAGCTTCTTACTATACTTTTCTAACAGGTTTTTAAGTCCGTTTTTTACCTTTATTTATTTCTTTTAAATGTCAAGTTCTTGCCCCACAAATCAGTTGTAAAGATAGACAAAAATAATAATTAAAAATAAATAAAAAATGGAGCATTAATTCAAGCAGATAACAGGCAATTATTCAAGAAACTACTGCACTAGTGATTGAAAATTGAATGATTTCACATCTTCATTTTTTTTCTTAGGATTGCAGAGTTAATACATGTCTGATTAGTGCTGCAAACAAATTTTGGAACTAACATGTGTGTAAGTTTGAGTGAGAGAGAGGGGGAAATAAAAGAGTTAATACTATATTTTTTTGCATAAGAAAAAATATGCAGAGGGTCAGAAATCCAGATACATAAAAAATTCAGAATTGATGATGCTCAAACGATTCCATATTTGAGGCTTTCTACAGTATAAGGAAAACAATTGACGTAAAATTCTGAGATTGTATTAAAGTCTGAAATTCATGATTTCTAAAATATCAAAGATATACTCATTTGAGTAAGAGAGAGAGAGAGTAATAAAAGAGTTAATACTACATTTTTTTTACATAAGAAAAAATTTGTAGAAGGTCAGAAATCCAGATACATAAAAAATTCAGAATTGATGATGCCCAGATGATTCCGTATTTGAGGCTTTCTACTGCATAAGGAAAACAACTGACGTAAAATTATGAGATTGTATAAAAGTCTGAAATTCATGATTTCTAAAATGTCAAAGATATACTCAAGATTTAATTACTATAATTTAATGTGTTGAAAACAGACAAACATACCAGATTGTTCCAACATACATTATCAAATGTTATAAAAGTTTTAATTAATATGATAAATTGACTATATATATATATATATATATATATATATATATATGTACCATCATTCTTCTTCTCTGATCTAATCTGAGATGTGAAGCAGCAGTGCACAGAAAAAGAGGCAGATTCTCTTTAGGTCTCTCTCTCTTTTAATTTTTTTTTTTGTAACTTTGACAAATGTTAATTGTGCCCCCTTATTGCTGGTGTCTAGCAAACTCTACGAAACCTATCAAACTGATCTTCTCATAATATTGTTGCTTACTGTTTTCCCAGGTTCTCAATACATTTGCATGGGCACTATTATTTTATAGGCTTTGCTGTTATTGGCCAATAAAAAATAATCCCTTCGAACTTTAATCCTAGAGTTTAACTTGCTTCAGGGAGCCTAGTTTATACCTTTTTATTGTCAACCTTATGCTGCCTCAAGGATATTTACAACCTTATAGTATCTAAAAATCTAAGTTATACCCTCTACAAATGCTAGTTAGAATGATAGAACTCGCTTGGGGCAAGGAATTATCTTATATCAGGGGAACCAGGTTTACAACTACTGTGTCAACTTTATTCTGCCTCTAAGCTATTTACAACTATATAGTGTCTAAAAACCTAAGTTATAACCTCTGCAGAAGCTAGTCCGAATAACAGAACTTGCTTCATAGAGGTCTACTAATTACAAATTTAGAATAAGAATTATTGTATTATATTTATTAATTATTCTTAGGTGCAAGTACATTACTTTATGTTAGGGTTTATTAGTTTATTATATATTAAATACATATATTTGTAATTTCTTTAATTAAACTTCTGACAACAACATCATTAAACAATGCACTAATAAATTTTAATTGATAAAATGACTGTATTATAAAATTAGTGGATTATCTTGAAAATGTATGCATTTTTGTAAATAAAGACAAAAGAAACACTCAAATAAAAACTTCATAATTCCTTCATGAGCCGCAGTAGCTCAGTCAGCAAAGGCAGCATTCTCGTAACTGAAAGATTGTTGGTTCAGGGAGGGAGACAGCATAAGATCTGCCGTGTTTGCTAAAGGTGACTGGGGCATGTAAAATATGTTCATAGTCACAAAGTCCTCCAAGTTCTCAAACAATACCTCTGGGTGTGACAGGCCAAGCCTGGAGGTCTTCTGTTTGGTTCCTGCTTCAAAATTACGAGGACCTGGCGGGGGTAATGTTACTCGTGTCTGTAGCATACCTTAAGTTACACATGCTCCTTGGGTGGTGTTAAATGAGTAACAGTTTTGCAGTCTTGTTAAGGCATTAGCATAATGTTATGATCATGAAGCACATAACAAAGTTTAGCAGAATTTATAGTTTCCAGCAGAGAAAGGAAAACAGACTTGATGATGGGATTAAAAAGACAACTTGCTTTTTATTTAAAAAAAAAAAAAAAAAAAAAAACATAAGACCATTGAAAGTAAAACACAACTTCACATAGTTTACGTTGGAAGGCAACCTGATGGTTATGTTGCAACCTAACAACTCCCCCACCGGCAAACATATGCCAGGTTATATACTTCCTCGGTTGAAAAAAAGGTAAATATTTACTTTTGCCAAAACTAAGGTTCCGAGGAAGAATAACTAAATAGTGACGTCACAGTTTAACCGGGGAAAATAAACTGAAAGGAATTGAAAAGAGTACACTGATTACACTGTACAAAACACTGTTAGTAATCACAAGAGTTGCTTAGTAAAAAGGGAGGTGAACAGGCAATTACTTCATATTTAACAGATAATGTCTGTATTGCCTGCTGCATTGGAAAAGAAAAGAATAATAATTCTTTCATATAAGAATGGGAACAATTTAACAGTATTTCTAGATGAAGCTATATTAAATTTACATTATGTGAAAATATGTGTTATGAATTAAAATATTACTTACCTTGGGTTGGAGAATGTCTGTGCTGCTTTCTTATAACATACAAAATAGGCTCCTGAACATGCAAAAGGCAATATTCTAACCCTATCATGTTCCTGAAATAAATAAATTTCATTACTTATGGCACAAAAGAAATAGTTCTGAAGAAATGCTTCAATAGACTTAAATAAAGCATAATTTTTTAATGCAAAATTGATGCAATTTCAACATTTTAAAAAACAAAATGACTGTTTTGAAAAGGTATATTATATACACAAAAGGATACAAAATTATTTAAAATATCTCAGAGTGATCTAATTTAAAGTTTGTTGATTAAATGGTAGATTCAAATAACCTGAAAATAATTTTAATGTCTTTTTATGCTATCTCTTGTGAAATACAGCTAGCTAGTCTGAAACTATCTATCTATCCAGATACATTTTACAAATATATTATAAACATTACATACTCAAAAGTAACCTGATACTTTTGATTTCTCACATTTTTTTCAAATACCTAAAAAAATTAATTGGGTAATCTTTCTGTAATTTTCATCAAGTAACTCAGTCATCGATATTTTCATAAACTTAAATCTGTTTGTTTATAGAATGGCAAAATTATACAAATTTTAAAATTCTACTGTGAGGAATGTGGATCCCACGACCACTGTTTCACATGTATATGCCTTTCTTGTTTTCGGCAAAATCACCCTCATTGACCCTTTCCACTCGACGTTCCTTGAAATTGGAGATAGCCGGCTAAGGAGGGGGGTTTGATAAAGTTCTTCCAATGCACTCGGTTGTGTTTTTGCAGGCCAGCAGTACATCTGGAGGAGAGAACTTCTCTTTTTGGCAGGGATCAATCTGCGAGAAATGCAGACACCCCGCCCCCGAGGAAAGGGAGAGAAGATGTGAAGAAAACAGTTGGATTTGGGCATGCGACTTGGAGACATCTCTCTGTTCGATGTGAGAGACTACGACAGCAGTTTTATGTTTGAACTTAAAAATATGCTTGGTTAATCCTTTCTGATTCATATAGGCTCCAATGTTTCTAAATATGACACTTTGTTTTACTCTAATGTTTCACAAATCTTAAGAATAAAATTTGTGTTGTCCATCTAAGCTTTTGGAGGATTTATTTAGCCAATGCATCCCAACATCGATATACGAACATACCTGCCCTGGTAAAGAACGTGGGCAGGTCCCACGGAAGCATAATGCCCCAGAACAGTCTGTTATTACAACGTGGCCCCCGGAGTGGGGTGATTATTACATCCACTTTGTGAGAAAACTTCTAAAAATTTAAACTCTGTCTAAGATCAATTAAAATACAGCTCAGTATTATCACTAGCCTCCTTCTAAAATTTAATTATATTTGTTTGGTTATTTCATATAAGTTACTCTACAATATTGAATACAAAATTATAAAATAAAAATAAATAATTTTTTAGACATTCACAATAAGACAGTGCATCCTTTAATTGATTATATCTTGTTACCAAATAAATTGTCAAAATTAAATTGGTATATAATGTTTGCCTTACAAATACAAAACATTTTGGTAAGTTTCATAAGCTGGTGATATAACTTTGGATATCATGAGTTAAGGGCTTATAAAAACATTTTGAGCATTGTACAGATACTTTTAAATCTTCTTAAATAGATGATCTGTGTTCATACACAGTCCTCTAAACATTGCTAAATTCAAAAGCCATACAGAAAGTAAGTTTCTTCAGAAGAAAAAAAAGAAAAGCATTAAAAGAAACAAATAAACAAAAAAAATATTTAAAAGAAATAAAACATTAATACCTGGAAAGATTTATTTCAAAAGATACTATAATATTTCAGATAATTTTCAACAGTATGACCACCAGTATTGTAATATTTGTTTTACTGTGTGTTAAGGTTTTTGCAGTCTAATGTCAATGAAGTCTGGTACCTAGAAATGTAGCAAGCATATCATAATAATAGTTGTGTGCACAGCCTTATTTATAAGGAGGGGGAGGGAGACCCTCCTTAAAATATTTTCAATGTATACGAGACTTTTTAAACTTATTAAAATTTATATATATTGCTAGTTTCTACCGCAAGAGTTGAAAGATTATTTTCAACCATGAAAAAACTAAAAACATTTCATTGCAATAGAGCTGATCACAAAAGGTTGGACAAAGTTAGAATTACTTTCCATACATATTGGCAAGACTATAAATACAGATGAAGGTTTAAATAAGCTGGCCTTGAAAGCTAGAAGAATTAACTTACTACTATACAGTGGTAGATTATAAATTACTGATTATGTTACACTGTTTTCAAATCGATGTCACACAAGGTACGTAGTTTTGAAAAAAAAAAAAAAAAAAAAAGGATAACCTTTTTTGCTATAGTTTTTTAAAATTTTTCTAGTTATTTCTAAATTTACTTTTTAAATTTGTTTGGTAAATACTTGATCATATTTAATTTAGTGGTTCCAGTATTTAAGAGGCAAATTTAAACCAGATAAAAACTTAAAGTATAAAGACACATTGTAATTACAAACATATTCTTCAAGATACTATGAAATTAAACACAGCATTGCTGATTTATTATATTATGTATTCATCCATGTATGCAAAACTATGGATGTATAAGATTTATGTATATATGTACTTTTGTATGTGTGAGTATGACTAATGAATTTTTTAATGAAACTGAATTATTACTGTACTTTGACTTGTACTGTAATATTTACTGTACTTTGGATTAACACCTTAAATTCCCCCTCCTAAAAAAAAAAAAAAAAAAAAAAAAAAAATCTTTAATTGTGTGCTGGAAAGTGATGCCCAGACAAGAATTTCTTCAGGTGGAAAAACAAAAAAATTTCAATTTCTTTAAGATGGAAGAAGAAGTTTGTAGAAGGTTTATAGAATACACTGATAATGCAACAGTATATTGCTCCACAAAGTCACCATTGATAGCTGATGGAAAGAAAAACAAAAAAGGAAGGAAATGACCATAAAGACCTCAGAGCTAAGATGAGCATAAATAGTAACAAACCCCTAAAAAAGGGATTCAAAACATTTTGCAGAAAACAATTAAAATACTCAATAAAAAGTTCTGCTTTCTTGAAGATGATGTACTGATTTTGTAGTATTAATTTTAAACTATTATACACATAGGCAACAAACAATGCTGGTATTCACTATATAAAGACTTATTTTCAATCGAAGCATATATGTGAAGGGTCGGAAGTACCGTGTCAGCAAAGAGGTTACTTTTAATGTTATTTTGTTGACTTAATAAACTTCTATATTACTTTTGTGACTTTCTTCCCTATATCTGCTCACCAGCATTATTGATAATAACAGCATAAGGGCTTTCTGGGAGTTTTGCTGGGGAATGAGAATTACTTTGTAAAAGTGAATTTCATATGAGTTTTCACCATCTCTCTCTCTCTCTCTCTCTCTCTATATATATATATATATATATATATATATATATATATATATATATATGTATGTATGTGTGTATATGACACTATATAACATGAATCCAAAACCTTTTATCTGTAGTACTAATAAAAAAATATTGTCTATAACAAATGATACAAATAATAGAAAACTGTGGATATAAAGTATGAAAAGTCAAGCCCATGAAAACTTACCCTAAGTGTTCTGGTCCAAGTCTCTGCATTTTCAAATTTTCATTATTGCATGTACGGTCATAAAAGGGATTGGTCCTTTCAGAAAAATACTCCATTACATTTCCAGCATTTAACAATGGAATCCAGGTACTATCATGCCAAGAAATACTTAAAGGATTATCTGAAAAGGGAAAAGTTACATGATTATGTATATACATATTAAAAATTTATACAATTACTTCTTTTTCTCAAGAAATAATAACATTTTTTCCCCATACTTCAATGTAATTCTCATGAGATCTTAAAGACTCATATGGACTTAAACCATGTATAGAACTACTTTTTACAACTAGCAATTCTAGAACCCAAAAGTGATAAACTCATGAGAATCAACTAGCAGATCTGGTGGAGTAAAGATATGAATGGAGTAGTTCAGAATTCAAAGTTTATAAAATAAAATATGATTTCAATAGACTCTGCATAAATTTTTTGAGTTGAGTTTTGGTGAAGTTAATGAAAGTCTAAGACTGGAATTCAATTTTCCAATCCTAGCTTCTGCAAACAAAATTGGGGTATATATTCCAAAAATTGCATATAAAAATAGACATATAAATAAATATACACATAAAATAAATAAATAAATAAATTACCTAATTTAGGTAAGACATGTGGGTGAGATGACTGCATAAAACGGTCTTGGTTCATTATAATAAATATATGGACTAGCTCAATATAGTTCAGTATTGTATGAGAACAGATTACTTTTTGCGTTGAATATAAAATATTACGAAGTCTAAAAATATAATATGATAATGCTTGAAGACTTACTAGACGTCTAATTTAAATTTCTTACGAACGTTATCATATCTGACAAGTCTAAATCAAACTTTTAATAAAGCATACAGGATATCGGTCAAACAGCTAAGAGAAAATGAATGATTCATATTAAAGAGAACTAGAGTCGATTACTCTATGGAATCATGTATTCAAATCAGACAAAGAACGACTCAAATGATTTGGAAATAACCGATTTCACACGAGTCGAATTGAGAAATTGACTGAAACATTCTGTACTGTTTACGAAATGACTATATTTGTAAATAGTAAATACGGTATTATTTACTTGAATTACAGAATGGAACTCATCAGACTATAGAAATACAGACAATTATCGAATGTTATTAAAATTAATATTCAACATATAAGTTATTTTGTATCAGCGAAGTAGATAAAAAAAAACTAATATATATTTTTTGTTCTACATTAAAAATGATGAATTCCTGTAGATTTTTTAAAAATTATGTAAGATTAAACAGATACATAGTGCATGATCCTAAGAAATGTTTCTCCAATACATCAATTCTATGTTCATTCTATGAGCGCGATCGTGTTGGTGCAGATTATCATAAATATTCAGACCAGCCTTGGGACGAATTTTTTAGAGAAGGTAAGAAGGCATTTGTTCAAGAATGTAAGAAGTTTTGGCAAGAAACGAAAGATCACTTCCAACAAGACCGTAAATATTATAAACATGGGGACACAGATGTATTTTGGCGTTTTGATTCTGAGGTAAAATTTTTCATTTCATCAATATTTTAACATTTAAAATTCATCCATTATCGTTTATTTTACATAATTTAAACCTCTCTTTTGGAATATTTACTACTATATGTTTGAGATTATTAAATTATTATTATTTTTTCAATTTTGCAGTGATGAGTAGAATGATTAAAATCAGTCTATTATAAAGTATTTTCCTATTTATATTTTTAAAATTGTCATATGTTTTTACTAACAAGTTTACTTCCCCCCCCTATCCCCATAAGAAAAAAAAATCAAAAATAGTTTTGGAAATTAGTTTCTTCATCTGTTCAATGACTGCACATATAGACAAGGCCGTAGGCAGGGGGAGGGATTTATGGGACTGCCCCCCCTCCCCAAAATTTTGAAAGATCATTTTGTAGATAGACAATGTCCCACGTTTGTGTGTGCTATCTGCCTAGCTGTTGATGAACATAAACAGTAATTCTCTTTAAAAAAAACTGCTCAGACCATAAAAGTCTTCCCAAAAGTCTGGCCGGAAATACAGCACTGTATTTCCGGCACTGCATTCTGGAAATACAGTGCTTTCCCTTTCATCAATTGAAGTATCGTTCACAAATAAAGATGTCTTTCTCCCGTGGTCCCCCTCCAAAAATAATTTCTGGCTACGGCCCTGCATGTAGAATACTATTTTTTAGAATTAAAATCAATAGATTTAAATGACACTATTGGTATCTCTGTTTTTAGATATTGGGCAATTTTAAGGTAAAATATACTAATTATCCCTCATGTGTAAAGCAACTTTTGATGATAACAGTATAAAGAAATCAAGTTTTTCTACATAATCCTGCCATTACTTCCTGTAATGTTTTTAAATCCTACTGTTTATTTAAAAATATTTTTAGAAGTAAAGTGGGTTGTATCTAAGGACATAGTATAAATAAAACATTGTTTAAAAGTTTCTCAGTCTGATTCAAAGGCATATTTATTTTGCGCACATAACACAGACAGACAAATTTATGTACACTCATAATACACAGACACACATGTATATATATATATATATATATATATATATATATATATATATATACATATATAGCATTTACCAAGCCTTAGCCAGGATTTAGTTTTCAGAAAGGTTCAAACTAAATTGAGCCAAATACTATGTGTTCCCCTGTTTCTTAACTAAAAAATATTAAAATTATTAATATTTAATATTAATAATAGCATTAAAAATTATATAAAATTTAATATTATGTATGTTTTAAAGTCCATGCAAAATTTTGTGTATTGTTTCAGTAAATGTATAAAGGAATTTGGAACAAAAATGTAGGAATGAAAAATATAGATAGAAATTTGAAAATTGAAATTATTATTTAAAAATTAAAATTTAATTACAGATACAGTTTTAAAATTTTATATATGAGAATGTACTTTTATTTCAACATTAAAATGAATATACTCCATATTTTTTTAGGAGGGGGAGGGGGGAGATCTGAGCTTATTAAGCACCTCTACCCTTTGGCTATGGCTCTGATGCTTCCATAGATGCATGCATACATGAGGAGATTTTAATATTAATACAAGCAGGAAAACAGCCTCTTTAGCAATAAGTTTTCTTATTTTGAATTGTGTTTTATACCAGTACATCTTTTTTTTTATCTCTCTTCACACTCTTATTACCATAATCAAGAAATATTAAATATTCTCTAGCAATGGCATACCTATAACTTTTGTCACCCTTTTCAAATCAATTAAATACAGGTTTTTTAAACAAACTTAAAAATAATTTTTTTTATGAGGTAACCATATACCTTTACTTGATTTACAGAAAAAAAAAGAAAATGTATTTTTATTTTATATTTATAAATAAGTAGGAATACATTTTTTAATAAATGTATGTATTGTACAATATGAAGGTAAAGAGTGAAGTTAATAAATTAATTTTTATAGTTTTCTTCATTAAAAATTTATGTATAATGTCCTCAAAATTTATTTTATTTATAATTCCTTGATCTATGGATAGTATTGATAGATTTTTCAGTCTTACATCATTATAAAACAAAGGCAATTTTTTATCAACTCCAATTTAAAGAAGCTCTATTCACAACAAGTGACACTGATAACAATTGGTAAAAAGATTCTTAGCAAAATTATTATATTTGATACTGAATTTTCCAACCTATACTTTTGAGTAAATTTTAGTAAATCAAAAGGGCCTTTGTCCTCACTTTTCCAAAGTTTTGTCTTTCCTTCTAGTGCAGATACAGCTGTTAAAATCTGGATCCTTTTTCTTTCAATATAAAATTCTTTATCAGTGACAATAAAACTATTTATTCAGCTCTCAAATTCTTCATTCAATCAGTCAAATATTTTTTTGCAATTGATCAAAGCATTTGTTTATAATTTTATCCAGAGATAAAAACATTTCTCTTCATATTTCTTGTTCAAAGGACAGACCCGCAAGTTGTGATTTTTCTTTCTCTAGCTTAATGTTTAGTTGATATCTTCACAAATTATTTTCGCTGTTATAACAGTATTCATTACTAGCTTATCTCTAACCATGCATGTCTGTAACATACCATAAAATGATTTTGCAAAGAATTAATTTTTATATCACATCTATGGACATTTAATCATTTTATTTGTAAGTATTTTTGCACATCATTAATTTCCAAAAGGACTAATTCCCATAAAATGAGATAGCATAAAAAAGGGAAAAAATTGCATTGAACTGAGTAATATTCCAGCATTTGATCTCATTTTACTTTTTTTTCTTCTTCAGATGTCAATTTTCCCAGAGTATTTAAAAGCTTTAAAAAATGTTTTTTACTGAAGTTACCACTTCTGCTGCTGTAGCTCTCAAGTGTGTTTCTACACTACGTCTGACATCTTGTGCAGTTACAGAAAGTAAAACATTCCATCAATGGCTAGAAGAAGAAAACGTGAAATCTAGTGTTCGATAGCTCCAAAAAAATGTTATGGAATATTAGAAAAATTTCAATAAAAAACCATCAGGGAATTGTTGAGTATATTTGTAAATAACAATCACAAATTATGCTCAATACTTTATTTAATGCCCATTTTTGTTTTTTGTACAGTTGGAGATTGTCAGATTTTTGAAATGGCATTAGCTGAAGCTGAAACTATTTATTGGAATATAACTAAAAGTTTGAAACATTTTAAAAAACATGTAATTAATATTATTAATTTTACTCATATGCTATTTATTGAAAATAACAAGAAGTATTCACTCTGACAACATTTTATATGTTGTTAATTTCAACATTTTATTTTACTTTTCAGGTTACAATAAATATCAAAATTTAAAATTTTCTGGTTGGACTAATATAGAAAAAATTCTGCCCCTAAACATGTGCTGCTCAGTGCAACCACTGTTCTCTGTTATGGTCTTTACTTATTACCCTGATGTAGGAAACCTACACCAGGTCCCAAAGGCCCTGATGTGCCAGATTCCCATAGATCAGATCCTGCTTATTGCATAGCTGCCTCTATGAGGCACCTAGACAAATAAGAAAATGAGCAAGACTGGTACAGAGGAAAGAGGAACAAGGAGAGTAAATCATCTCTCCATTCAAGAACCTCAGACATTTTTAGTGGCCATTCTAAATCTCATCATGGTCGATTAATGAGGCCGGGGGCCACTGCATGAAAGGGTGAAGTACCAGTGGGAAACTGGTAGAATTGTTAAAATTATTCTTTAATGCTTAATTGTTAAAATTATTCTTTATTCTCTTATGTAAGAATCACTGATTTAATATGAAGGTTATAAGTGATGTTTATTTGGAAATTCAGTTTTTATATGGTATTTTCTAGACTTTTATTGTGTTACTTTTTTAGACTTATATTTAGAAAGTCAAATTGTCTGAATCAATAAAGGAGATAATAGCTTTCATCGGTTCTCTCATTTTCAAAAAATTATTTTCCCATATCATGAAACATCAATTTTACTAATACCAACCATACCAATACTAGTTCATACCAACTTTATATTCAAAAGAAGAAACAAAAGTATACCATAATTTACAATTTAGTTTTGATTATTTTTAATAGTTCATCCTATTCACATACTTCTCCAAGAATAAGCCAGTATCCCCTACAGGGATTTCTATGGTGGAAGGGGGCCACTAGTCACCTTTCAGTCCTACTGAATATCATAATGGAGATCATACTTGTACTCCTTTTCAATCTGTCTTTGATGACTGCTAGTCTTGGGGATAGGTTCTTTTATTAAATGTTGTTTTCAGTGAGTTTTAAGTGAAGGAAAATTATTCAATATGTACCTAAATCATGAAACTAAAATACATGTTGCAGGCTACCTAGTGGTATACATGCCATAAGTTAGCGATCTCTGCTCCTGGAGGTTAAAAGTGTATTGTAATTGTTATTATGCTTCTAATCAAAAGATAATAAAATTTTACTTTTATAATTAAAGCAGTTACGGCAGCATTTTATGGCTGATATATCAGAGGAACTTTTTATCCATACTCATTCCATTATGGTACAAGGAATTTGCAATGTCCCTTCTAGTTTTAAAAAGTTTTAAATTATGCAGTCTATAGTTTTTTGAAGCAATGTGTATATATATGTATGTATACATTTCAGGAATGTCTAAAAAACTGGAGGATAACATCAGATAAAATTAACAAAGAAGGTAATAGTGAATGCAAGTTCATAATAAATGATAAAAAAAAGGCAGTATTTTATGGCAATATTGATTTATCACTTCCAAAAGATGGAAAAAAAAGATTTAGTGGATACTGTGGAGTTAAATCATTAAAGAAAACGGTTAGTAAGCTTTAAAATTTTATGTTTATGATGTGTTATGTATGATTTAATTATTGTTTTATATTTTTTTAAATACATATAAAGTTAGCATCATATAATGAGTATTTTGATAATAACTTAATGACAGTGCTTTTTTCTGTAATACAATGTGTTGCAGAAATCCTTTTTCAGGGAAGATTTCTATTATTTTTCACCTTTTTCACACCTTGAACTCAGAGTCAAAGGAGATGGTCGAAATTATGCTGTTAACTTAGGCACAGGCATGTATTATGATGTCAATTGGTTTTCAACATACACATATGCTCTGTTTACTCATGGAGGTCCTTATTGGCAGGTTATAAGGGTAAGTTATTTAAAACTTTCTCATAATTTATATTTTATATTGTGTCTTTTCACTACTTTATAATAGATGAGTAGAAGACATTCAAGAAATCGTTTGCGATAGAAACCGAAAGAGGTTATAATATTATTTGTAAAAATAGTTGAATAAAACTATGGATACTGCTATTTAACCTTTTGCCTTAAAACAAGGTATGGGAGACGTGATCGTACTGCTGTGCCTAAAATGAGAACCTCGTATCACACACGTGATGATTCTGTCTGGCCAAAAGTGAAAAGCTCGTGTCAGACACGTGATGATTCTTTTTGGCCAAAAGTGAAAAGCTTGTTTCAGACATGTTATTGTTTTTAGACGATAAAGTTTTTGTTTTTGTGTTATTGTTTGTTACAGTTGCAATATAAGAGTTGGTTATTTATTCTTAGGCATAATTGCAATAGAGTATTATATTATATGCAATAAATAATTAACTGTTGGTGCTTAAAAAATTCTTTAAAAAAATCTAAAAATTTAACCTAATGGCAAAATAATTTTTCAATAAGCATATAAATTAAATTTTTTGTTGATACCCTCAAACCAGAAGTGTTATTTTAAGAATTTATTTATCTAGATTAAGTACATTTTTTTTTCTGAAATCACTTACTCATAATACCAGCTGGCTAATTAGTTTTTTTTCCTATTCATTCTACAAATAATGATTTAAATTTATGATCATGAGCTATTAATAATGAAGGATATGACAATATATTTGTATAAAACTTTGTAATTCCCATGCTTTGTTAATATCTTTATGTTGGTAAAAAGTACAATTTTAAGGATGAGAAATATATTTATAATTGAAAACAAAAGCAAATGTTTGATATTATATCAATGGGTATTAAGCATCTTTATTTGTATTATTTAAGGGGGAAAAAACAGAAAAAAAGAGTACAGTTTTGAATGGTTTCTCCCATATTTAAGTTAAAATAAAGTTTTATAAACTAATCATTTCTCTAAATCATGTACTTTAATAAATTCCTATGTTATAAGTCTAAATAAATGCTTAAAACAAATTCAAATTAAAAAAAAAAATATTTTAAAGAATGTTTTGAGTAATAATTATAAAATGCTGATGTTGGCAGCTCTGTAATTTTGAAATAATGTAAAAGTACCTATCAGTCTTATAAAGTACTGTTTAATGAAATTGTTCATATTCATACTATTTTTTAATATTGAGCAAAATTTTATTTGTTCTCAGTCCATAACTTTTCTGCATGACTTTTATTCAATAAAGTTGATTTTCTTAATTCTTTTTAAAAGTATTCACAATTTTAAAAAGTTCACACATTATAAATAATTATTTTAATTTAACACTCTCTCTTTAGTGTTACTAGAAAGCTTAAATTATTTAGTATATTTCATTTTTCTGTGCCTCCAAGTAAGTCCTTTATTGTATATAAAATGCTGTAGTAATAATAATATTAAAGAGTTCAATAAATTAATATAAGTACCTTACATAATTTAAAACTCCAAAAGGAATTATGCCGAATGCTGGCCGATTGGTAAGGGCGCTGATCGTCGGTACCAGAGTTCGTGGGTTCGAATCCCACTATGGCATGGATGTTCGTAGCCATTCGGAATCGGCTTTAAGCAGTAGGTCCTGGTCTCATTAGCCCTCATGTGCAAAACAGTAGACCGTAGCGCTCCAAACCAAACCAAACGGAATTATTTTCTATCTTTGAGAATTATAAATGTAATTACAAATAAAAGAAAATATTAAATAATCTTAACATCTTATAACCTCAAACTATAAGAATCTTTTAAGTATTTGATTTTAATTCTTATGGCTAATATTTTACGAGTTTCTATGTACAAAAGGAATTATAAAAATTGTAATATGGTAGCTATTTCTGGTAAAGGACCGGGATGATGGCCTACCAGGCAGACAGTGATGGTTAAGTGTTGTCTTATAGAGCCTGAGTCTGTGGTTTTGAATCTCACTGCTGGCATGAGTGTTTGTAGCTTTAAGGATTTAAGAATTAGGTCTCAGTTTGATTAATACTTCTGTAAAAAGCATACCATCATAGCATTTCAAACCAAATGTGGCACAGAGAGGAAAATAATGAAACTTTCATCTGTGTGATGGAGATCTAAAAGATTAATAACTGGTAAACTAAGTTTCCTGAATCTTCCCACATAAAATTATTGCATAATCTGAATTATATCACAGTTAATCTCTAATGATCAGTAAATAATATATCAAGTCATGGCTTTCCTATTACCATATATATTCTAAATGAACTCTACAGATATTTAATTTTCTAAAATTGATTAAATTTAGTTGACTCATATACTTAGGTATGTATAATTAAATTCAATAATAAAATATTTTTTCTCTTTTAGATTCCATTTTCACAGTTTTTTCTTACATCCAAAGGGCGTATTCAAGATAGACAGAGACCTATTCCTTTAAATAGAATAGACAGCATTGGAATAACATGTGCTGGTGTAGCCGGACCTTTCAGATTAGAAATTGATTATATAGGCTGCCATGTTGACTGCAGGCACAATGAAGTATCTGCTTATGAAATGTACAAAATTCCTAAAGAGTTTGTATCATATTAGGCTATTAAAATTACATTAATATTTTTTCTCCTTTATAGTTTATAGAATATAAAGGTTAACTTTAGAGTAATTGCTTTATTTAGTTGGAAACATTTTATTAAAACAAAATTGTGTAAAAGACTCCCATTTCTTTTCCAGATGAAAAATTATTTACACTTATTCAAAATGATTTTATAAGCATACATAATATGGGCTATACTTTTCTCTTATAATTTTAAACCTTTACAAAGTACTTTCTTATATAAAACTGATACTATTGCATGGTTTCTCTGAACTATATAGATTCCAATACTGCTCTAACAAGAATTTATATCTATACCTATTTTTATTCTTAAGGACTACACAAGGAAGGCACAGTTTTTTAGAACCTCTTATCTATTTGAAATTGGCTTTAAAAAGACCAATCTCATCAGACTTTGTGTAGCAGAAATGTAGACCCAGTACTTCAAACCAACTCAGATCATTATTTAAGTTTAATAATAGTATACTTAAATAAGGAAACAGCACCTTTTTATGACAAATGTAAATACTACATTGATAATCATATTTACTGTATGCTTATGAATTCCTACAATTCATTTAGGAAGACATACTTACAGCATATTTACCATTTTTACATTTAGAATATTTACTTTATACACTAAGTAGACTTCCTGCTTTCTTGCTAGAAATGAAAGCACTCCTAAAAATTTACCTGATCACCTCCGGATTTTGTCAACCAATTCCTTTGTCCCTAGTACATAAATGATTAAAATTTGAAAAAGAATGGATGGTAACAGTGTTTATTTCAAATTTTAGTTTTATTAATTTTAGTGTTTCTAAATTTGTTCATCAATATTTATGAAAATTTCATGACATTTGGTTGTAAACGAAATGTAGTAACAAAATATATTAATAATAATAGGCAATATCCCTTTTTCATAACTGAATTTCCTGTCTACAGGTCTTGAAATTTTATCATTTACATACCGGTAACAAAGGAATTCACCACTTTTTGGATGATCAGATATATATATATATATATATATATATATATATATATTAGTAATTTCCCACTTCCTGTTTCAAAGGAGTATATATTAAATTGTGATTTTTCTAACTATTTCTTCATGTGAAGACAATCCTGCATTATGAAGTCAGTTATATTTTAAAAAACTTGATTAATTTTATAAGGAGACAGTGGTTGATATTTCATTTCATGACTAAATGATTACATAACTTTTTTTCATATGATTTAAAGTTGTATAAGGCCGAAATTAACATATGTATATACAGTGTGTTGTATATACAGCGTATATACAATTCAGAATGTTGTGTTGTTCTTAAGATAGTTGAACCTGGAAATATACTTTACAGTTTTTAAAATTTTAGAATAATTATATTTTCTTGCTAAATTTTCTTTTATATTTTGTCCCATTCAAAACATAGTTTGCCAATCCCTGAAATAGACAATATAAAAAAATTTTCAATACTGTAATAATTAGAATAACAAGAAAGACATTGATCAGAAACTCAACTTTATTGCTAACAGCATTTGATGCAGTCAATATGTCCTTTGTGCGCTTTAGAACATTAATACATTCTTGAGTGAGGTAAAAATATACTTTGTATTCATATTTTGTAACAAAATCACTATTAATCTTTAAATCGAATAGTCATCATATTATTATTTCCAGTTTCACAAACAAATCCAAATTGTTTGTAAAATTTAATCATCTTGTCTTTGCAATCTAGAGTTATTTTATAACATCCAATGTATTCTGCTAGAAGCCTTATTGTTATCACAATCCTGCAAAAAAAAAACATAATTTATTACATATATATATATATATATATATACATACATAAAAGTAAACAAACTTATACTTAAAAGTCCAAATTATTAGGTATAGTTTTACAAAACACTTTGTCCAGTAAGATTTTTTTTTAATTTTATTTAACAATGCTTGTCCCTACTTTTAGTGCTTCAATTTTGCATCTTGTTGATTATATTAGTATTCAGTTTAAAGTGAAAAAAAATATAATCATCAGTTTAAAATATTTGAATATGCCATTTTTTTTAATAGTATTACCCAAACTAAATTCAGTCTTTACTATAAAACTTTTCAAATTCATCATAACTTGATGACTTTTTAGCAGAAGCCAGATAGATTTCTAAAAACCATTTAAAAAAAATGTGATAACTTTAAAAGTTTATTGAAAACTAGTCTATGATGAGTTTAATACTATGTGTAATGAGCAAATTTTGCCACAAGGTGATGTAATCACAAATATTTATTGTAAATTCTACTGATGTTTAATACAAAAATTGTAGCACTCCCTCCCCTCTCTATTTATATATATGTATACACACACATTTTTAGAAAATTCATTGGTTACATGATGAGTTCCACTTTTCCTAAATCATATAAGAGACAACCCAAAATGAATTTCATTGATAATGAGATGTTATCTCATAAATCATAATGGTCTCTGTTACCTATTTAGTAAGAAAAAAAACTATAACTTCTAATGATGCATAAAAAAAAAATCACAGTATGTAATATGTTTTAATATTCTATACTACATAAGTTTAAGTTTCGCAAATCTGTACTTAGAATTCACACTAAGATTGCTGTTCTATTTTATAATAAATCAAACTTCCAGTATAAACCATAAAATTTCCAGAAATCAGAATTTAGGTCTAAATAGAATTTTCCTTCCAAACTGCATTTCAATGTTTAAAAACAGCATAATCTTTTAGATTAAAAACTTTAAAATTAGCTGAAGATAGATAATAAATTTGTACATAATTTTTTTTTAATTAATAGATAATTTAATTTTTTTCCAAGCTAAAATCTGTTTGGAAATTTTAAATTTAACATATTTGCACTTTGTAGTATATATTCATGTAAAAAAGAGGGTGCAAATTCAACCATTATGTTAAAAGGGAAAAAAGTTACATACCTAATTTAATGAAATATAATAACTTAACTTTAATATATAAAGAAAAAATTCATATTCTTATAAGTAAAATAATATATATGTATTAAATAAAATCATACAGCTTTCCAAGTTGTTTTCCACGGTAGTCACTGCTGACAACTACATCTTCAAGTCTACCTCTCTGCAGCAAATAAAGATAAATTTAGAAATTAAATTTAGTAGATAACACAACATATAATTTTGAACATATGTTAATTATTAAATTTATTAAACTAAGAAATAATGTCTTATTTCTGTGCAAGCAAAAAAGTGATATTCAGCACTAAATTTCATATAATTTATAGTCTTTAAACAATAACAATTTCTCTAAGAAACATGCATTTTGGAAAATTGTATGAGGGAAAATATTTATCAGGAAAAGAATATAATTTCTTTAGAGGGGGACATTTTCATTGATTTGCTGCCTATATAGAGTAAAAATATAATTCAAATATGGTCCCATAAATAAAAATATAAAAAAAAGGTGAAAATCCTGTGTGTAAATTTCTAAAGATTGTAAAAAAGTATTTCAAAATTTTAAGGAAAATTGTTTTATTCCATGATAAAGAAACATTTAAAATTTGGTTTAATTCAAATTATAGCAATGTATTTCATGAAGTTTTCGGATATTTCATAATAGAGAGGAAATAATACCAACTATTTAACTAAGTTTACATTATTTGCGAGAAAATCTTGGTTATGCTCCAACTTACAGATTTATCATTGACAATGAAATTTAGTTATCAAAATATTAACAAAAAAAAAAGTTGATGTCACATAACTTTCATGTTACTTGTAAATATATATAAATATTTTTACTATCTATTATTTTTTCAACATTCCTTTAAAAGATTCAAAGTTAGCTCCATTTCTTAAGGTAATGTCTTGGTAGAGTTCAAGTATTGCCATCTAGGGTTGAACAGCAGAATAAATATCTGTTACATTGAAATTTTTCATTACATATAGAGTGCAGATAACAACAACGGAGGTGCATAACTAGGTGGTATTACATTCATTAAGTTTCAACATTCTTACAGCTAATCATTTTTTGAGCTATATAAGACATATGTACAGACATCACATTGAAACTACTCAGAATTGATTCATGGAATGGTCAAAATGGGTGTTTCTGATAGTTTGAAATTTTTTCTAGATTACAATACATCCTTAACTTCATGCAAGGAAGTAGAAGGTCACAATTTAGAAATATTTTAAAAAAGAATATAAGAATAAGAAAGTCATGTGAAAAAGCTACTCATCACTAGAAAGTTTTTGTAGAAATAAGTTGTACTGTATAATACCATAATTCTGATTAAATGCAATAATTTAAAAAACAAGCAATATAATAGAAATTAAAACAGTATCATAAAAATAAGATTATTTCATGTCATTTTTTAACTTATTTAAGACTGGTATAGTGAAAACGCAACATTAATTTTTACAGTTTTTAAAATATAATTTTGTTTTTCAAATGTCTCAACTGATGTTTTTGATTTTTTTCTTTTTTACTCTAATTATTAATTATAAATGAATTGCATTTTCCATGAGGAATATTTTTACTACTAATCAAAATTATTTTCAAGTTTTGAAGAACTTACAAGCAATCTTTAATGGAAGAGAAATTACTCAGCTAAGTTTGATATTAAATACTTATCACAATAAAATGGAAGCAATAATGCTGCATCCTTCTACTTAAAAGCTAAATAAAACTGAAGATATAGCACAATCTATGTTAAGAAAGTAAAAACAACTACAAATAAATTTCTTTATAAGACATACCAGTCCAGCAGAATGAATAAATTTCTTTTCAACAGCTAAAGTTGCTGTTCCTACAATTTGATTTGTAGTTAGATCTTCAATAACTGTGATGAAATATCCATTTTTGCACTTTTTCATTTCATTGAAAGTCTCTAAAAAGAAAAAAAATAACTTACCTTAAATCAGATACCTATAATTCATTTTATAATGTAAATACTGTATTTTCCATAGGAAAGGGTGCAGAGAAAATGTTGCACTGAAGGAAAATAGCTCAAAAAATATGAAAATTGCACAGGAATGCCACAGTGTAAATGCTTCACTAGGTTTAACTGCAATATAGCATTGCCATGAACATCACATTTACTTAATCTAATCAAGTGCTACTACCTTATTCCCAATATATTCAGGCCGAACGATGGCCGAATGGTTAGGGTGCTGGCCTTCGGAACCAGAGTTTGTGGGTTCGAATCCCACTGTGGCATGGATGTTCGTATTCGTTCAGAATCGGCTTTAAGCAGTAGGTCCCGGTCTCATTAGCCCTTGTGTTGCAAAAAGTAGACTGTAGCGCTCCAAAAAAACCAAAACTAAAACCCAATATATTCAGCATAAAAAGTTACATACTTAAAGTTATAGCACTGCCTTTAGGTAACAGAGTCTGAAGTTTCAAATACTATTTTTGAGATGGATATTCATAGTTATTCCAAAACAGCTTTAACACATTCAGGATCATGATCACGTATATGTGATTATGAAATTCTTCATCCAGGACCTGCACACTCATCAGTGTGATTGGGAATGCGTGCATTGTATTTTAAATTTTAAGCAACACTAGATGTTGTACGAAGTCAAGTAAATTTTAGAATAATATTCCACAGAGTGTTGACTTTCAATATACCATTTCAGTTTTAGATTATTTTTTCTTCCAAAACAGGGAATTTTGAACAGGCAGATAACTGTCTGTTTGAGTCCTCCCAAAGGCTGTGGATTTATTAAGTACTGGATGTCTGCATTTTGATGAAATAAGAAAGGATAGAATGTTTGTTATGGTTAGCGATGAAAGTAGAATTGTTTGAAGTACCATAGTGCTTTGTATATAATTGGTTAGTTTTACTTTGGCCATCATGGCAAAGAGTTAAATAAATTTTAATTGATGAACAATTCAGACAGTAAAATGGAGGAAAGTAATTTTCTTAGTACAAGAGATAGTGAATCTGACTATTCAGCTGACACAAGTATATTATAGGAATAGTGAGAACTATTTAAATGCAAATGAATGACAAACAGATATGAAAGACCAGATATCTCTGAAGTTAAATTTATTTATTCAATTCATTAAATTTATGACAATATCATAATATTACTGATAATTTGTTTAAATTTTAAAAAGGTCCTTTTTTCTCACTATAAATGTAAATTTTATTAAAATGGAACCATTTTTATCAAAACAAAACCTTTCCCACTAAAATTGATAGTTTTTTAAATATCACAAAACTTTTTCTATAGTATATACAGATACTATCAGGGATTATAAACTAAATTTCAGCATATTAAATTGAAGATATGTTTTATGATTTTTTTTAATTGAACTAGGCTTAATGGAGAAAATTGTTCAAGCCTAAGAAAGCATTTGCTTCTCTTCTCGTCAATCCTGAACATGTTAAGCAATATATTCCAGTCTCATTTCCTATCATATGACAGAAAAGTAAATTGTAGCACTCTGAGCCAAATTAAACCAACAATAAGTACTTATACCAAAGGGTCTGTAGCTGATAGAATGCTAACCTGTCAAAAGAAGAATGAGGTAAGAATGTAACTTTATTCAAATCTAGGGTGAATAATAAACTAATTTTTTTATCCTAAGTAAACAATACATCAGTAGATGTGTTATACCCGCTGAATGTTAAAACATCTAAAAATTGCAACATTTCTTCCAAAAATTATGATATATTGAAGTAATTTTGTATCTTACCTTTAAATGTGCTTTCAGATACATCTCCTACTCTTGTTAACTGTGAAAGAAGTTCTAAGTAGCCTGAAATTAAAAATCAAATTGACTTATTTTTCTTTTTATTTACAAAAAAATTTAAATAGGTACTACCCAGGTTCAAACTAACAATTCTTATATAATGACAACTAGATAATAGAAATCAAAATGTCTAAATTTTCAAGCACTTGAATTCTTTCATTTTATCAGTAAATATTTCTGCCTCCTTTTTTTGTAGGAAAAGTTTATATGTTTATATGATAGTACAAAATATCTCTTCCTTAAGTTAATCTAGTATATTACTTTCATATTAATTAATTCAAAAAGATATTTAACTTCATAAATAACTTGTTTTTATTTCAACTATTAAAATATTATTTTTAATTAAAAATTAATGCATATTTAATTATAATGCACTACCAAAATAAAATGTTCAGGCTTTCATGAACTATAGTGTAAAATTTCTTTTTTCTAAATAAAGCATTTACATATTTGATATTTAAAATAATTATACATTTAAAAAAAAATTGTAATACCTAATTGTAATATAAAGCATGTGAAATGAAGATTTTTTCTTTTAAATAATTTTAAAGCAATCATATTTGAGAATAGGATATTATGAATTAGGTTATGCCATTTTTAACTTTACAAACACATAACATATTTTAAAATTTTATTTCTAAACTTCAAGGTATGTTCTTAAATTTCTAGGAGTCAATTATTCTTTTAAAATAAAATTTACACAAAATACACAGTTAGTAATATTTGTTGGCACCACAGAGTTATAATGAAAGTTATTTAAGCAAAACATATGGTCCAAAAATTTATCTGATTTAAAAAATTGTGAAGAAAATTATTTAGATATAGAAACCTTTCTTATAGATGTATTATCTGATATCTATTTGTCTAAAATCTAGCAAATAGAAGTGGGACAGAAAGTTTATACATATATTCTTTTACATCAATAGATAAGCTCCTTCCACAAACCAAAGTCAGAATATTTCCTTCTCCATTAAAAGATATATTAACACTGGATTTTGATATGTTTTCACTCAAAAATCACATTTAAAATAAAATCATCCACAATAATTTAAACTTTATCAGTCTTATACATTTTTAAAATTAATGGGAGATTTAAAAAGAAAGTTTTTTTTTATTACCCAATATTCATTTAGATCCACGAAATATCCCATTTAAACTCTAAAATTTTAATTATAAGTGTATGTGTTACCAAACTTATTGCAACATAAGTAGAGCCTTCTTTTGAATACCTTAAAAGTATAATAGTTATGTGTAGAATGTTTACATAGAGTCTGATACTACCAGTTCTTTGAATGAATGTAGTTATTTTGCTAATTTGCTAACAATATTCTTAGAAATCAATAAGTTAGAAAATCTTTACAAGTTTAATGCTTGAAAAGAAATACCCTGAAGCATAGTCTATTTTATATCCAAAAATATATTTTTTAAATGTTTGGTAAATAAAATTTTACCCACTTATAGAACAGAAATGGTTTACCATAATTTTATATATTAGAATATTTTATATAATAATAATAATAATATATAATAAAATATTAGAACATCTGTCTTTGAATAAAAATGGTAAAGTTTTAAAACTTTTACAGAGTACTTTTGCTTTTTACTTAATAAAAATGGTTTATACTGTGTTATTAAGAAATAACACAATATAAATCATTTTTTAAAATAATTTGGTGACATATTTCCCATATTTGGTATTTAAAATAAAAATGTACTAAACAAATAAAAACATTTTTAATATGATTATGGTACTCACCTTTATGATAATCATTTAAACAAAGAGGTCTGATAAATAGATTTTCACCAGGATTGGATATTGATATAGGTGGGTCAAAATGAACCCGAGAACTATGAAAGTCCAGTTTGGTAATAATTTCTGGCGAATATAAATATTCCTCTTCATTACTCTAAAAAATGGCAAAGAAAAATATGTTAATGCTCTCGAGAAATAAATTAATTATTCACCTCATAACATATAACTTTGAAATGAATGAATAATGTAAATTGAAATACAGAAAAAAATTTTAATTACTAAAAAATTAAGCTCATAATTTGTTAAGTATAATTCATTATAATTATTAGTTTCGTTTTAAATGATCAAATAAATGTATTTACATTTGTAACACAATTATTGGAACTCATCATTGAAAACCTCCTTCTTCCAACAATTGCGGAAGTAAGAATGAAGACTATTAAATTTTCCTGATATTTGGAATCTACGACCTTCTAATAAAACGAGAAATTAGATCTGTCATTCTTCCAAGGATTTCGAAAACCTGATTTTCCCACATTCCGCAGTCGTCTGCTTACGTGAAAATGCCGATTTGCATTGTAATGTGTTGCCAATTTCATGATAATAATAATCGAAATTTAATAAAATATTACATTTCCTAATCAATCCAAAATAAAACTTTGATTAAAAGTGTCTAAACAGTAGTTCAGATTTGTTAGATTTTAGCATAATACCTCAAGTATTTATATATAAAAAAAATTTTCTGTGGCTGTGTAGAGCTGCGACCGTAGCCGTTCGGTCCGGTAGGCTCAAAATTAAACAGTTCGTGATGGACGTTTGTTATTATTGAGTAACGGTCAGCAATAATTTACTGTTGTTAAACACCTTATTTAAATGTGATAGAAAGATTTTCTGCATAATATTACAACTATAATCTACATTGGTTAGAATGTGATTCTAAGACGTTTTGTAAACATTTTGTAGTATTTTCTAAGTTTTTTCATTTGTCCTAATAAATAATTCATTTTAATGGTTGCGCGTAAATATATTTACTTATTCCACTGACTATGTCGTCGCATTCGAGTGGAAACTACAAATCTGCAGATCTTGTGTACAAATTAGTGTGCCATATTATTAGGAAACCAGCTGATTCAGTTAAGGCAGAGTATAGAAATGCTCTGCAGGTGTTAAACTGCACTTCGGACATTTATGACACTGATGAATTTTCTATAAGTGAAAAAATAAAGAAGAAATTTATCATAAAAAACAGAGTGAAGGATGCTCTGAAGTTTGTTGAACTCCACCGAAATCTTCAAACCAGTGCTGTATTACAAAATAGAGCCCGGGTATTGTATTTTTTATACTGTCTACAAGGATCAGAGAGTGATAATTTTGGGCATTTTTCTAGTGGCATAGCGAAACTTTCATCCTTAGATCCAGATATAACGTTAAACTCTCATGATATTATAAATAAACAAATAAATAAGGCTCAATCAAATACAGTTGAGTTAGGGGATCTTTTAATTAAAGCCCAAAACAGGGACTCTTCTGCTGATCCACAATTCACCTTAAGTAAACCTGGTAGTAAAGATGGAGATTATGCACAAAACAGAGTTGCTTCTGTTGCTGCTTTATTTTCAACAAACTCTGAGAAGCAATTTATATCTCATTCAAGCTTGAAACGTGACCATAATCATGAGAAAGCTCTCACAACTAGATCTGACGAATCAAACTTGGGATCTATTTCTCTTACTGTGCCAAATCTGAAACCTTTGTTAAGAGATATATTATATGCAGTACAAGGATTAAAGGGGGATATTATATCATGGGAACCTGATAAAAACAATTTTAATGTTGTTTTTAAGCAGGATTTTCCAAACCCTGTTAAACGATTAACCTTACGTTTTATTGAACTTGGTTGGATGTATTGTCGGATCAATCAGTATTGTAAAACTCAGAGCAATGAAAAATCTCTTGGCCTTATTGCTCAAAGTTTCATTGCTGCTTTAAATTCTAAACTAGTAACTTATTACAAACTTATTGCTGAGCTAGAGGCATTTCTTACTCAGGAAAGTACATTAGAAGAGTTGTATGATAATTCTAATTCATTAACATTACATAGATTATCTGTATGGTTTTATGAACCTCATACACAGCTGAAAATTCTTGCATCAGTTGTAGATGCCTGTAAAGGTAAGAAAGGAGGAGCTCTTGCATCTGTGTTATATTCACATTTACAACATGGTGATCACTATGTTCGTACTTTAATTCAAAATTTATTAAAGGTTGTTACACGACCTTTGTTTAAAATGTTAAGTAACTGGATTTATTGTGGTGAATTAGATGATGCATTTGGAGAATTTTTTGTTGCTACTAATATAGCAGTTCCAGACTGTAGTTTATGGCAAGAAAGATATAGCTTAAATAAAGCTATGATACCATCTTTTATTACTATGGAACAAGCAAGAAAGATTCTTTCATCTGGTAAAGCAATAAATTTCTTACGACAAGTATGTCAAGATAATACATTTGTTCGTGATGAAGATAGGAGAACAAAAGCACTTGAACTAATGAGTACAGAATCTCTTTTCTCACAAGAAAAAGATGCAAATTTTGAAAATATCCTTGAGAAAAATTATACAAGAACCAGCAAAACAGTTTTACAAGTTTTACATGATAAGTATAACTTAATGGATCATTTATTGGCTATGAGAAATTACTTTTTACTTGGTCAAGGAGATTTTATTAGACATTTAATGGATCTTTTAGATAATGATTTGGCAAAACCTGCTAATAGTTTATATATACATAATTTGACTGGAATTTTAGAAAGTGCAATAAGAGCAACAAATGCTCAGTTTCATAATCCTGAAGTATTGCAGCGTTTAGATGTCAGACTTTTAGAAGTATCAGTAGGGGATTCTGGTTGGGATGTATTTAGTTTAGATTATCATGCGGATGGACCTATTGGTACAGTATTCACACCACATTGTATGAACTCTTATTTGAGATTATTTACTACGTTATGGAGAGCTAAACGCATGGAATATATTTTAAGTAAGATATCTCAGTCACGTACCACTTATTTAAAGTTACAAGAAAAAATTCCAGAAGTAACTCCAGTTCTATACCAATGTCATATTACATTATCTCAGATGGTACATTTTGTTCAACAGATGCAGTATTACATGGCATTTGAAGTTATGGAATGTTGTTGGGCAGATTTGTTGTTGAAAATATCATCAGCCCAAGATCTTGATCAAGTAATTGCTGCACATGAAAATTTCTTAGATACTCTTTTGACCAGGGCCTTGTTAGATGAAGAGTCTTTGATCTTACGTACACAGCTAAAAGCAATTTATGATCTCATAATAAATTTTGATAAAATTCAGTTTTCATTTTGGAATGAAGTAAAAAGTGTTGTTGAGAAACTAGATAAACTTGATGAACAAGTACAAATTAATACTAATAGAGATCAATGGGGAATAACAGAGAAACAAAAGAGAGATTATGAAGTTCATCTTGAACTTTTAAAGACTAAAAGTATCCCTTCAAGCAAAGCACAGCTTAAAGTAGTATCTCATTCATATGAAGACATGGTGCAAAAATTTTTGTTAATGTTAAATGACCAGGATGACCCTAATCTAAGATTTTTGAGCTTTCGCTTGGACTTCAATGAACATTTTAAAAGCAAAAATTCTCGTTTACAGACTTCACTTACTTATCAGCACCGAAGAAAATCAATAAAGTGATGCCTTTTTTTTTTTCTTTTTTACATTTGCTTGTTGATGTAATGTGAGTTAAATTATAGTAGTGTGATGATTCAGATCTCAGAGAAATAAGATAATTAAGTATTTATATTGTTAAAGAAATGGCTTGCACAGTAATGTTACTTAGTGTGGTTGTTCATTTTTAATTGATTATATGTTACATAATTTGTATTCTAGTTCTAACAGATATAGCATTATAATCTGGTAGCACTAGTATATAAATCCTATTTTGTTTATCTGCCTAGTCAGCAGATTTAAAAAAAATCTGTAAGTAGTTAGATTGAATGTATATATAATGCAAATTAGTTTACTTAGCTATTTTTTCCCCTTAGCATTCTAGTATTAAATTTTTCAATGCTAATTATAATTGATTAATACAGATGCTATAAATGACTGCGGCACTACTTTTTATAACGTGATAAGTTTAGAAATAATATAGGTTTTAGAAATTTGCTTTATTTGATAATCTTTTGATCCTTTTTTTTTTAAGTATTTTGGACAAGTGTATTTATATGTCTCAAAAAATAATTTATATTTTATGTTAATAATACACCGTTTGTACTTTTTATAATCCCCCTCTTTTGATCCCAACTGCCATATTTCTTATTTAGACTTTCATTAGTGGTTTATATATGACATGTGTATGTAATCCTGCATTCATAATATATTTTTATAATACTAAAATCAAAGATTGTAAAAAAGAAAAATGTATAAACTATCTTCTGATGCTCTTGACATCAAATTGTACTGCAATTTTTAAGAACTATGTTGCAGGGTAAGTGCTTAATCCCTATCTTATGTAGGTATAAGAAAATGTAAATTAAGTTACTATCAATTAACTTACTACTAAGTTACTAATTTGCTAATTGTAATAGTTAGTTGTATTGAAATCTTTTAACTTATTAATATGTAAAAGATTCTGTAATTAACTGCTTTACATGTATTGTTCTTAATGTTATGAATAAAGAATTCATTTCTTTAATGTTTTACTTTTTATTAGAAGAAATGGTTATAAAGCAACTAACATTTGGCAGAAAATACACTGAATCTTTAAGTATAACTGTGGTTTTAAAGATTCTGTCAATCATCTTTTCTTGTACATGATATCGCTTACTAAAATATAATTGTTTCATAATGTTTAAACATTTCAGGAATTATTGAGATTTGAATTTTCAGGAGTATTTCTTAGCTTTAACATCACCTTTTGAGCAATGTATATTGGGTTTTTTATCTTGAATATCTTTAGGTTTGTTAGCATGAACTAGGTTTAATATGTCTTAACCAGTAGTCACTAAGTGTAAGGACCAGGATCTTAGAGATCAAGATGTGGACCTTTCTCTGCGAGTTTATCTCAGAGTTGAAAGGTTTTGAAGAAAAACCCAACTGGGTTTTATTGGGGGTCTGATTTTGAGAGGAAAGGGCAGGGGAAGTACCTTATTTCAGAAAAGATTAAATTGCTAAAACTGATTATATTTTTATTAATTAATATTCAAGAAATTATAATTTAATTAATACAAATAAATCAGTGTAAAGGCTATAAAAAAGTTTACTCTGACATCACACACAGAATGTTATATATTGACATATACCACATATTTGAATGTTATTTTAACAAAGGATTACTTTTTATCTCTATTCTTTCTCCATTTAAAAAAACAGTTTTGAAACTTTTTTGCTTAAAACTTTTATTAAAGGTAATAGGCAATCAGTGTGTAGCCGAAAAAAGAGTCAAGTCTCAGGAACAAGGTAAGGTCATTTCTCAACAGTCAACGCAACCTGTTTTTCACAATGAAAGAAGATAAAGGGGGGATTTTCACACTATCCCTTTTTTGGTGGCAAAAGAATTGAAAATTTTCTAAAGTGTTATGTTGGATTTACCATAGATTTGCTAATATTTTTCTGAATTTTGATAGACTATATATAATTCCACAGAATAATTTTTTAAAATTAAAAGAGGGTAAGAGACTAAGATAACAGTTTCTGCAAATAAATAAAAATATCACCAATTAAAAAAAGAACAATAAAACCCACTTTAGAGTGGGTGTTTTAGACTGGGTTTTACACAGAAAAACCTCTTACCAAAAATATCATCAAAAAACTCTTTACACTAAAAGTGAGGAGAAACTCTATTTTCAGTAGTTTTATACTAATGTTGTTCTGTACTATTCTGTAAAGCATAGACTTTGATATTATTGATTCCAGAGGCTGTGGTATGAATTTCTTTGGATTTTTTGTACATTTTTCTTAACAGCATTAATGACATTGGCAGTAGATTTTAGGCAACCACTTCTAGACAAATCTGAGCTGAATGGTAGCAGATTGGTTAGAGTGCTGGCCTTCGGTACCGGAGTTCGTGGGTTTGAATCCCACTTAGGCATGGATGTTCGTAGCCCTTCGGAATCAACTTGTAGGTCCCGGTCTCATTAGCCCTTGTTTGCAAAAATAGACCGTAGCACTCCAAACCAAACCCAATCTAGACAAATCTGCTACACTTCCTACTATCTTAAATTTATTGTATCATTTTAATATTGTGGTCTCACCTCAATTTTTAAATGTTGTTGGACGCTTCCTTGTTACCGAAGCAAAAACAGCTAACCACTGCTTTATTCCATGAATGATATAAATTAAATGATACTGATAATTTCTCATATGAAAAATACTTTTTATTTTCCTATGCATAAAAAATAAATCGACAGTTTACGAGACAATGAAAGTTGGGTTTTTTTAAACTAATACTTACCTGTAGATTGTAACGTTTGGTAAAATACAGGAACACACATTGTCGATTCATAATACATTGTTGTAAAGAAAAATTTAAAAAAAAATTTCAACTGAATTTTAAAGTATCCTGTTTAATGCACCTTACTCTAACAAAATAATCTTGTAATCAAAAGAGTTCCTGGTATTTACTTTCTTTCCATGCTTTTCAGATACCTTGTATGTATATATATATATATATATATATATATATATATAGATAGATAGATAGATATGTAACATGGCAAAAAGTAATCCATCCACCAGTCACAAATAATTAAGCCCCTATTGTATTAACTTCCCTTGGCTTGCTGGGCAAGAAGCCCCAAGAAACGAGATTAATTGAAGATGTTGCAGTCATGGCACATTGAATAGAATGGCACACAAGCCCAAGTAGAACTTACATTTTATTTTAGTTAAGAGCAGGACATGTGTTTCACAGTCATAAGATAGAATGAACATTGAGAACGTGTTGGAACAGGGTTGAACCCCAGATCGAGATGAAGATGAAATCTTTCCAGAGAACAAGCAAACATTGAATAAGCTGTTTTTCTATCTCAGTGCATAACGGACGGCTTTCATAATAAACAGTCTAATTTAGCTGTCTATGTAGACTTTAAAAATGCCTATGACAAAGTCTGATCTAAAAAACCTTTTGAGAAACTGATCATGGCTGACATTAGGAAAAATGTTAAATTTGCTTAAATTTAAATTAATTATTTGCAAAGAATAGCCAGAATGAAGCACCAATCATCTTTATCCGAGTATTTTCACCTTCAAAATGGCCTATCCCAAGGAGCTGTTTCTAGCTGCACCATGTTTAATATGATTAATGATGTGCCAGATAAATTATTGGATATCCTGGGCATTAAATGTCTAGCATATGCTGATGACTTGGTCATTTACTCTACTGGTAAAGACATTTCTGCTCTGAATAAAAAGGGCAATAATGCTTTGAAGGTCTTGGAAGCCTGATGCCATTATAACCTCATGACTGTAAATACTGGAAAATCAGTATGCGAACTTTTCACTTTGTCAACCAGAAGTTCTCCAATTAGTGCCTATTACAATAACAGAATCTTAAATCAAGTTGATACTTTCTGCTACCTTGGTGTTCTCTTATATAGTAAGCTGTTATGGAGAGTTCATGCTGAGGAAACTGCTAGCAAGGACACTAACAGACTTAAACTCTTAAAACAACTCTCTGGTATCACCTGGGGCTCCTTGACTGATACCCTTCGGTCTACTTTTAATACCTATTTTGGATTATAGAGGGGAGCTGATTGCAACTGCTTCTAACAATTCCTCGAAGGCAATTGATATGATTCAGAATAAGGCACTTAGGATTATTACTGGAGTAGCCTGATCCACTCCAATTGCTGCTATGGAAATCCAGACTGGCCTTGAGCCCTAAATGTAGAAGAGAGCTTTTAAAGCTTCATGATAAATGCAAGAGATTAAACTTGCAGTAGTGGAAACAGTTAATCCCCTCTGTTACCAGACTGAAAACTCATAAATCTTTTCTCTCCTGTGCTGAAGATCTCTGTACATTTTACAATATTACACCAACTCTGTCTCGCCCTTCTGATGTAGGCCCCTTTCTTCTCACTTGCAGAGCCCCTGCCTATAGTCTCGCTATTGGAATTTCTGAAAAGAAATGTGATGCAGTTCCTGAGGATCTTATCTTTGGAGATAATTGCTACAAACTATCCAAGGGATGAATGGATCCATATTTATACATATGGCTCTGCGAGTGATGGAAAAACTGGTGCTGGTATTTATTGTGGGGGATAATTCAAGGAATCTGATGCAGTTGGTATAAATACTTCTAATTTTGACACTGAAATTTATGCCATAAGTATTGCTATTTCAAACCTTTTGGGTCTGGGATCTACTCAAAAGTCAGCTTTTGTCATTGACTCACAAGCTACAATTTGGCAATTGCCTCTTCCTTTCCCACAGATTCTCTCCTTGTTGAGGAAGTTAAAGCCAATTTGTCTCAGGCAATTGTCTGTGGATGGGATATAGCTCTTCAGTGGATTTCCAGCCATTGTAATATTCCTGGAAAAGAAAAAGTGAATTTACTTCCAAAATAGTATGTAAGTTGCCTCAACCATCTTTCTCTCTGCTCTTTCAATAATTTGGCTATGAGATGAAGAAAAATATATTTTTTTTTCCACAGAGAGTATTTTTAAACAAGTTTCTTCTAGTAGGAGATGATATACCTTACTCAAGTTGCTCATCCTGTGGAATTTCCCCTGCTGTGTTTTCACTGCAAATTTTAGACTTGCAACAGATTATGGCTACCTTTGTGAACACCTGCACCATATTGGTGGCTGAACGATGGCCGATTGGTTAGGGTGCTGGCCTTCGGTACCGGAGTTCATGGGTTCGAATCCCACTGTGGCATGGATGTTCGTAGCCGTTCGGAATCGGCTTTAAGCTGTAGGTCCCGGTCTCATTAGCCCTCGTGTTGCTAAAAGTAGACCGTAGCACTCCAAACCAAACCAAACCATATTGGTGTGGTAATGTGCCTGACTGTAACCTGTGTTCATCTGGCAAACATATGAACCTTTTACATTTGACGAACTGCATTGCACTTTCTTTTATGACTTTTACTCCTGACAACTTTACAAAGGCTAATTTTTATTGGGCTGTTAGAAGGCTAATGGCCGATGCTGCCAATGTCTGATGTAGGATAATTTTTATTGGGCTGTTAGAAGGCTAATTTAATAACTAATTTTATACCTTCTGTTATTTTGTGTCCCCCGTCACTGAACTCGTGTATCATGTTTACTGTTATCATATTCTCTTAATTAATTTTAACTCTCTACTATTTTATCTAATTTAATATAGTAATTTCAGTCCTCAATTTCGTGTTTAATTATCTGATATCTCATTACCATGCATGCTTGACAGAATTTCTGACCTAGAGAGTTTGGCCCAGGAAGGTCAGACAACGAGCTCCCGTGCAATGTACTTTATCACATGGTAAAATTTATTTTGAAAAATTTTCAGATGTGAAAGTTTTCCCAGAAATGAAACAATATTCCCCATAAGCAAATATGGAGCTAGAGGAATGGCCAATAAATACCCAACCACCCTAAAAGAGAGGAGGGTTAAAATATCTTTTTCTAAATATATGATTAACAACTGGAGGTTGTTATTGATTGTTATATAACAAATCAGTTAAAAAGTTATATTGTTTATATGTATATCATGGGATTTGTCAACATCTCTGCAGAATAAAATCATGGATAGCTTACTTTTTTTGGTCTACTAAACATAATGACATATACATTGTTAAATTAATGAAATGCCAAATCACCTTGGGAAAAGGGTAAGTGGCCAAAAGCAAGTAATTAGGTATATATACTTAAGCAAGTAATAGATACTTAAACACTTGCTTGTAGAATTTATTTTTTTTTATTCTGTAAGTGAAAGACAAAAAATTTAAAAAACACTTATCAATGCAAGAGCCTTTAAAAGCCACAAATATATTCCAACATTAGATTTGAAGATATATAAAATGAGTAGGGTCTTGGAGCTTGTGATTGTAAAAAAGATGATGATTCAGATTATAATCCATTATAAAAAAACAAATGGATTTATAAGATTTCATTTTATCAGTTAAAGAGGCTTTAATTTTTAAGGATCACACTAAAAAATTAAAACCATCTATTCAACAAACAGATATTAAAATAGGATGGCATTGTCTTGATGATTGAAAGAAGCAAGGTACGACTTCAAAACTTTGAAGCAACACCTTATTTTGAAAAGTGCAAAGTATACCTATGTTTTCATAAGGAAAGAAATTGCTTCAAACCCCTTTCACATTAAAAATATACACAAATCACCATCTGTAAAATATACATATGTGATGCCAGAAAATTAGTGCAATAAAATCTAAAATTCAGAATTAATTTCTTTTAATTGACAAAATAAAAGTAATTTTTTGACATAGAGGAATGCAAAAGATAAAAGCTTTTACTATTTGGCCTTGGCTTGTATATGTGATGCCGTTGAAAGTGAAAATTGCAATGTCATTAATTAGAGGTTTTAAAACATTTACTGTAGAAGCAGAGTATAACTATGAGGCTGGGGTTTATATAGTGTAAGGTTATATTGCATTACATTGTGGCATTTTTCATAAATGAGTAGCAGCATTATAGGTAATTGATTTTTAATAATGATTTAAGGTGAAAATGACAATTTTTGCTAATCACTGACTGACTGTGTCTTCAATGATGTTTCTTCATGTATTAAAAATTGTTTAGATCAAACATGTATATGTTTACATGCATATACATATAAGCCAAGAATTTTTAGGGCTTTTTATTGACTTGAAGTGGGGATCAGCTTATATATGCAAACATAAAACAGTTGTAATAGATAGTATATGACCTTGGCAATTTTTTTTTGTTGTTGTTGTTGGCAACAAAAAATTGGCAAAAGTAAATGGGATTTTTTTAAAGTAGAAAATAGTGTAAAGAAAATTTACAAAAGCAAAAAACAAATAAATTGAAAAATAAGTTTAACACTAAACATACCAACACTTAATACATACCTATTTCTACCATAGCCGGTCAAATGACCGGACTTTATTTTTTCTGATTATAAATGTATGAAATGTGAAAATTGGAAGGAAATAGACAAACTTTATTATAATTAAACAAAATTGTATATTTTATGTATTGCAAACACAAAGTATAAGAATTTTTAATTCATTTCCCATCGCATTTTTTTACATAAACCTGATGGGTCATTTGACCCGTTATATGGTATGCTTAGTGTTAAAATGACTTTTACTTGTGTTATAATCCTGCAAAAATAGTAGTACTACATCTGTAGCAGATTAGCTAATCATCTTTAAAAAAATACGTTCTACATAAGCCAGAATTAATTGATAAATCTCCAAAAGTAGTATTCAGTTCATTTTATTTAGTTTATATTGTTTAAATCTATGAAAAAGTGCTACCTTCAGATAGGGTTACCAGAGTTTAAACTATTGTAATTGGTGTCTAAGTAAAAATATTGGCTGCATGGTCTAGTGCTGCCATTTTTGAAAATGGTGCTACAGCAATAATCTAGAAATCTCAGTATTAAATTGTGAAATTAATAAAAATAGCATAAAGTTACTAAAAAATTCAAATTTATGGTGCTTTTCCTTGCCACTATCGAAACATATTAAAAGATGTATTTATCTGGTGATGTGATGGATGCTCTGCCTCCGCAGTACTTGAAATACATGCTGCAGCAAAAAAATTTGAGAAGCGTTGATCTAGTGTTTTACTTTACAGCAATTTAAATAAAAATATTTCTCCTATTTTACCTGCATTTTCAGCTTGTTGGTAATGAAACTTTTATTTTCATTTCAATTTATATACAATTTTTAATTTTGGATAAATTTTTGATAAAAGATCATACTTACAATTTATACATGGATGGGTTTATATTCGGAAATATACAGTATATATATGTGTGTATATATATATATATGTATATACATACATACACATATGTACACAACTCGTTTTTTACTTGGTAGATATGTTCCTTAGAAAACCGAGCAAAAATAGTATAAAAAATACATGGGACTTATGGTAAATTTGGGAATATGTTCTACAACTTTAAAAAATCCTGTAAGATGAAAACACAAAATATTACCCCAAAAAAATAATAATGAAAGACATATGTTTATTAAGTAATAAGAATTCATTTTTATTATAAAAAAAACTAATGTACAGTAAAAATTTAGTCTATAAGTGTATGTGTAGATACAGCATGCACACATGTGGGATTGTAAAAAAGGAAAAGAAAAAAAGAAATATTTATTATCCAAGAATTAATACATGAGTAAATTTGATTAGTCCATAAGAAGTTATAAGAATATAGTTTTATTAATATGAAGCATTCTTTAATTATTTAGCCATCAGTAAACCACAATTCCTATACTATTACCTTTATAATAGTAAAAAATTATCATCAACATAAATTATATTAGAAATTTTACCACTGAATTTAAAAACCTTTAATTTGAATAACAACTATTAGACTTTATTGAAACTATTTATTGTATCCTATAAACTGAACACAAAATATGATTATACTGAAGAACGAAATGATGTATTTGAATTAGTACAACAAAATAAAGAAAAAAGTGATTTTCAAATTCAGGTTAATATATAATTATAATTTTTCTATAACTGTAGAAATACAAAGTAAACAAGCTATGGAGACCTAGTCACTTGTGTGGTCCTAAACTAGCCATCTTCTGATTATGCTGATTAGAATTAAAAAAAAAAAAAAAATTTGGAGGGAATTTATGGTAAAACAAAAATTTGTATAAAAAAAGTATATTGGTAAACCAAGTTATTTCAATTTTTTTATGAAAAAAAAAAAAAAAAAAAAAGAATCTGGATGCATATACAGAATCTGATATTTATTTCATTTTAAATATAAAGTTAAATTACAGGGTACTGATTTACGTACTATATAATCATGCCTTTTTTTTTTTTTGTCAAAAATTACAAACATTAAAATACTTATTTTAGACTGCTGCAATAACAATGGAACACAAAAATAAAAAATTTTTCTCCAAAATCCTTTGTTTTACTCATTAAAACATAGTGTAAATCCAAACTATTTGTTGAAATTAAATAAAACTTCATGCAAGCTTTTAGAAAAAACTGTTATAATATGTGTTTTTCAAGATTTGGCAACTGAAAACAAATAAAATTTTAGATAAATGTCTTAAAGTAGCATAGTAAAAGATAAATTAAGATTTTGCTGTTATCTTAAAGTGTATGTTATACAAAATATGTACTTATAAAAGTTTAACTACTCAACAAGCCATTAATCAGATGAAAATATAGTCAGTACCGGCTATATGGTCACCTCGCTTATATGGTTAGTTTTCTAAAGTTTCGTCTAACTTAATAGGAGACATATGTTAAGGTACACTGCTTATATAATCATTTTTTTTTCTTGTTACCAGTTATATGGTCAATTTCACGTTTTCGACAAGTTTCCATTTTTTTTCTTTTTTTAAGAAGTTAGAGTGAAATCGGAGAGGACCTGAATTCAAGCCTTTATTTCCCCCCCTTTCCCCCTTTCTTGTTTGTGTAGACATTACCTCTCTCAGTTCTCTTGCCCCCTGACAAGAGTTGAACATTTGTCTGTTTATTGGTTGAAGTTATCTCTCCCTACTTAAGTTGAAATTGAGACAAAACAAGTAAAGGAAAATTTTGTTACATTTGGAACATACGTCACGAATAAGAATGTTCATTTTTTAATTATGGCTTTGAAAAGAAAGAATTTATGATTTGCTGCAAAAAATGAATTGATTGAAAATTTTTAAAAATTTAATCTTTTAAAGGCTACTTTCGCCAAAGCAAATTAATTCGATTACCCAGATGACATTAAACAACATTTTAGCTGCCAAACTTTGGTCCTCAAGTGTTGAAATCAGTGATCAAGAAAAAAAAACGTCAGCGCTTGTCACCTTAAGGAAATGTGGATAAGGCTCTTCTTTTATGTACTAAAAATACATGGTATATGCTCAATAGTTTTGTATTGTTCTGCATATATGGTCACCCCACTTATATGGTCTAATTTTTCTGGACGCTGAGTTGACCATATAACCGATACAGGCTGTACCAGGGATGGTCTTTTAATTTTTTAAAGGAAAATTAAGCATTGCATAAATGAAGTTAGTTAGCCATTACGACACTAACTATTAAACAGTAACTGAAATCACAAATACTAAACGTTATAATAAATTTAAATTTTATACCTTGCAAATTTGTTAAAAATCTTTTTAAATAATGTTTAATAAATTTAATAACACATTAAAAAAGAAAGATATTACAACAATTCATATTTGGTTTCCAAACAATTTGGTTTACAAAAAATATTTGGTTTCTTGAAAAGTATATCTAAAAATTATTTTATCCATTTCTGTTTAATTTAGTACTGTATGCTACCTCATCTCAATGAATGTGGTTGGCTCGATAGGTCATAAATAATTTCTTCAACAGGAACCACTTTCAGGGTACAAAACCCCTGGTACTTTTGGGCTATAATTCTCTCCTTGATTCTGCTATTATCCGATTTCCCATTTTTTTCACATTAATCCTTGATTTTCAACTGATCTTGAGAGAATGAATCTATCAGCTCCCTAGCTCTACAATTAACACTAACATTCCCTTTGACAATATCAGTAACTTTAATCAAGCTGAGAACAACAGTTATACTGACCTTGACATAATGATATATACCCTTCTCCCCCCTCATTCTACCTATAGAATAGAGGTGCAAGCAATAATACAGCAATGTTTCCTGTCCTACTTTAGATGATGTTTTTAATTATCACTTTTTACTCCCTGCAAACTGTTGGATATATATATAAATATCCAACATCCTATAGTGTAAAATATCGTAAATTTACACATTTGTTTAAAGCTTCATTACACAAAATTATTCCATTATTTCTCCACCTTCCAGTAAACACTGCAAAACAAATACAACTCTAATCGATTGATTTATAGTTAATTCAAGTACTAATTTTGAAGACATTTATTTCATTCATTAATTTAATAATTTTTTCATATATATTTTTTTTCACTTTATTCCATATACATTTTAATTGAATGAATAGTTTGAAAAAAGAAACAAACACAAAAAGTATGTTTTAGGGTAAAATTAAAAAAAATTCCTGTTACTTTTCTTACTTATTTTTTTTCATAACCTAAATTTTATAAGATTATTGATTTTTATATGCTAATCCAGAATTTTGAACAAGCCAATAAGATTATCCTTAGAGGGGACACAGTATCTAAATTTTGGTCAAAATATCATATTTATATCTGCTACCTCATACTATAACTATAGATTAAAGATAACAAATTTAAAGGCACTTCTCATGTCAAACAAACCTTTATATCAGAAGGAAATTTTAGTTGTGAAGTTATTTGTAACAAAGCCATGAACTAGATTGATATACTTTGCAAACATTCTAAGTACAGTCAAACCAACAACTCGTTATAGCAGTAATTTTTAAACCTGTATGCTATATATAAGAATGTGACTAGTGAAATTTCCAAATAAACCATGAGGATGTTTGTAAATAATTATTCCTAAATAAGTATGCTAAATAATTAAGTCACTTGACATTGAATCATCAGTATGAAAGTTTCTATTTATCATGTGTTCTTTTCATCGTTTACTCCTTTCCCTATACAGTATTTCAAACATGTTTTTCTTTTTCTTCAAACTATGAGTTTTTCTTTACACTTAAATAGTAGTCATTCGCATGCTGAGTAAACAGGGTCTATGTTTTAATAGATATTCTTAATTTTTCATTGTCAAGTAAAAATTATTTTACGTATCACCATTGTGGAAACTAAACTTCCCGCATAAAAATTGTCTGCAATGAAAACCATAGTTGTAGTGAATTTACATTTAATTATGATATATAATTAAAAAATATATTCAGATAAACAGGAGAATAATACTGTTAAAAGAATAATATTGTATTAAGGAATGCTAAGGCTATTTGAGAACAATTTTTAACTTAAATGTAGTTCTAATACATGTAATTTTTTTATATATATATATTATAAATACATATGATCAGTACGATGTCATGAGTTAAATATCCATTAAATTTATTTTAAGATACTATGCGATGAGATTATTAATTTTTTGTCATTAACTGATTACATAATAATTATTAACAGTTGTTACAGCATCTGTTACCGGAAATCAATAAGTGATTTCACTCGCGTCTGCGCGAGTGATTTTAACATCAAGATCGCGTCTGCGTGATGAAGAAGTTGTGTGGAAGTGGGACATTTAATTTTTCATTATGTGGTTATTGTTATACTATGTAAAATAACTTATTTTAAGCTTAGACTGCAGTTTTCGGTGATTAATATGGGTGACAGAAGCAGGTAAAATCCCTTTTTACAGAGAATAAAACATCAGAATTATTTTATTTTGGGGCGTGTATCTTTTTGTTTGTTTGTATCTTTGTATTGTACCATATACATTTTTCATGTTTATAAGTTATGAAGAATTTAGAACTGAAATTTAATATTTAAATTATTTTATATGGGTATATCTTAATATTAAAGTATTTTCTTTCCATTTTAAATATTTAAAAATGAGATATTAAACAACTTATGAACACAATTGTAAACTACAGTTGAATATTGTTTTGAGAGCATCTCATATAAATAAGTGATAAAAGTAGTCTGAAAAAAACATGGTTAATACATTTCATTAAGTTTAATAGAATTCAATTTTGTTTAGTTGTTATTAAAAAATAGTTTGTAGTTAATATTCAATGGTTTAACAAATTGAGAGTAAAATAATTTTGTTACATTTTTTTTTAATTAGTAATCAATGGATTCCCGATAAGTTTGTTACACCAAGTGCTCCCCCGTTATCTGCTATTTATGAATCACCATCCCACCTAACATCTAATGGTGCAAGATTTAATAATGGACCATATTTGGAAGAAAATCAACCTGCATTTGAATCAAATGTTCACACTATTAACAGTAAGTTTTTTTTGAGAAATTTTCATTTATATAATATTCTAATCTATAGTTTCAAAAACCTTGGTTCTCTGGAAATCAAAAGAGCCTTTAATTCAGTATATTATGCTTTTCATTTTTGTTAATGATGGTGAAATTATATATATCATCCAATTCCTTTTATACCATATGATATATTCAGATTTAAAGATATTAAAGATTTTTAATTAAGACTTATGCTTAAATTATTTGGAAATGACATATATAAAGTAGACAGGCATAAGGAAAAAATAAGGATCAGACAGAACACTGAGACTTTGAGTTGTTTTATTGCTAGTTTCTGGCATATATTATGAATATATATGCCAGAATATATTTAGAATAATATATTTATATAATTATTTCTGGCATATATAGAGATGCTGTATATTGTTACTTAAAAAAAAGTTTTTCCCAATGAAATATTTTAAGTTTCATAATCTATGATTAATCCTATAAATATAAATAGTTTTTTAAATGTGTTATAATTTCATAACATAAAAATCATAAAACTTCATAATAATTAAATAATAATTTAATTGTATCAATTGTAATGAGAAGTAACCATTTGCTACCTGATTTAATAGCTGTTAAATATAGTTTCAATTATTTTAAATATCATAATATTAGGGATACTTTTATTTCTAAAATATAAACAAAAGTTACTTAAAATTGTTTATTTTGATAATTTTTTAAAAAAATCTTACTGTATTAATTGCTTTTTTTTCTAATTTTATCTTTTTTTATATTGGTATTCAACACATTTTACAAAAACTAAGATTCCTAAAAAAAACTAGTATCATTTCAAAACAATTGAATTGTAATGCAATTCTCTTAATGTTTATATAATGTTGAAATGATCTTAAGAAAGTCGAATGTAACTTAAATTAAGATTACAAACCAAATGAAATAATGAGTTCTGTATGTCACATATTTTTATTGTCAGGTAAGTAACCGATACCCATCAATTATTTCATAATAGCAGCTTTTACTTTACCCACTAATTGAATAAAAAAAACATTAAGAAACTATTTATATCAAAGCAAATTTAATTAATCCCTCCATTAACCCTTTGTAATAGAAATTGGTTTTTCCCAATCTCAGTGATCTGGTCCAAATTAATTTTTGAGTTATATTAATTTATTGGTGACTTAGCAATTTTAATTGAGTTAAACAGGTGTCATTCTTAAATTTAAAAACTGTGTTGAGCCAGACTACTCACCATTGTACTTGTAAAGAAAGTTGATGTTGAGCTAGAATCAGCATTGGACTGTGAAAGGTGAATATGTAGATATAATAAACAAATTCAATAATTCTTTTTCCATGTCTTTGCATGAAACTTTTTTTTTTTTCTTTTCCAATTTTCTTTATTCAGGCACCACATGCCTGGATCAGGCAGGTGTTCTCTTACAATTGTCTCTATTTCTGAATAGAATTTTATGGTCTAGTAGATGGTCTTTTTAAGCAAAGTTTCATTATGGATTCCAATTTTTCTTTTGATGTTTTTACACAATATAACATTTTATATTCTACTAAAGTATTTTATCAAGCAAATATTTAAAAAAATATTTATCACAGTTAAAAATTTTCAGTTTTGTATTTTTAGTAGCCATCATCTTATATATTTAAAATTTCTATTGTTGTAACTTGTGATTTTAGAAAAGGATGTATTTTAAAGGGGCATAAGTGAGATATTTTATATTCTACTTAGTGTTTTTCCAAGGAAACATTAAAAATATTTATCACAGTTAAAATTTTCAGTTTTGTATTTTTAGTAGCCATCATTTTAAATACTTAACCGCTTCCCTTACAAATTTTTTTGAAAAAAAAAATTGCAAAAAATCATCACATTTTTTTTATTTTATTATTTAGTACAAGGAAATGAAACAAAATAAAATACAGTAGAACCTCGGTATAACGACCCCTGTGGGACCAACATCATATGGTCGTTGTACCGAATTGAAAAAATAATAAAAAAAAAAATTGAGCAAAGAAATGATGCAACAGTACATTCCTAGAGAACACTTCTATTTATTTGTATTTCCATTACTGAATTTTTGAAAAAAAAAAAAAAAATCTTTGACTGACGCCTGTTTCAAGTTCATTTGGGAATTTTTCATTTTCACTGATTCCATATCCGTTAGATTTTGAAGGAAATCTTCAGAATTAAATTGTCCTTCAAAATATTGAAGCAAGGCATTCATTGCATTGAAGGCTTCTTTTTCATGCACTTTTTCAAAAGCTTGAACGATTTCTTCTCCCTCGTCGGAATTGCAAATTTCTTCATTTCTGGTAATACCGGCAATAAAATCGTCCTCATTCAAATTTTCTCCCCAGCACTGTAAAATTTCGTCTACTGCAACAAACTTATAAAAGATAGTTGAAGATTTAGTTCTCCCCTTTTCGTCACGCCCCCTCCCCTCTAAGCAAACACAAAGAGAGGAGTACAGGTTTCTTGAAGTTGCACCAGAGTACAATAATTTTGAAATATCCCACTTGCTCATGAGTTCTGCGGACTACAATTGGCGGTCGTTCTAACGAAAAATAATACGCTTGGGGTCGTTGTAATGATTCAAAATTAACAGTATTCCTATGGTAAATTAATTGGGACTTTTTAAGATGGTCGTTCTAGCGAAGGGGGCGTTAAAAAGAGGTTCTATTGTATGAGGGTTTTAAGTTGGATTTTTCATTTTTTACAGGGGTAAAAGGATTTAGTTTTAATATTAGTTTACTACCCCGAGCTATCTCGGGCAAATGGAAAAAAAGTTAAATATTAGTCTTTGTATGATAGTTTTTAAATCAATAAAGGACAACACTTAGTGATACCTGACATTCTCTACACTGGTATCGATCTTTTTCTTACTGGCTTACTTCTGGAATCTGTTTTACGGGAGCACAGAGTACACTGTGTCGTTGGATTTTGATTTGTTTTTTTCAGTAGCAGGAATAACATCTGGAAAATACCTTGAGGTTAACCTGAGTGGTAAAAGAATAATCCTGGGTCGCCCTGATGTGACAGCAAACTCATCACGATGATTTTCTGAAATTAGTTTTTTCAGTCAGTTTAAAACACGTGACCAATTCCGCCAAAAGAAATGCGAAACCATCAAAACTTCGCAAACTGCCCATGAAAGCTGAATGTTTCCTTTCATTTACTCCAGGCCATGTAAAACCGTAATAAAAACAAATCGTACTGACAAATTCTGCTTCGCCCGAGTTTTCTCGGGATAATAATTAACTGCAATATATACGAACCCGGGATAATCAGGCAAGCGATTAAAATATCTATTGCTGATGATTTTATAGAAGGATGTACAGTAGAACCTCGGTATAACAACTCCTGTGAGACCAACATCATATGGTCGTTGTAACGAATTGAACAAAGAAATGATGCAGCAGTACATACACTTATATTTATTTGTATTTCTATTACTGAATTTTTGAAAAAAAAGTCTTTGATTGACGCCTGTTTCAAGTTCATTTGGGAATTTTTCATTATATCTGATTCCATATCCGTTAGATTTTGAAGGAAATCTTCAGAATTAAATTGTCCTTCAAAATATTGACGCAAGGCATTGATTGCATTGAAGGCTTCTTTTTCATTCACTTTTTCAAAAGCTTGGACGATTTCTTCTCCGTCGTCGGAATCGCAGATTTCTTCATTTTCGGTAATACGGGCAATAAAATCGTCCTCATTTAAATTTTCTTCACATCACTGTAAAGTTTCGTCTACCGCAACAAACTCATCAAAAGATAATTGAAGATCAGGAAATTTGAGGGGGCTCTCTTTAAGCAAACACAAAGAGAAGAGTACAGGTTTCTTGAAGTTGCACCACAGTACAATAATTTTGAAATAGCCCACTTGCTCATGAGTTCTGCGGACTAAAATTGGCGGTCGCTCTAACGAAAAATAATACG